>OU612046.1:86790543-87104777 GCA_914767935.1 Coremacera marginata | reverse complement strand
TCATGGTCGGTCCAGATGAGGAGTTTTGCTAATAACGCATTATTTTTTGGGATGTCGTCGAAGATTCGTGTCCGGTGGCAGCAACTGCTGAAGTTCAGGCTGCGTGGATCAAAATGGATCAGAAGGCTCTAGCAATGATTATTTTATGTGTCAAATCATCAGAATTGATTAATATCAAGAAATGCGCAAAAGCAAATGAAGCATGGCGTGTGTTACATAATCTCTACAAGGCTAGTGGACCTGCACGCAAAGTTAATTTGTTCAAGAAGCTCGTAAGATTTCGGTTTAAAAGTGGTGAAAAATACTCTGATCAAATCAATGACTTCTGTGCACTTGCGGACGGTCTAAAGGACAGTGGCATCGGCGTACCAGAAGACCTGCTAAGCATTTTTCTTCTATGTAGCTTGCGAGATAATATGGACACCTTCATTGTCACATTCACCTTCAAGCGTATTTGTAGCGCAGCAGCACAAGGACAGACGTTTGCATTTGCATGAAAAGAGAAACTTTAGACCGAATGACAACGACAGAAAAGAAGTGCAAGCGAAGAGAAATGTGAAATGGTATGCATATGGTAAAAGGGGTCACGTTCGGGCGGAGTGTAGGACAAATAAAAATAGAACACCATCAGTCGTGTTAAGTTTTTACGAACGAGTGCTACTCAAGCCATGATATGTGGGTTTTTAGACAGCGGCGCATCATCGCATATGTGCAGAGAAGATCATCTTTTTCTCTTCGATTAAAAGTCGTGCTCAAAGAGTAATTTTAGCTTCGGGTGAAAGTGTTAATGCGGAAGGCAAAGGCAAGGTTGAATTAAAGTCAACTAACTCTAATATTACACTTCGCGATGTACTGTACGTGCCGAAATTACATTCTAATTTTTTTGTCTGTAAGTAAAATAATTAGCAACAAAGCATAATAACAAATAACAAAGCATTTATAAAAACGCAACAAAAATAAACTCTTGTTCTCTGCAAAAATTTTTGGTGGTATATTTTTGCGTAAATTTTACAAAAAACTAATAGAATTGAATGTTTAAATGCAGCATTCGCGAAGGTTGATGTTTGGCACCGCAGATTTGGACATTTGAATGTCAGTGATGTGTATAAACTTTCTGAAAAAAATATGGTTCGTGGTTTAAATACGAATAAGACTATTGATTTCAATTGTGTTACTTGCGCAGTTTGCAAAATAAGCTCAAAACCTTTTAGGTGCTATTCTAGTGTGCAAGCGTCGGCTATTCTTCAAATGTTACACAGCGATCTATGTGGGCCAATGCGTGTATTTTCCCAAGGCGGTTCGAGGTTTTTCATCACATTTATCGATGATTTTTCGAGAAATGCAGAAACACAATTTCTTCGACATAAATCGGAAGCATTCTCTGCATTTATGAGTTTTATAACACGCGTGGAGAAGTAGACTGGTAATAAGCTTAAGTGTCTAAGAAGCGACAACGGACGCGAATTTATAAACTCGGATCTTGAAAACTTTTTTAAGCGCGAGGGTATTGTGCACCAAAGGACTGTCAGCTATACGCCTCAACAAAATGGAATCGAGGAACGAGCAAATCGAACGTTTGTGGAAATGGCGCGGTGCATGCTGGAGTCGTCGCAACTACCTCAGAGTTTGTGGTCGGAGGCCGTATGTACAGCAACTTACATACGAAACCGTTCCCCTGCTAAAGTTTTTAATGATAAAACACCGTTTGAATGCTGGCTTGGATGGGAGCCGCCGGTAGCTCACCTAAAAACTTTTGGATGCTATGCGATTGCACCCGATAAGCAGCGAAATCGATCTAAGTTTGAGCAAATTAGTTTTATACTAATTTTTGTTGGATACGCTGAGAACACAAAAGGTTACCGGTTGTACAACAACACTACCAAATCTATTGTAATAGCGCGTGACGTTATTTTTTTTGAGAGTCCGATATCAGAAAATTATGTAATTGTCGAAGAGCATCAGTCAGCAGCGAGCGACGAATAGAAGTTTTTCGTATATACACCACCCAACAACAACAACAACGAAGTTGACAGCCAGCAAAGACATGCCAACAATGCAAGTGAAGCAGCGGGCGTTAAAGAAAATGAAAACACTGGAATCTTAATTGTGGAAAGAGACGGAGGTCTGAATGACACAGAAGAAAGAGATCTTCAAGCGTCGGAGTGCGCTTCAAGTGAAACTTCAGAAGAATATGCAGAAAAAGTTGCAGGTAAAAGAAAAAGAGGTAGGCCAAAAATAAATCGAACGCGAAAGCCTGGAAGACCTTGTAAGATATTTCATACTGCAAAGCTTGATGTAACTGAAAAATTAAATGGAATAGAACACAATCCAAATACTGTTGCTGAAGCGCTAGAGTTCGCTTATGGGAATCAGTGGTGAATTGCAATACAGGAGGAGTATGATACTCTTTTGAAAAATGGCACATGGGAACTGGTTGATCGCCCAGTTGGAAAAAATATAATTGGATGTAGGTGAATTTTTACTACTAAATTTAACGCTGATGGAACGATGGAGAACGAAAAGCTCGCCTAGTTGCACAAGGGTGTGGTCAGAGGAAGTATGAAGATTTTGTTGATACGTACGCACTTGTCGCCAGACATTCTTCAATTCGCCTAATGCTCGCACTTGCAGTTCAGCACAAGTTACTTGTGAACCACATCGATATTGTGGCTGCATATCTTAATGGAGAGCTAGAAGGAGACTTTTTATGTGGCAGCCTGGACTGTTTATCAGCAGAGAGTGAGTCTGGTGAACACACCAGAAAAAGTGTGTAAGCTGAAAAAATCATTGTATGGACTAAAGCAAGCGGGGAGAGAATGGAACATAAAAATTACTTCTGTTCTTTCCAATATCGGCTTTAGTCGATGCAAAACAGACACTTGCATATATACAATGATGAAAAAAGGAGAAATTAATATAATTACATTGTACGTCGATGACATTTTTTTGGCATGCTCTTCGGAATTAACTATGCACGACATCATTAAAAAACTCATGGCGCAGGTTGAAGCAGTTAATAGAGGCCCCATTAAAAACTATTTAGGTATGGAAGTTGAGAGAGTTGAACCACGAGGGGAAATCTCAATTCATCAAAATCAATATTCGAGCGAGTTATTGCAGCGAGTTAAAGGAGCAACTACTCCATTTGCATGTGGCATGGTGTTGGAAAAGTGCAGTGACAAAAGTTGCGGCGGTTTCGACACAAAAGACTTTCAATCTCTGATCGGAAGTTTAACATATTTGGCAGTTATATCGCGACCTGACATCGCGCATATTGTATCGAAGCTGGCACAGTTTCACAGTCATCCTCATAGAGAGCATTTCATTGCAGCAAAGCATGTCTTGCGTACCGAGTAAATCTTCGGTTTCGAGTGCTGTTCGTGTATCGAGTATGAAACAGGGATGATATTGGCTTAGTTGTAAAAGGGCCAAAATTTATACAAAAATAGGGCATTTTTGCCAAGAATGGGGCCTTTAGGGGTAATTCAATATCAAAAACTTTCTATTTGAATATTTAGCCTTTCGAAATATTCCAATAGATTTCGATTAAAGTGTTTCGGGAAATTAAAACAAATTGAAGTTCATTTTCATGTTTTCGTGTTTTTTTTTTTTTGCTTTCACTGTTTCAACCTAAGCGGGGAAGTTTTTGGTTTGTCACAAAAATAGTACACTTTAGTTTAAACGATCAGCTCTTAGAATCAAAAATTGTGGATCAAAGAGATGTAGTATAATTGTTTTTTTTTTAATACATTTTATTTCATACATAAAGGTCCCATTGCACCTTAGCAAGAAGGTGCATTGTGCAATGTGCATTGATTGCAAAAGTCAAGAATATGCCAAAAAATTATCCATATCAGTTAATTTCTTCAAACTTATTTTGACAAAGCCATTTATTTAATAAGTTAATAATACAAATAAAAATAGAAAAGCATTTCCACAGAAAACCGCAAATTGGATCGATATATTCATCGTTAAAGAGTCTTAGGCCTTTTTCACACGGAGAAACGGAAAAGTAACCCAACTCCAACATAATTGCTTAGAAAGTTGCAAGCCACTACAATTCCAAACATTATTGCAACCTATGCTTTCAGATGAGTAAGTCACGCACAACGCAACATTGATCTCTCATTTCAGCTTAAAATGAAATAAGCAGCGATATTTCTCTACTTCTTCTATAACAAATATAAATTTGTTAACTGCTCGCTCATTGCTGCTTCCTGTATTCAAAACAATAAACATAAAACACAATTTTCTGAATTTAATTGATACTTTCTCAACTTGAAGTACCACACAATTGTTTTAAGTTATCAAGAAAAGCACAAGTCGCTGATATAAATTGCAGCTAGCTGTGTTGCATAAAACTTATCGCAAGCGTGCTGGCAACTCGTTGTAAAAAAGATGCTTCATCTGAAGGTTCCGGTGTACTTACATGGGTTAGCAACATTTGTTGATGTTGCGTTGTTTTTCAATTGCTCCATGTGGAAAAGGCCTTAGGAGTATTTTTTGAGTCCTTTGTTATATACATAATAATGTCAGAAATATATGAGGAAAGATATGCGTTAAGGCTTGTAAGAAGTCAAATCAATGATGCGGGACGAAATGGGCTTGATGGGCCAAAACAAAATCAGTTCTACCAAAAAAATATATTCAGAAATGACTAAATTGAAAAAAGAATAATTTCATAAATGTTATAAAATTTTGGAAAATAGAGCCTTGAACAACAAAATTAGTTAAATCACGTCGAATAAGGTGTAAATCACTTTTTTATGTAAATAATTGTTTATTACTTCTTAAGCATTTATTTAAGATACATTCTGATGCCATAATCTGAAAGAGCGTAAAATACGTCGGAAATTATTTTTGGTGCAGAGAAAATAAAATAAAATGGACAAAAATTCTTTGAAAATTGACGCTATAGAATTACTTTGGGATACTATTAAAACTAAAATTGGTTAAAAAATTTAGACATTCTTTTGGAGAGTGTGCAGGAATTTTCATACTTCCTCCATTATAGTAGACACCAAATGTTTGTAAGAAGATTTCGTGTAGAGACATTCAATAATACAAAAATTGGTTATTCTTCATAATGCTAACATGGTGGCTTTATACAAAATACAAGAAAGTTAGTTTTTTAAAAATGTTCTTCAGTTTTAATAGATTTTTACAATTGTAGCCTACCAAAATCGTACCTGCGTAGGCGTATATAGCTTAAAAAAGCAAACTTGGGGAGAATTGTTTAAGTTTTTGGGTTTTTTTGAAGCTATAACTTCAAAACATTCAACAGAACTTATTTTACTGAGAACGATTTTATTACATATTTAAAATTTGTACCTCGATGACATACTTCTTGATATTTTTCAGTAGAATTTCAGAAAAGGGCCTAAAATGAATCGAAAATGCTTTGGGGCTTACGACATCAAAAAGGGCTCAAAAAAGCCCCAAAAGCCCCCAAATATCATCCCTGGTATGAAACACTCGATACCGAAAACTTTCTCATCCCAAGTTTCTAGTAGCATCTCTAGATTTGCATGCATTTCGTGTTTAGTATTTCATAAAAGACCGCGAAACGTGGACTGGGCGACAAAAATCAAAATAACAAAATTTAATTAGTTTTCTACGTTTTAGAAAAGTAAGGCGACTCAAAGTGTAGACTTTTTACTTTTTTGAGATCAAAATGAAACGATCTAAAAGGCGAATAACAGAAACACCACCTGCAATTACTTGTGGTTGGCGCAGTTGTGATGTCAAATGCAAGGATTCTTGGACACTTAATAGCCACATTACGGAACATTTAGAAGAATTCAATTATAAGCTGACCGGAATTCAAAACTGCCAATGGAGATTTTGTGATTTCAGCACTTTATGTCTAAATTCGTTGCAAAGACATGTATACTATCACGGATACCATAGTTCTCTCCTTGTACAAGGCAAATTTGAATTGGATATGAATCCAAGAGTTCCTAGTTGTGTTTTAAGCGGAGAGGACCGCGACAAAGTCCCAGATATAGATTCTGACTATCATTGTGAATGGACTGGCTGCTTGCGAACATTCTACTCAATTGTTGAATTCCAGGATCATATCTTGCAGCACGCTTCTTTTGAATACGAAATGCAAAGGACGCCTGAAGACGAACGCCCTAAAATTCAGTGCAATTGGCTATTTTGTAAAAAAGTATTGGATAACAAATATCGTCTCATAGAGCACATCCGAAAGCATTCTAATAAAAAATATGTTGCTTGTTGGCAGTGTGGAGAGATTTTTCGTACAAAAACAACGTTGTTCGATCATTGCAAACGACAGCCTCAAAACAACAGTAAGGTTGAATTTTTTCAATAAGTTTATTTGAAGATTACTTACCGATTATTTTATATAGCACACAAGTATCAATGCGCGCAATGCTTTAAATTTTTTGGAACTGAAAAGTTGCTACGCAGCCATGAAGTCAAACACTACAATTGCTACAAGTGTAATATGTGTGACATGACTTGCACTTCATCCAGTTCTCTAGCAACACACATTCGCTATCGACATCTCAAGGACAAACCCTTCAAATGCACAGAGTGTGAACACCGCTGTGTGCGTAAGACTGATTTACTTAAACATATGAAATTTGCTCACAGTAAGGAGGTGCATCAATGTGACGAACCTGGCTGTAATTATTCAGTTCGTACTTATAACTTGCTGAGAAGAGTATGATATCAATTTCATTTTTGTGTTATTCAGTTAAAGTAAAATTAAAAATTTCAGCATTACTTAGAAGTTCATGGCAATAGTCCGTACATATACACTTGCCATTGTTGTGATAAACTTTTCAAAAGCGGAAAGTCCTTATCTAGACACTTGAGTAAGGTTCATGAAATTAAACACTCTTCGGGACACAAACGGTTTACATACGTTATGGATGAAAATGGATTTTTTCGACTAAAGACTATGCGAATTGAAAGTCTAGATGTTATTAAGCAAATTTTGTCACCTAATCCCTTTGATGTTGCGGAGATAACAGAAGACAGCAATTGCTACGAAATTGTTTCTATGACGAGCAAAAAAGATGAACGAATAGTAGTGTCTAACGATATTGATGATACAGTACCAGCCGGTGAAGTGCTTATATCCCTTCCAAGCTTTTTTGAAAACTAAATTAATTGCAGTGATACTTTTAAATATCTACGAAAGAATTAATGGGTACCAAGTTAATTCTATTAGATTTTTAGTGCCATTGCAACTAAAGGTCTGCAGCGAACCACCCAATCTACATGTACAAACAGATGCTCCACGAAATAAAATCCAAATGAAATATGCCACAAAAAAAATTAATTAAGCCCCAAAAAATGTCCATACTTTTATGGGGATATTTAATCTTTTTTTGGCAATTTTTCATTTATTCGATGAGGTGTAATTGGTTTCATATGCCCTTTTACAGAATGAATAGTTTGTAAAAGACGTAGCTATATGAATTTTATACAAAATGTTGTTTTTCACAAAATTCAATCAAATCAAATCAAAATCAAGGTTCCAACTGAATTAGAGTGGTGACTGTTCATGGGGGGTTTTTCATTAATTTTGGGGATCATTTAATTTTGAGTTATAAACTTTTTGTGCTTATTTCAGTTTTTTAGCGGGAATTTTATTTTATTTCAAATACTATTAAATGAAATTTCATTGAAAGAAAATCCGATTCCGACATGAATGGGATTTCAGAACATGCCTAAATATGAAATATACACAATGCAAGTATAATGGCTACATTTAATCAGAAGTTTTAGAAAATTTGTTGTTTTAAACATTAATATTTTAAGGACTTTTATATATAATTTTTGACAATATTTCAAAGATTTGTTTCCTTTATTTTAATTCACCTTAATTGCTATGTATATCGTGTGTAATATTTTTCAATATTTCAAAGATTTATTTCCTTAATTTTATTCATTTAAATTCATTTTAATTTCTATGTATCTCGTATAATTTTTATCAATATCAAAAAATATTTATCATTATTTCAAAGATTTGTTCACTTCCTTTTCATTGGCAAAATTTTGTAAATAACAAATTGAGGTTTTGATATTTTCAAGTTTTTACCAATTAAAAAGAAGGAAAAAAATCTTTGAAATATTGACAAAAATTATACACGATAGGCTTTAAAATCTATTAATATTCAAAGCAACAAATCTTTTTAAAGGGCTTAATTACAAAAAATCAAACTATTTTCTGCATTTAATAAATTCTGCTTTATTCGAGTTGAGACTATTTAATTTTTTATGTTGGATAAATATGCATGTTTTTATGTTTATTTTTGTTAACTTTTTTATTTTTTAATTTAAATCTGAAATGAAATGCTGTATTAAAATTAAGTTTGTTATGCTATTTTTTAAAATTAAAAAAAAAAGCAAATCTATGTATAAATTATGCATATCTATTTATATAAAACAAAGTGGAAAAAGCGTTTGTTTCCCTCTGCTGCCCATAATTTTCAACCAAATTAGGTGATATTTTATTTTTAACTTAGATAATTATGATGCGAAGGTTATAGGTTAAAAATCAATGAGGTTGCCGCCTAGATTTTTTTAATTTTACGAGTTCGGTGTGCGAACACTAATTAAAAATGGGTCTCTAAATTATGAATTAAAATTATGGACTCTTTTACAATTTTCTTACATATCTATATACTTATATGTAATACTGTTAAAAAAGTTCCTGGTGAAGCAGGAGTTCAGCTAATAAACATACATAAAGAAGTTTTAACTGACTCACTACTTCATGAACAACCCAAACCATAGGTATAGCTATCTGAAATTTGTTAAGTAGATTTTTTTTGTTAGCATAAACGTTTCTTTGAAACGGAATTTTCGGAGAACTCTCATCTCAGGAAATTAAGGACAATAAATTATACATTAATTTTGGATTCGCTATGAATATTGCATTTTCGATTGCATTTCATATGAGACGAAGCCCTTAATGCTTAATTGATAAGCCAGGTTGGAGTCATTTTTAAATTTTTAAAAAGTAATTTCCGATAAAAAAGCGAGTGTTCCAATAATTTCTTTTTATAAATGAAAACACTATTAATTTTGATTAATTTATAAAGTAACATCCTTTAAAAACTTGTCATTTATATTAAGGCGGTCTTCTCATTCACAACCCGTTTTTTGGACCCTTTTTAAAAAAATTCTTATTTGAAAACGCAAAAGAATAATTGAAAACTTTTTTTATTTATTGTATTACAAAAGGTTCAAAGTAAATAAAAAAATTTTTTTGCCTCGATACGTGGGCTGTTCAAAAAGTAATGAGACTTCAAAGTTGGTGGTGAAAAAAAAGGTGTCGTCACGGCGGCCACGATTCCGGGTCTCCGGAGCGTCTGAAATGAAAAAAAAAAAAAACGGGGTTATAATCAGTATAGATGTAATTCTCGGGTGAACCTCAAGCTTAATTTTGTGATTTTTTTGACAAAATGGCGGCCATTCAAAAAAAAATTTCAATTTCGGGTTTTTTTTTTAGTTTAGTGTAAAAAAAAAACAGTAAAAAATTTTTTAAAATTATGGTCGAGGTTCACCCGAGAATGGTGACAATTCTGCGTCGATTCCATTTTGTTTCATGAAAATCGGTTCAGTTGAACTGGAGATATCATGGCCGCCAGTTCGAAAAACGTGGGTTCGAGATAAACGCGTTTAAAGTTTGAAGTAATTTTTTTGGGAAAAAAAAAAAAAAAATCAAAAATGTTTAAATGCAGTTTTAAAGAGCTGACAATTTTTACTTACAAATATTAGTCGGCGATGCCAGCTCCATACAGGCCACCTTCCTCTTTTTCGTAGAAACTGCTTTCTGCTGCCCTCTCTGCTCTGCGAGCCGTTCTGCCAGCTTTTGATGATGCCGCAGCTCGAGTCTCTGATCGGTTCAATCTGTCTTCATTGCGAGATAGTGCGTATTCGTATGCGTTTTTGCCAATCGCAATACCCATCAAACCCATAATTTTAAGTATGGGTATAAAACCGTCGTTGAAGAGGCACGTTGCAATGAAATTGGCCACTTCGATGGTGCGTGCGCCTGAGTTGATGTGTTTGGGCGAAAGTGACCAAAGAACAGAATTGTAGGACTCATTGGAATTCTGAGTTTCAGATCCAAGGCATCTTTCAAGCAAATTATCTGCCGACAGCGCTTCGTAAGCTGGTTTTATTACCTCCATCACCTTCTTGTCCATCAGACCTTGCTTCACAAAAAAGGCTGTATCTTCTAAAGTATTTCGAATTTCTAAAAATCCTTTTAGGAGCATATTCACAACTACCCAAGCTATAAATAAAAAGTTGAAAAAAAAAGTTGCTCAATGAGAAGACCCCCTTAATATGCAGTAGCGAGCATAAAAAATTCAACGATCATATTATCATAAGCCATATTATTAATACAAAAACTGAGTGGTTTCTGATTTTGAACATCTTAATTTTAAACACTTATATTGATCTCTTTTTTTTTTGCATTATCCTTACTTTAAATGTACAAACTCGAAAACAACTGAGTTTTTATTATGATTACATAACTCATGAAAATATGATCGTTGCGTCTTTATGCTCGCAACTGTATATCATACTTAATTAACACTGCTGGACTTCATTGTCAACGGCTAGCATGCTGCTTACTCTCCATACATTAAATCAACAATATTGTCTTGAAACGGAACAGCTCCCTCGTTTATAAAATATTGTGGAAGTTTGTCCCTTATTCGAAATTCATGTACAGAGGCATTCCGTTGAAAAGACCCTAAGGTCCGCAAAGGACCACTAGCTTCCACTAATTCACTATGCCAATCTCCATCATGAACCACATAGTCAGATCCTTCCCAATCAGTGTTATTATCTGGTATATACCATCGTTTAGAATTATTTAGCATTATAAAATAGTGTAGTGCAATGCAACCCAAAACTATTTTCTCGTAATTATCGGGTCTGCATTCAATCGTAATGCGGAGCACACGGCAACGGGCGGTCTTGATAGTCGGTAGTTAAAAATTTTTCGAATTTGATTAAGGTTTAATCAAGGATATGGACGCATCATATTTTTTTAAGGGGGAAAGCAGCATCACCGACGAAAGAGAATGGAAAAAGTTCATTAGATGCATTGGAGAACTTGTTGGTAACGGTAATGTGTTAGAGAGCAGTGCTTGACGAAATTTTGATGAACAGAAGATGCCTTTAAATGAAATAAATTATAAATAAAATGTGTAATAAACATTGTGGATAATGATGATCTTAAGTTCTTCGTTTGTGTTAATGAGCAAAAGAGTATCGGTATATTAAGGTAAAACTTAACATTGAACTAAACTTAAACAATTTAAATAGCGGACTTTTGTTTATATATTTGTTTGCTTAACCTAATATCAAAGTTCAACGTTTTCACAAGATATAACTTATAGTAACGTAGAAAGGCAAAATACTCTTTCGCACAAAAACACAGGAGCTTCAGATCATGATACCCCTTTTGTGTTACCTCCATCGCTTTGGCTACCGTAACTACCAATGCTGACTGCAGTGAATGTATACTTTGCATCACATGTAGCCATCAGAACAATACTGAAAAAGTGTTTATAATTGAAAAACATGGACCCAGAGTTGTTTGGACATTGCGATGTGCTTCCCGTCATTAGCTCCAACACAGTTTTGAAAATTCTACATATAGAAGTTCACAGCGATATCCCTATATTGGCTTTCTGTAGGATCACTTACATGCCATATATGGGAGATAGCACATTCCACAACGTTGTGTATGCCTCCAACACGGTATTGCGCACTGTTGTTTACCCCAATTTGTAGCTCCATGCAATATTTTGCAAGAAGGTTCCATACTATAAGTGTCTGCAAGATATACAATAGTTTTTATAAGCTTTTATTTTACTTGATTCGTTCGTATGTATGTATGTCCGCAAATCTTGCAAACAATTTTTCGACAGCTAGTGGGACTCCGATTAAGCTGAAATTTAGCATACATGTGTAAGCCCGGTGACTGCAATATTATGAAAAAAAAATTTCCACACCCCTTTTACCGCCCACAAATCTATAAAAATGCTATATCTCGAAAGCTACTAGGCCGATTTAGATGAAGTTTTGATAATAAATTTCCTTCAAGTATTGCATGGGTTAGAAAAAAATTTTTCCACACCCCCTTTTATCGCCCACAAATCAATAAAAACGCTATACCTCGAAAACTATTAGGCTGATTCAGATGAAATTTTGGTAGTAAATGTCCTTCAAGTATTGCATGGGTTAAAAAAAAATGTTGCCACGTCCTCTTTACCGCCCACAAATCAATTAAAATGATATATCTCCAAAACTACTAGGCCGATTCAGCTAAAAATTTGGCAGCACATTAAAATCAAGTAGGAGATAGGGGTTTAAATTTGGCCACACCTCCTATTCCCGCCCACAAATCAATAAAAATGCTATATCGTAATAAAGTTTATATTGCAATAAATAATGTAAATGGTATAAATAATGTTAATATGTACTGTTAAGGTTAATGGTCTAAAAAATTAAAATGCTATATGTAAGGCTATCAAAATAAAAATTGTTCATAATAAACCTTTAAGACTAAAAAGTAAAAAATAAAAAAAAATATAACAAAAGAATTTTTAAAAAATAAGCTTTTATTTAAAACTAAAACGTGAACTAAAAAGAAAAAATAAATTTCAGTGACATTTGTCATATATGTATATAGTAGGTCATATATGTAACCTGGCGAGGCCAGCATTATCGATGTAGAAATCGTCTCAAATCGACTCAAACCTCCACGTGGTGTTCCCTGGGCAACGGCAAACTGGCATCCGTCAGTGTGACGGCTAATTTGAGCGGCGGGTCGCTCCATAGACCTTAAACATGGAATGTGCGCAGGGTTTGTGTCCCGCCACATAACTACTGCCCAATGAAAACTAAACCAGCCTCGGATAAGAACCCCAATTACGTTGACGACCACCGCAAACGAAAAACGGACAATGTTTTACGGATATGCACCTGGAATGTCCGGACCCTTTATAGGGAAGGTGCCATTATCCAACTGGCGGAAGCCCTCAAAAAAATAAAATCTGACATCACCGCCATCCAGGTAATGCGATGCAAAGGCAAGGCTGCTCTAAACAAGCACACTGCGATATTTACTACAGCTGCCATGCGGAGAAGCGCGAATTCGGATGTGGATTCGTCGTTAGCTGGAAACTACGCCATCTTGTTTCCCGGTTCACACCTGTGAACGAAAGATTGGCCACGATCCGCATCAAGGCAAAATTTTTCAACATCAGCCTTATTTGCGCGCACGCCCCGACGGAGGAAAAGGACGAAGCCGTCAAGGACGCTTTCTACGCTAGTCTTGAGGACGTATATGACCACCTTCCGGTCCATGACGTGGAAATAGTCCTCGGCGATTTTAATGCGAAAGTCGGAAGGGAAGGCATCTTTGGCCCCACTGTCAGTCAGTTCAGTCTTCATGAGACCTCCACGAACAACGGTCTAAGACTGATCGACTTCGCCTCGGCACGAAGCATGGTAGTTAGTAGCACCGGATTTAAACACCTCCACATCCACAAGGTCACCTGGCTGTCCCCGGATCAAGAAACACGGAACCAAATTGATCATGTTGTAACCGACGGAATGCATGCCTCTAGTGTTCTAGATGTGCGTACATTTCGGGGGGTCAACATTGATTCCGACCATTATCTTGTTGCAGCCAAGATCCGCATGCGATTATGCAATGGGAAGAACATACGCACAGGAATGCAAAGGAAGCGAGATGTCGCTAAGGTGCAATTACAACGGACTGCCGAAGCCTACTCCGCTCAACTCTCGGTTAAGCTCAACCAACCAAGCTCTGAACCCGACGACGCCGGCGGACTTTGGGTGAATATATACCACTCCATGCGCGCTGCCGCTGAAGAAGTCATTGGTTCCGGCGCCCGCAATCTCGAAACCAATGGTACGATCAGGAGTGTCAAGCCCGGAGCATCCACTTGTAGAGACGAAAATGAAGATCTGAATACGGATACACAGTGTGTGCTGAGATTGTGGACACGGCACTTCTCCAATTTACTTACTGGCGACGATTCCACCAATGCCGCCAATGGAGAGCGCAGTTTAGAGCCACAAATCTACGATGACGAAGTGGAAGTACCACCACCTAGCCATGAAGAGGTTCGAATTGCTATCCAACGACTCAAAAAAAATAAAGCAGCGGGTGCTGACGGCCTGTCAGCTGAATTGCTTGAAACCGGTGGCGATGAATTGATAAGGCGCATGCATCAGCTCATCAGCAAAATATGGCTAGCAGAAAGCATGCCCGACGATAGGAACCTCAGCGTACAGTGCCCTATACTTAAGAAAGGAGACCCAAAAATCTGCGCCAGTTATAGAGGTATCAGTCTTATTTCCATCGCATATAAGGTTCTCTCAAGCGTACTGTGTAAAAGATTAAAGCCAATTACAAAAACATTGATTCGACTTTATCAGTGTGGCTTTCAACCTGGTAAGTCCACCATAGACCAGATTTTCACGCTACGACAAATCCTGGAGAAAACTCACGAAAATCAAATTGCCACACACCATCTCTCTGTCGATTTTAAAGCTGCGTTCGATAACCCGAGAAGGGATTGCCTATACGCAACAATGTCTGAGTTCGGTATACCTGCAAAGCTGATTAGACTTTGCAGAATGACGTTGAGCAACACACGCAGCTCCTTCAAGGTAGGAAATGACCTCTCCGAAACCTTCAATACCGAAAGATGTTTCAGGCAAGGCAATTCACTGTCTTGCGATCTCTTCAACATCATCATGGAGGGGATCGTACGAAAGGCCGATGTGCATCGTAATGGCACCATTTTCTATAAAGGTGTCCAGCTCCTTGGGTACGCTGATGATATTGATATTGTCGGCAGAACCAAGAGAGATGTTACTGCTGCTTTCGCAGCTATCGAAAAGGAATCAGCCGAAGTGGGTTTGACGATGAATGGAGATAAAGCGAAGAGCAATAATTGCTAATAGGTGCTACTACGGGCTCAGTAAGCAACTAAGTTCCAGAGCACTCTCTCGATCGACAAAACTAACACTCTACAAGACGCTCGTTCTACCTGTGCTGCTTTATGGCGCTGAGGCATGGGTAGTTTCGCAAACTGGCGCAGCCGCTCTGGGGGTGTTCGAGAGAAAAGTTCTTCGCAAAATCTTCGGTCCTGTTCGAGTCGGCGATGACTTTTGCATCCGAATGAACCACGAGCTGTATGAGCTCTACGAAGACATTGACGTATTTTGGCGTATAACTGTGCAGCGACTACGCTGGCTGGGTCATGTCCATCGTATGAACGACGAAGCTCCAGCGAAAAAAGTGCTCGAGGCGATGGTCGCTGGTCAACGACGACGAGGGAGACCATGCCTCCGATGGATGGACCAGGCTGAGGAATCCCTAACCGCACTTGGTGTATCCTATTGGAAAAGGAGCGCGCAAAGCAGAGGCGCCTGGCGAGAGCTGATGAGGTCGGCCGAAACCCGGACACGGGTTGTTACGGCCACCTAAGTAAGTAATAAAGGCCTGCACAAGCATTCTTGTTAGAGCGAACAAGACATTCGCATTGATTTCACTGCTTGCGTTGTCTTGCTGTGCAGACGCTAATCGTGTTCTAGTCTTGTAAGCAACCGAAGTTGTGCTTTACATGAAGTGCTTGATCGTTTGTTCCATCAACAAGCACTGTCATAGCAAGCACTGTTGCCATTTTCGCGCATGTCTTGCAAGCACTAGTATAATGCAGGGAGTACTTAGAGCCACATTCGTTCATTGCGTGCTGTTGCTCTGATGTCTTTTGTTTATGTATAGTATTTTCTGTACATTATTATATAATTGCAGAATAAAAATGAATTTTAAAATTTACTATGAGATTATGCCATTGTAAATAACAGTTTTTTTTTTTAATAAAGGAAACTTTCAATATTGAACAAAAACGATTTTATTCAAAACAAAGTAAGAAACATTTAATTTAAACAGTAAATAAAACTGGGAAGAGTAAAGCAATTAAGTATAATTTTTCATATTTTTTTGGTAGTTTAGAATATAATACCCTACGTTACTAATAGCATGAAATGTAGCTGGGAAGACATGAAGATGGCAAACAATCAAATTTGAATTTTTAAAGCGGCATAGTATATTCTGCAAACATGTCGGTCTTATTTAAATTAAAATGTAAAAACATTACGCTGTTGATTGCATCGTCATTGGCACTTATAGCAGATATTTTTTCTGAAATCAAATTTCTTGCTAAAGAAATATAATAAGAAATAAAGAAATCATTTAATTTTACCCTTAGCTGCCACATAGAGTAATTTGTAAACAAAGTAAAATGCCGCACCCACTTTTCCAGTATAAAGACTCCACATTTTACTGTAGAATATATGTATGGGTTGAATAAACGATGTGGGCGAAACTTGGGTACATATGGACCAGAGAACTGCACAAGCCTACTTGAAATTCAAGCTTTTTCAAGTACTTGAATTCAAGTATGTATCCAAACTTTGAAAGCAAGCTTTGGCCTCCTTGTAAAAATAACAAACAATTACAAGTCATATCCAAGCTTTTTCGTTGGCTTGCTTGTTGAAGCTTACTATGTCGGGTAAGAAAGTTGAAAAGCTTGAAACGTTCGGCAAAAGCTTGTATGCTCGCAAGTATCCAATTAATTGAATTTAAAGCAAGTATCCGAAAAAATTCAATTAGCTAGCTTAGGAAAATCTTAAGCGTATTAAGACTTTTAAGGGTTCTGTGGACTCCGTGGTTGGCAGTTTTAGAGGGTAGCTGATTTTGAAATTGATGTTAAAATTCAAGATGGCGAATAGAGTTGCCACCTTGATTTTTTTTTGTATTTTTGCGAATTCTTGTTATTTTAAATTTCTGACAACGGATTTGATTTCGAATCTAATATCACAGTTTCAAAATTTAAGATGGAGAATAGTCTTGCCACCGAAATTTTGTCCATAGTGTTGCCACCAATTAAAATGTATTTTTAAGAGTTTTAAACACCATTTAAAAGTGTTAAGGGGTCGCTGACTTTGAAGCTGATGTCATAATTTTAAAATTCAAGATGGTTATTAGTATTGCCACCTAAAATTTTTTATTTTCACGAATTCGGTGCTGGAGCAAACACTAAAATGGCTAGCTGAGACCGAAACCGTTGCCAGAATTTCAAAATTGTGTAATTTATATATATATCGAAAAATCCTCGAAAAATCTTCGTAAAAGTAGAAAAGTGCCATATCTCGAAGGGGATGCAAGATAGGTAAAAATTAACCATTTTTTGGGGGTTTATAAGGAGGGTAGCATTTCTGAGACGCACAAACAGAGGGGTCTATTAGCCCTCATTTGCTGCATTTTTAGGGGGGACACGTCGAAACTCGTGTTTAACTGTCCACTGCAAGTCAAATTGTAAGTCAAACACGTGTTTCGGGACCCCCTTAAAAACATAGCAAATGGGGGACCTATTTTACCTATTGTTCGCTCCAGCACAGATTTCGTAAAAATAAGGAATTTTTAGGTGGCAACACTATGAACCATCTAAAATTTTAAAATTCTGACGTCAGATTCGAGGCCAGCGACCCCTTAACACTATTAAATGATGTTTAAAACTCTTAAAAATACATTTTGGTAGGTGGCAACACTGTTATAAAAAAAATTACACAATTTTGAAATTCTGGCAATGTATTTGGACTCAACGAGCCATTTTTACCTAGTGTTTGCTCCAGCGCCGAATTCGTGAAAATTAAAAAAAAATTAGGCGGAATAATAATAACCACCTTGAATTTTAAAATTCTGACATCAGATTCGAAGTCAGCGACCCCTTAACACTTTTAAATGGTGTTTAAAACTCTTAAAAATACATTTTAATTGGTGGCAACACTATGGTGAAAATTAAGGTGACAAGCCTATCCTCCATCTTAAATTTTAAAACTGTGATATTAGATTCGAAATCAAATCCGTTGTCAGAAATTCAAAATATCAAGAACTCGCAAAAATAAAAATAAAAAATTAAGGTGGCAATTCGCCATCTCGAATTTTAAATTTTTACATCAATTTCAAAATCAGCTACCCTCTAAAACTGCCAACCACGGAGTCCACAGAACGCTTAGAAGTCCAAATACGCTTAAGCTTTTCCTACACAAGCTCATTGAATTTTTTGGATACTTGCTTTTATATTGGATACTTGCCTTCAATCTCAAGCTTTTCATGCTTTTTGCCGAAGGCATCAATTTTTCTTTTACTTGGGACTTCGTGCCGTTCGCTTGTAAGCTAGCATACTTGCAAGTCACAAACTGTCGTGGGCTTATTTATTTTCAATCACAAGTCAGATTTGATTGAAAATTATCAAGCTCAAGCTAGCTTGAACTTGTATTTTAAGCAAGTTCTTGAAATCGATTTCAAGTAGGCTGTAGCGTGTGATTTAATATCCGTAACTCTACCTGAGTTGGTTGCTTTTGCGATGATCTTAGGATGACATTTCGACTTCCTTCTTCATATTTACCCGTAGTTCACGAATCAGAAACAAAATTGCAAAAAAAAAAAAAAAAAAACGGGAAATTTTACAGGAGTGCAGAAAAACTGATTTCTTTTAAACTATTGAATGGACTTTCAATTAAACTGAAAACATTTATTGAAAATAGATAGTTCCTTTGTTCTGGAATCAGCATTTAATGGAAAAAGCGCCGTTTATTAATTAAATGAATTTGAATTAAAACCCAAATTTAAATTTTGGCCTTTTTGCAATATACGCGGTATTGCAAGTGGCTGATACGCGGTGTTGCACGCCCAACGACGATATTTTGAGCGTTTGCGAACGTATTTTTTTGTACTTATTTTTTTTTTAACGCACCCTGTATTCAAGTCAGAAAAAGGAAAAAATACCAAAATAAGAAAAAAGGAGGAGTCCACTTACCAGGTTATTAGGCCAGATGGCCGAGCTCCGATGATTATCCGCCAGCCCCCACGATGGTCGCCTCTGCTCCTGCGCCAATATTGTTTGGCTGAATTTTGGAGGTGTCGTGTCCACAAAACCAAAAAAAAAAGAGAAAAAAAGAAACGTTAGCAACGATCTTTAATGTTTGAACCTGAAAAAATAAAAAGAAGATTAGAACAAATCGAAATAAGGGTACAAATATACTCACCAATTGTCTCTGCTTCAATGGGCACCGACTGGCTGCGACTGCGGCTATTGAACCTGCAATGCAAAAGAAAAGTTAAGTGAGGTTAGGGTGTTATTTTGAAGGTGTCTTAAATGATCGCAGAAATGCTCTGAGATCTTCTTGAGACCTGAAACTAAAAGATAAATACGTGTTATAAAGGTAGGATGGGAAGTTGAACATGGGGAATATGGAAAAAGTCAATAGATTATTATATATAAAAACTTACGAAACCACTGACCGCCATCACCAACTTAAAAGGGAACTAAGACGAAAATGTCGCACATTCAGTTCAGTGGTACAAATTTAGTACAATTTAGAAGTTGTACGAATTACCCCAGTACAAAATTATCCCATATTTGAAGTGGAGTCGATACGATTCGACAAGGTTTGAAAATGTTTTCGCTAAATATTTCAAAATTCGAAAACATCGCCATCTTTTTTTTTGGATAAGAAACATGAAATCGGTGAGAGCAACATTTTTCTTAAGATTGAAACACAGTCATCTTTTATTTAGTGATCGATTTTTTTTACGAGTGCGAGGGGGAAAGCAGACAACAATAGGTAGATATGCCAGAAGAAGTGACGAAAAAGTTTCACTATCTGTGCGAAAGCTCTTTTTCCAGTCTCCAAAAATTTTCGGAGACTGGAAAGAGGTTACAGATAAAAAATTTTTGAGACTTATAAATTAGAAGGTATTTAAAATTCAATGAGAACGCGTCAGACGGCAAAGTTATAAAAATATAAAAAAAGGAAAAAACATTTTTTTAGTTTAATATAGTGATAAAAGTGGCTGCGGTGAAATAAATAAAAGCGTTACAAAAAGAAAGGAGGTGTTACAAGGATATAAGGATAGAAAAGCGGAATAAGGACGAATAGAGGGTGGAGCAAATATAAAGGTCGCATATAAGTCGGATATAAGGATAAAAAAAGCAAAATAAGGATGAATACAGGAATTTAAAGAGGATTTTTCAGGAATACGCTTTATGAGAAAATAAAAAAAAAAAAAAATATTTATTTATTAGATTAATTAATAGAGAAAAAAAGAGTTTAATTTAATTTAATTTTAGTGAAAATATCGCACTTACTATTGTCTGCAGAGAAATTTGATGTAGAGTGTGATTTGGAAAGCAGAAGAGATAATTTAAGCGGGACAGGGGTTAAAAAAAAAGAAAGAGAAGGAAAGGTAATTACTCGATGTGTGTTTAAAATAAAAGAAAAATAAAAGAAAAGGATTTAATTTATGTAGGTTAAAGTGAGGAGTAAGCGGATCGCAGTCGTCGCCATACAGGGACGGCTGCGCTACTTTTTTTGGGAAGGAAAATCTGGCGTTACGCTGACGTCATCGTTTGGAAGGAGACAGAACCCATCAAGGTCAATCAATATCATCAAGGTCAAGCGGTCACTTAGACTGAGGACATACGGTATTAAGCGCTTCGAGTTTCAGAACGAAGCGAAGGCGCTAGAAAAGAAAAGGAAAGAAAAGGAGCGGCCGGATCAAAACAGGTTTTTCTGTATAATTAAGACTCTGCATAATCGCGAATTTTATTTAAATCTAAGATAATGATCATTTTGTTTCTCGATTACTGATCTTGATACAAAAAACGATTGGAAACAATACTATCTTCTTTTCAATTCCCATCCAAAGAAAAAAAAATAAAAAAAAAATGTACTTTTTTAAATATATTTTTTTTTAAATATACTACGTTATACGTACCTAGTATAATCAGCATACTTAATATATACAGCATACTATATATATTTATATGTATATATACGCTCATCATTAATTACTTACCTTTATTACTCATTTACCTTTGTGCTCGCTTTATTTTATCATTACTTACCTTTGTGCTCGCTGCCATCCAAACCAATAGAACCTAAAAATACTTACCTTCTTTTTACAAAATTATTGCCGTAAAATTCGCAAAAAAAAAAGAAAAAAACCGAAATCCATAAATCTATGCCCATGTATTTATAAATAATATAATTTGAATATATATTCCATTTCACTTACTTATCTAGTTTTACTTACCTTTTCGAAGACTGTAAGCTCTTAAATTATTTTTGTTGTTTTTTTTTCTTTTCTTGTTCATATAAAATTATGTGTTGTAAAATTTGGAAAATTTTTGTAAAGATAGGCGAAATAGAATATTGTGAGGACCATATCCATGCCAAGTAAAAATTAGCAAAAAAAAAAAAAATAAAAAAAGGAAAAAAAAATATATACCTTAATTTAAATACACATATCTATATATATATAAAAAAATTTTTCCTATGTTGTTCAAATCAAAGTTTTACCCTTCTATAGAGCTCTATCGAGGTAGGAAGAAACAAAAATAAATAAAAAAAAAATTTTTTTGTAAATAAATAAAAAAAATATCAGGGCGTGAAGAAAAATCCCACGCAAATATGCCTGTGATATGGCCCGATAATTACTAATTGAATCTTACTCCCTACGAATGTTTAATTTAAGACATTATCGTGTTTAAAATCATGTTCTTTGTATACATTGAAGAGTTTTCTTAAAAGATTGGATTAGTTATATATGAAGTTTTTATTTTAATTGTTTAAATTGTTCTGGTTAATTACGTTTGTTTTCATACAGAAATAAAAGGGCCCGCAATATGCGCGTATAAAAAGGCCAAAAATAAAGGTGTTGTTTTCATTTGGGTTTTGAATATAAAAAAAAGGAAAAAAAAAAATTAGACAACAGCGTACACACGACTCAACTTCTTAAATCTTCCGTTTTTTTTTTGTTTAGTACTTTGATTCAGCGTATGATGTCGTCTTACTAAAAACAAGTCGATGGTGTAACAAAAGGGTGGGTGCAGAATGACTCAGTGGTAGGGTTCGTTTGAAACAACTTTAAAATTGGGATTGTCTGGAAAAAAAAAATGTTCCGAACTAGACAGTCTAGGTAGGGCGGGCAAGCAACAGGAAACATTACACCTAGTTTCCTGCCCATATGCGCATGTTCGTTTGTGTTGGCGTTCGGTAGTGGAATTATTGTCTATAGGTCCAATGGGGTTTTTATTTTTGTTTGGTTCTTTATTATAAATAAAAAGATTTTTTCTGACTTTTGCTTGTGTATCTTTTATGAAAATAAAAAATTTTAGGAAAGTTGACTTTTCCTCATTTTAGTTGTGGTTCCCTCGACCGGAAGTGGCGGGTCGAACTGTCCTGAATCTTTCTAAGCTAGCTGAAGGGCCACTTTCGGTACGATAGCTAGGGAACATAACAAGGCTTGTGCAGTTCTCTGATACAGACACACTGCCATTCAGTTTTATTTATTTACGTTTTTTTACGAAAGTTTTTCAATATTGATGACGTCACTTTGCATGGGATGTAGGCGTGGTTTTCATCCGATTTCGCCCATTTTCGAACTTGATCGTCCTTTATTAAAAATAAACTTATATTTTGAATTTTTTGAAATATACATTGTCAAAAATAAATTTATTTTGATATGGCAATGCTATTCTTATTCACGCATATATATGTATTTCTATAAATCACAGTCTTGTTCAAACTCTTGCTATAAAATAAAGCGTTCCGTAAAAGCGAACATATGTAGTTTACCTAAGTAAAAGTTTTCTTCAAGTAATTTGGCTTATTACTTTATTTGTACTCAACTACAATTTCAACAGGTTATGGGCCCAGAAAGCTTCAAAAGAAGCATTCATCGTCGTATGAATAAGAAAACTTCGAATTTTGTCGTCGTAACCAAATTCCAAGAACATCACCATCATCAGTATTCGTACAGTATTTCATTATGGATTCGTCCAGTGACAGAAAAAATGAAAATAATTTGATTGGCCACATTTTGAGAGGTTCCGCAAATTATCGTCTGTGGAAATTCCAAACTACTGTATATATGCCAGCATTTGCATTAATTGATAATATTGAAGGCAGGGTACCAGATGAAAACGCAACGCAAGCGGTCAAAGAAAAATTTGAGCGAAATGAGGGAAAACCCATGAATGCAATTATCCAGTCGTTGAATGCTGAGCATGGAAACCTTGTCCTGACATGCACAACAGCGAAGGATATGATGGACAAACTCAGCAGCATTTATGAAAAGAGCTCCGAAATCCGTACAATGACTCTATATGAAAAGTATTTCACCGTAAAAATGCGGGATGATGAATCAGTTGCTACTTATATAGCTAGAGTGAATCAATTGGCGTCTGATATAGAACAGCAAAATGAAAAGTTATCCCAAAAATTGAAAATGGCACGTATCATCACCGGACTAACGACAAAATTCAACAACTACAAAACAGTATGGTACAATACTAAAGAAAATCGAACGCTCAACGAATTGATGTCGTCATTACAATTGGAGGAGGAAAATCTGAGTCGGTTGGATGGAGAAGAAATCACCAATTCGAAAGCAGCTTTTGCGGCGAAATCAAAGTCGTTCCAGTCATATACCTCAAATTCGAAGTCCAAAATTGACGAATTAAGAAAGAAAACAAAATGTAAATGTGGTCAAAAGGGCCATTGGGCAAAAGATAAGTGCTGTCCAAAGTATGGTAAGTCGTCTGATAAATACGATAACAGTAAGGGCAACAAAGCAGGTGATAAAATGGCATGGTTTACCGTCGAACACTCAGTTGAAGCAGAAAGTAAAGAATCTGATTGTTGGTATGCTGACTCCGCAGCAACAAAGCATATGACATTTCATCGTGAGTGGTTTTCAGAGCAGCAAAAATACACTGGCGGAAACAAAGTAAAAGTTGCAAATAATTGTTTTTTGGAAATCGAAGCCATTGGAACAATTCTTATTGACGCAAGAGTTGACAAGCAGTGGAAGCCAGTTCGCCTTGAATATGTACTGTATGTTCCTAAACTCAGCGAAAATTTATTTTCAACTAGCATGGTAACCGATAAAGGTATTAAAGTTCTTATCGATAAAGAAGGCTGCAAATTTATCGATCAATCTAGCAATGTTGTGGCAATTGGGAAACGTGATGAAATGAACTAACTTAAAATGGATTTCCGGCTGCGACTCAACGAATACGCAAATAAGGCCGCAGTTTCACTTCAACATTGGCATCGGCGATTGGGACATGTCCATGTCGATTCTGTTAAAAAGATGTGCAAAGATTGTATAGTTACTGGCATCGATTTCACTGATAGCAAAAAATTTTTCTGCGAAGATTGTCAATACGGAAAAATTACCAGAGCAACGCACAAGCAATCTGTTCAGCGTGCGTCGACACGAAGAGAATATATGCATGTAGATTTGTGCGGTCCAAGCGAAATAAATGGGATCGGTTGTATCCGCTACTTCATGTTGGTAAAGGATGAAGCAACCAGTTTTTGTTTTGTTTTTTTCCAAAAATCAAAAGATGAAGCTTACAATCACTTGAAGTCCTTAGTTCGACTTGTCAAGAATATGATTGGAGCGCAAATCAAACATTTTCTATTCGATAATGGAAAAGAATTTTTCAATCGAAAAGTGTTAATCAATCTGCTGAAAAATGAGGGTATTCAATGTGAAAATATTACACCATATACCCCTGAACAAAATGGTCGCATAGAACGTGATAATCGCACTGTTTAAGAAAGTGCAGGAACAATGTTGATTTCAAGTGGCCTGCCAAAGTCAATATGGTCGGAAGCAGTTCGTACAGCAGTTTATTTGTTAAATCGCACAACAAATAGTAATTGTGTTGGCAGTACGCCATACGAAAAATGGTTTGATCAAAAGCCATATTTGGGCCATGTCAAGATTTTTGGAACCGAATGTTTTGTGCAGATTCCTAAGCAAACTGGTCGAAAAAAATGGGATCCAAAAGCACAGAAAGTTTATCTAGTTGGGTACGAGCCTACAATAAAAAATTTCCGGGTGTACGATCCAGAGAGACAAAAAGTTTTTATAAGTTGCGATATTCGTTTTAATGAAAAACAGATGTGCAAATATGGGATTCAGGATGAATCAGAAAGCGATAACGAGAAAACCGCTAAATCTGAAGATGATGAGGTGACTGATCAATCGTATGAAACCGTGCCTGAATCAGCATATGATATTGAGTTCGAGCAAGGAACTGTTTCGTCGAAAGAATCAAACGACATAAGTGATAATGAGAAGCGAAGCAATGAACGATATAGTTTACGTTCAAAAGTAAGTGCTCCAGATCGACTAGTTGAGTCAGGCTATTCAGCTGTCATGTGTGAGCCAACCACATATGAACAAGCAATTGATTCATAACAAATGGAACAGTGGAAGCATGCAATGGATGACGAATATGATTTGCTGATGAGAAATCACACTTGGGTGTTGGTTGAGCCTCCGAAAAATCAAAAGGTGATCGACAATCGTTGGGTGTTTAAGATAAAAGAAAAGCCAGATGGTATAGTCGAGCGACTTAAAGCGCGTTTAGTGGTTCGTGGTTTTACACAACAGCACGGCATTGATTATGAGGAAACCTTCAGTCCAGTAGCAAGATATACATCGATTCGTTTGATTTTGTCTTTAGCAGCGAAGTATAAGATGCAACTTAAGCAGTTTGACATTAAAACTGCATTCCTGTATGGAGAACTAAAAGAAGATATATATATGAAACAGCCCGTCGGCTATGAAGACAAAAGTGAACGAGTTTGTAAGTTAAAAAAAGTCTATATGGACTAAAGCAAGCATCACGATGTTGGAATCTGCGGTTCACATCATTCATTCGTGAATTCAATTTCAAGCAAAGTGAATACGATCCATGTGTATTTATTCGTCGAAATAAAAGCAAAATAACAATAATTGTCATTTACGTTGACAATGGCATCGTAGCATCAAACACTGCATCAGAAAGCGACGCAATAATTTTTCGTCTACAAGAGCATTTTGAGGTGAAAGTTTTAAGGGTCGAGCGTTTTCTAGGTCTTGAAATAGATCAAATGTGTGATGGTTCTATTCATGTTCATCAAGCAGCATATGCCAAGAAAGTACTGCACCGCTTCAATATGATAGATTGCCAAAGTGTTTCAGCACCAATGGATTGCAATCAAAATCTCAGCGACTTTGTGAACGACGAATATGACAAGGCATATCCCTACCGAGAGGCTGTTGGAAGTTTGATGTATTTGTCAATTGGAACAAGACCAGACATCAGTTATGCTGTTAGTATCGTAAGTCGTTGTCTAGATCGACCGAGTGTGGCACATTTTAATGCAGTAAAACGCATTATGAAGTACATTAAGGGGTCCATTACCACAGGTATCCTTTATAAAGCTAATCATGATTTCGATTTTGTTGGTTACAGTGATGCTGACTACGCTGGAGACACAGAGACAAGAAAGTCAACGAGTGGTTACTTTTTCCATATAGGCTCAGGTGTTATTTCGTGGGCATCAGAAAAACAACAATCAGTATCAACTTCCTCAACGGAATCCGAATATGTAGCTGCATGTCAAGCTGCCAAAGAACTCGTTTGGTTGAAGGGGCTCATATCTGAACTATCGTTACAAAAAGATTTGAAGGCAAAATTGTACGTGGATAATATGAGCACAATTCGACTTATCAAAAACCCAGTATTTCACAAGCGATCGAAACATATTGATGTTCAATATCACTTCATCAGAAAGAAATAGGAAGAAGGATATTTTGAGCTGATACATGTTTGCACAGCAGAGCAAATTGCAGATATTTTGACTAAGGCGTTAAATAAAAATCGTCATAATTTGTGCGAATTGATAGATTTATCTTTTATTAAAAAATAATGTTTAAAGTAAATTTAGTTTTATGACAATGAGTGGAAGTGTTGAAATATACATTGTCAAAAAAAATCTATTTTGATATGGCAATGCTATTCTCATTCACACATATATATGTATTTCTATAAAACACAGTCTTGTTCAAACTCTTGCTATAAAATAAAGCGTTCCGTAAAAGCGGTCATATATAGTTTACCTAAATAAAAGTTTTCTTCAAGTAATTTGGCTTATTACTTTATTTGTACTCAACTACAATTTCAACAGAATTTCATCGCGATAGCTATAAAATTATGGCTGTAATCGTGTCGACAGACGGACAGACGCACAGACAGACGGGCCCACGGAAATCGACTCAGGAAGTGATGCTGTTCAAAAATATATATATTTTTCTATACCTGTCACGCCTCCTTCTTGGCGTTACAAACGGAAGGACAAAGTTAATACACCCCTTACGCAGTACTCGTTTGGTATAAATATAAAATTGAAATGCGATTATAAATTGTGCATATAAAATACATTAAAAACAATAAAAACACAATAACATAACATAAAACTTGTTAAAAGAGGTCGCAATTAATTTACAAAAAAAAAAAATACTTGCTATTATAAATTTGCACAAGCACTTTTTTAACGTGACACAGTTTTTTGACTTATTAACCTGGAGAGAAATCATTATTTAACTACTACATTTTTACATTAAAAAACTTCGCAATGAAACACTGAAACATACCCTTTTTTCTAACATCACAAAACACTGTTGGCAGATTGTCAAAATACTTTTGATTGTCAAATTAAGCATACGACAAAAAATACGAATAACCTTATATTATTCAAACATGACCAAAACATTTACTGTTACTTTGCTGATCTCGTTAAAATTCGCAAGCATCATGGATGGCTTGCTTGATCAAGCATAGAACATATTTTGAAAATTTTTCGTAAATACTGTCATGTCTTTGGCTTGTACGCAAGAGTGCTTGCAAGACATGCAAGACAAGACGAAGTGTTTTGCAAGCATTGAAGAATTCTTAGTGTACTGTACTGTAGGGAATATTTCAAATACATTTGTGCAGCTGTTTAGTAAGTAAGAACCTCTGCCTTGGTTACCCATAATCATAATAAAAGTGTACGTAAATAGGTAAGTTCTAGGGATGTATATAAATTTAGGAACTTTCAAAATGTAAAATACATTTAAATTTTAAAAGCTTAAGGCACTGATATTGTGCAGTAAACCAAAAGATTCCATTCCACTGATATTGTGTAGTAAACTTATATATTTTACATTTTGAAAATTTCTAAATTTATATACGTCCCTAGAACTTACCTATTTACGTACGTTTTTATTATGATGATGGGTAACCAAGGGTGAGGTTCTTCGGAATCTAGAATATACCTACTATATACATATATGACAATGTTTTTAGTTCACGTTTTGGTTTTAAATAAAAGCTTATTTTTAAAAATTCTTATTTTATATTTTTTTTTAAACTTCTGTCAACGACAGATGGCACCCTGGTAAATGAGCAACAGCGTGAAAAGGAGAACGGAGAGCTGCTTGCATGGGGGATTCGTTGTTGAGAGACCAAACTGTGCACACGCTTTAATTCAACTCGTGTCTTTCCTTTATTCTTTACTTTTATTGTTTTTTTAAAATGATCCTGAATAATAAATATTAATTAATTTCAAACGGTGAACTTTATTGTCGAGGGGTTTAACATCTCAGAAGTGGGATAAGTATATCTTTTCGCCTACAACGAAAGAAAACATCAACGTGGTACAGCTGTGTGCAATTGTAAGTACAATCACACAAACGAGTGTTTTAAACGTCAAAGGCAGCGCAACGTGCACGTATTTGCAAAACGGCGCATCATTCCTTTGTTCATAAGAGTCTCAACGGCGCAGCCAAGTATTAGTGCTGCAAACGAAGCCACGTAAAACGTTGACGCCTTAAGTGGAAAGACACATCGAACATTTGCAACAATTCGCAAGCAGAACAACATTTTATCGAAGCAGTTTGCAAATTGAGTCGCACAACGACCGGCCAGTTAAATCAACAAACAGACGCAATCAAGCAACAAGCAGCGCTGACTTCGCAGCATACAACATTTCCGACTGCGCAGCCACGAATTGAAGCAGTCTTGTGTGCGTATAGGAAATTTCCATAGACAACACGAATTTGCAGCAAAGGAAAATAACGATAAGCGCTTGGTGACAACGGCTGCGCAACATTAGAGGATAGAGAAACGAAACAAAATAGAACGGACGTCGCAAGCATAAAAGAAAAGCATTTAACAACGATTTTAAGAACGAAATAGAAAACAAGAAAAAATTACAGTGAAGGCTATAAATAAAAGGACGGTGAAATAAAATTTTTAACAAGAATATCATTTCCTACTAATAAAGTTTTATTTTACAAGCATGATTAAATTAAATACGCTAAAGGTTGCCCAGTTGAATGCGCTGCTACGAGCTAATGACTTACCTATGGCTGGTACCAAAGCAGTTAAGATATTGAAACTGCAAGAAGTCTTACACCCAAAAAATGAAGAGTTATAGTCATAAAGAAACGGTGTCATGCTAACACTTTTACGTTATGGTTCTCAGTCAATCACGAAAATAGTAAGGCTAACACTTCAGCAGAGTAGAAAGAGTTAAAGTCGAAACCCAAAGAAAATAAGAGTAACCCTTAAACTGATGCGGAGTAATATTAACAACTTTACGCTATGGGTTCCAGTCAACCACGAAAATACTATGGCATACACTTCAGCAGAGTAGAAAGTGTTGAAGTCGAAACACAAAGAAAAAAAGAGTTAGCCTTACACCGCTGCGGATTAACATTCACACCCCATAATACTTCGCAGCAAAAAAAAATTTAAAAACTATTTTTATATTTGTTTTATTTATTTTCAAGTTGTTTATAAAAACACTTATAACTATAATTATATATGACTTTATATATAAGGATGGCCGCCAAATGTATGGAAAAAAATGAAGCGCTAATTGTAGACGCCATTAACTTTACGCCATTAAATTGTATTTCAATAAAGGTGTTACCTGTTTCCACAATTGTAGAGCGTGCTTAAACTCAATCCGAAGAGCTAAATGCTCATCTGGAATTAGTGTGCTTATGTCTTCGTTTTGCAGCCTTTGAAGATGGGACTTTGTAAGTTTGTATCCTACATAAAAGGAAGTAGAAGTTTATATCATTTGTGTTTTATATTTTCATAATTTTTTTCAATTGTTTTTCATTAAAACTTACTTTCGCACTGATCCAAGATAAATGGGGGCATTTCCCACGTTGCCAATAGAGCCTCTAGCGAATCGTCAGCAACAGAATTGGCGCTCACGTCCAGAAATTCGACCTCTTCAAAAATGTCGCACTCTGCGTCCATTTTCACTTTTTGTGCTTATAGTCAACACTGCATGCCGATTTAAATGGCTTTTTGCTAACGAATGCTCACCTAACACGCACAGAGTTACATAAACATGTCTATCCCACTCTTATACTCTTCAGAAAAAATGTTATATTAACTATTAAATACTATTCATAACACTTTTCGGAGTAATATTAAAATTCCAGCCTAGTTCTTTAATTAAACCCGAAAAAGTTTATTATTTATACTTCACATTTTTTTAGGTGTAGGTGTTGATGAAATAGATCCAGGCGAGTTCGAAGAGGACAGTGCGGTGTCAACAAATGATTTGCGAATGCAAATCAACAGCTTGAGAGAGGCGATGGCAGGTCTAACGTCAGCTATTAGTACCATGAATCGTAATCTAGCACGGGCATCGAACAACGACGAAAATCAACAAATGTCCAACGACGATGGTAGGTCAGTGTCAAGCCCATCGACCGGGGAATCAGCTGAGGAATTACAAAGGCAATCACATCCAAGGATGTCTATTCAGGATATGATAGGTGTAATGCCAGAATTCGACCCACTTAAAGGCTCTACGTCAGCGTTGCAATTTATAATCCGAACTGAACAATTGCAGCAATGTTACGGCTGGAAAGAAGACATGGTTTTGATCGCAGTTCAACACAAAATGAAAGGCATGGCCAAACGCTGGCTGGATGCTCAAAGAGTTTTCCAGTCCTGGTCGCAATTTGTGCAAGCATTTAAGGTTGACTTTCCATCAACGCAGAATGCAGCTGAAACGCATAAAATACTTATGAAGCGCAAACGTAGAAACGGCGAAGATTATTTAGAGTTTTATTATTCTATGCTTACGATAGGTCGTCAAGGTATGGTGGATGATGCATCCATCAATACGCATATCAGCAGTGGTCTCAATGATGGTGCACTGACAAAGACATTAGCAGCAATGAATTTTACAACGTGCAGCCAACTATTAGTTGCGCTGAAGAATCTAACAACGGTCAGTAGTACATCTGGGACGTACACGGCGCCTATGCAGCAGGTGGTGAAGACGGAAATGAAAATAAATTCGAAGCCAACGCAAATCAAGTGCTTCAATTGTAACGAGTATGGTCATATTGCAGTTAAGTGCCCGCAGCCTCAACGAAAACCACGGTGCACGGTATGCGCGAAACTGGGTCACGAAGCTAAGAACTGCAATAAGAAGGCATCAGTTGCAAAGATTGGCGACCATAATGGAATCGATGAAGCTCCTCCTGTTATGAAATTTGTAGAGCTAAACGGAAAGCAACTTGAAGGGTTCGTAGACACAGGCAGCGTATGCTCTTTGATACGTGCATCGGCAGCAACAGGTATGCAGACACAGGAAGCAAATAGATGCTTCACAGGATTCGGCGGGTCCAAAGTGCAAGTAACTCAACAAGCCACCGTGGCGGCGACTATTGACGGCGTCAAACGCGATGTTATATTGTATATCGTCGACGATAAGCTGTTACCTTACGACATTTTACTGGGTCGCGACATTCTACAAAATAACGGGTATCATATGGTGGTAGACAGCGGAGTGCTTCATCTCGAAGAAGTCAAAAAAGCAGACATCAATTTATCTAGTGATTTATCGGAAGAAGATAAAGGCAAGACACGGACTCTTTTATTAGCTTTTGAAAATTGTTTTGCAGAAGAAATTAGCCACATCGGTAGATGCAAGAATGCGCAAATGACAATTGAGGTAACGACAACAGGGCCTATTCTGGGCAAGCGCTATCAAGTTCCTTTTTCCCAGCGGCCGAAGTTATCACAGATATTAAAGGAACTACTGGACAACGATATTATCCGTCCAAGCAATTCACCACACGCAGCGTCAGTTCTTTTGGTAAAGAAGTCCAACGGCGAGAGTCGAATGTGCATCGACTATCGCGCACTGAATGAGGTGACGGTTAAGAAAAACTATGTCATGCCCATAGTGGAAGAGCAGCTTTCGCGTCTAGCAGGTAATAAATATTTCACGACACTGGATATGACCTCCGGCTACTATCAAGTGCCAATGAACGAAGAATCGAAAAAGTTTACGGCATTTTTAACTCACGAGGGATTATTTGAGCATAATGTTATGCCTTTCGGTCTAGTCAATGCTCCTATGGTTTTTCAAGAGATCATTGTTAATCTAATTAAGTCACTAAAGCATCGTGACAAAGTCGTTAACTCCGTTGATGAAGTCATCATAGCCACGAAGACCGTAGACGAAGGTATCGAAGTACTTCAAGAATTTCTGGAAGCTGTCAACGCAACGAATCTCACACTTAGACCATCAAAAAGTAAATTTTTAGTTCAACAGGTTCAGTTTTTGGGCCACGACATAAATATCGACGGCATACGTCCAGGCGAAAACAAATCAAAAGTGATCGAAGAATTTCCAAAACCAACAACAACAAAAGAGGTACGGCAATTTTTGGGAGTAACCGGATATTTCCGCAAATTTGTCAGAGAGTATAGTATTTTGGCGCAGCCATTAACGATGTTATTGAAGAAAAATGCAGAATTTGTTTGGGGAAAACAACAAGACGATTCGTTTGAAAAGCTTAGAGCAATGATTATTACGAAGCCAGTTCTAACGATTTACGATGCAACGAAACCACATGAGGGGCATACGGATGCTAGTTCCGTAGGGTTGTCCGGTGTGTTTATGCAAAACGACGATGGTACTGAATGGAAGCCTGTGTTCTACTTTAGCAGGCAATGTACGGACGCTGAACGCAACTATGCCAGTCACGAGCTCGAGGTTTTGGCAATAGTTGAAACGCTGCAACGATACAGGTTATATCTTATCGGACACAACTTTAAGGTAGTCACCGACTGCAACGCTATAGCCGTCACTAAAGCAACAACTCCATTGTTACCACGAGTGGCAAGGTGGTGGCTCAAACTACAGGAGTTTGATTTCCGTTGTATACATCGCGCAGGTTCGCATAATTCATTGGCAGATGGTTTAAGTAGATGCCCAACGCTTCCTCCAAAAGAACCGACAACTATTGCGGATGCAGTATATCGAGTGGTCGATATCAACAGTGATTGGGTATCAGAAATGCAGAGACAGGACGAGACAATCAAAGATGTAGTCGAAGTTCTCAACGGTAAAGAAACACCTAACGCACGTCAACTGAAAGATGACTACGTATTGCAAGGTCAACGTTTATATCGCAATATCGGCGGGAACAAAAGACTGGTAGTTCCAAAGGGTGTGAAATGGCGCTTAACAAGGGCTTGTCATGATGAGTCAGGTGACTTCGGCTTGGACAAGACCTGCGAACGTTTATCTAAAGACTTCTGGTTTGCTCGTATGCGCACATATGTGAAGTCATATATTGCATCATGTCCAGAATGCTGTATTAATAAAGTCGCAGGTGGCAAAAAGGAAGCGGAGCTTCATATCAGCGATGTTGTGCCAATACCATTCAGATGTGTACACATTGACCATCTAGGGCCATTTATTCGAAGCAAACATGGTAATTGCTACATACTTGTCATTGTATGTGCTTTCACCAAGTATGTAGTCGTTCGAGCGTTACGCAATACAAAGACAACACCCGTGCTAGCCACACTACGAGATTACATGACTGTATACGGATGTCCGAGGCAAATAGTTTCCGATAGGGGCACAGCCTTCACATCAAAAGAGTTTCAGAATTTCATCAAAACATATGACGTACGGCATGTTAAAGTGGCAGTGCGCACTCCCCGCGCCAACGGGCAGGCCGAACGCGTGAACAAGACGATTTTGGCATCGCTCAAATGCAGTGCAAAAAACGATAAGGATTGGGACGAGGCACTACCGCAACTTCAATGGTGTTTAAACTCACAGAGCAATGCTACAACAAGGCAGAGCCCGAACAGTTTAGTATTCAATTATAAGCGAATCGTTTAATCCAAGCGGTGCAAGACGACATTGATGACGATAAGGTTCAAAATGATGACTTCCGAATGAAACTAGTAGCAGAACGAATAAATGCAGAAAGAGCTAAGTGGAAGCAGCGATTTGATGCTAAACATCAGAGACCCTGACAGTACAACGAAGGAGATCTGGTGGTGGTTGACTACGTGCCTCCCCCCACCGGTACCTCCCACAAACTTGATCCGTCAAACAAAGGACCATATCTGGTAACAAAGGTTTTACCCAATAATCGATACGTGGTAGAAGATCTGCCAGATCTACCAAAGCAGCGAAAGCGGTATGCAGGAGTATTTACGAACGACAACATGAAACCATGGCGCGCTCTCAGTCTAGTGGATGATGATTACGATGTTGATAAATCAGATAGTGATAAGAACGAAAGCATCGACGATGATGACAGCGGAGAATCGTCCAGGAGAGACGATCTATCAGGAGTGGCCGAGCTGTCAACGACAGATGGCAACCCTGGTAAATGAGCAACAGCGTGAAAAGGAGAACGGAGAGCTGCTGGCATGGGGGATTCGTTGTTGAGAGACCAAACTGTGCACACGCTTTAATTCAACTCGTGTCTTTCCTTTATTCTTTACTTTTATTGTTTTTTTAAAATGATCCTGAATAATAAATATTAATTAATTTCAAACGGTGAACTTTATTGTCGAGGGGTTTAACACTTCCTTAAATTTCAAATTGCTATTACTCACATGAATGTTTACCAGTAGCAGGATCCCCAAAAAGTTAACGATAATAATAGTTGTCGTTGTCGGTCATTGTGCATGCCCAGCATCGTAGTAAATGACACTTTTCGCTAGTTAACGACAGCGACAATTGTCGTTAAGGAGTTTGGGAATCCTGGAACAGGTCATTTATATTTAAGAAATAAAAATACTAATTTTGTCTCGCGGCTTTTGTAGATTATTACCTACCAAGGTAAGTAGCAAGTCAAATAGAGGCCGTGTCAGTCTTGTGTGCAAGGAAAATTGCTCGTTATCCAATTTCTTTATGTTGCCAAAAAAACTTTTTTAAAGAAACCCGCAAAAATCCAGTATTTAGTGATTGGGCGAACCCCCCATCTCTTCTTTCTCCGTTGCACCAGTTTACGATTTTGGTAATAATTGCTTATTTAAAGAAAATTCAATCGATGGATTCATCATCTGAATCCATTTTTGTATTATTTAATTAATTAATTGATAATTTTTGAAATTGTGCTGCAACGAATTTTAAAATTTTTGAAATTATGCTCAAACGAAATTTAAAATTTTTTTACGGCGTGATTCCAACAACTTTCGGACGTAAGCTACGATGTGTTACGATTACAGTAATCGTCTTACGTCTACCAACGTTGCGCTTCGATACTTTGCTCTACCTAGCGCTAAGTTATGTTTGCATAACAGGACCTTTATGGTCTGATTATGCAAACTAGACGTAACACAGGTTAACATGACGCAGCGTACTTTGGCTTTTTGTTGATTAGGCCTTTTCCACACATGATCAACGCAACTCCAACTCAAGTTGCTAGCCTGTGTATATATACAGGAACCTTCAGATCAAGCAACTTGCACGCAACAAGTTCTCGACACGTTCAACGCAACACGGCTTTCCGCAATTCATCAGTTTGTTTGTTTTGTGAATTCAATTGTTTGTAGTGTAGTACGCTATATAATAATCAAGGTGACGGAATAATTGTACTTTAGAGCCCAAGCTCAATAATTTGTTTTTTTTATTTTTATTAGATGGATATGGGCCTCCTAAACCTAACGGTGCAAATTTGCCCGCTCTCGTATGGTTAACGAGATAAAAATCACGAAAGGTTGAAAATTCAGTGCAAGTTTTTTAGTGCGTGGATGCAAATTTCATAGTTTAGAATATAATACGTACCATTTATGTGGTATATCGAACCTGTCAAAATAAGTAATACAGCATCATTTCATTTTATGATAAAATTATTTATCGATTTATTCGTCAGAATCAGTGCTCGAATCTTGTGGTAACGATGGCATACTCGCTCTAACTGGGTTATACAGCTCACCGGCAATTTTAAAAAATTCCGTTAGTTCGTCGACACACATGGCATGGCACTGCTTAATATACGTTTTTTATTTTTAATAAAAATTTTTCATTAATTTATAATTGTGTATTAAAGCGCCGCAGGCGAAAAATTTGTAAAAATCGCGGCGCCTTTTTTTTAATGATAGTTTTTTTTTTAAATATAGTTTATTATATTTACAATGAATCAAAACATGGTAAATATTTGTTCGTGAATAAGTAAATGTTTGGTATATTGCAAATTCTGAAAAAGACAATGGCCGATTGGGCTCGCTCTCTTTTTTGTCGTGATATATTTCAACCTGCTGCTGAGGTTGCTGCACAATTTATATATGTATACAGAAATGTTTAAATGAAAAATATATTCATGTTATTATTATCAAATTATATAAACATATTAATAAGGTTAAAAAATTATAAGATTCAATTAAAGATGTATTGTATCGTATTTTTTTGGAGCGGGTCTGTTTTCTGTCGGTCAAAAGTATGTATTGCCGAAATAATGTAATTTCGTGCAGTATTTTTAAAATTCTGTATGCTTGAAGTTCTGTTTTGTAAAATACTGTTTGATTAAAAAGCTGTATTTCAATGTGCTTTTTTTTCAGAATGGAGTTTTCAAAACAATGCTTTCAATTAACTGCAATAAATGATAAAGATTGCACCTTTTACAGAACTTTGTAAAATCATAATTTTGTCAATCAGTATTTAAAAAAAACTGAATTTTGGCATACAGAATTTCATACATACAGACAGCTTGACCTAACCAAATTTTTTTTTTAATTTTTTATGTCCAAATTATACCAAGACGAATTTTTCACTCTTAAATCAACATTTCTGTGCTCAAAATGCTACGGATTTTTGTTTTATTTAAGTTTATTTGAGAAAAAATTCTATCAAAGTTTGCTGACGAATTAGGCTAGGTCAAAATATAAAAAATTAATTTTCCCGTAAAAGAAAATGCCAAAGATTTATCCCCTTTTCTGATAGAATAAACTGTTTTTCAGAAATATTAAATTTCTACTTCTTCTTCTAAGTCACTAAACAAATAAGCAAAATCTAAATTTAAAAATTTCCGAAACTCGGAATCAAGACTTTTCGTTTTCTAAAACCAGATTAGGAAATAGTTTGAGCAAATCGTCAAGTTTTTTTAAATGTTAGTATCTCTATTGGAATGATCGAATTTTATAATTCCCTTAACTTCGATTTTACCTCAACACTCAAATATAGCTGCTCCATGCACCATGCTCCATAAGAAACATAACACACTCCTGCATTTAGAAGGAGTTAGAAGGACTCTCAACGCTATTTCATCACCTCAAAACCTGGCGTCAAAATCGGCCCAAAACAGCAACAAGACAAATGCACAGTCACAACAAGATATTCCAGCCCCATTAGCCGCTCTTCGAGAACGTTCACCAAACACCACGAAAGCACTGCTCAGCACTATTTCTCTGACCATAACTGACAATTGGGGAAAACCGCGCTCTTCTACACAATGGGTAACATAACAAAAAGACTTGTGAAAATGCTTGGTCTGCAAAAAAACGAATGCCTCATCGGAATCGAAGGCATTGGCAAAACCCAAAATCACACTGCGGAAAGAGTCAACATTCAAATAAACTTAGTGCCACTATCGAAATACATCAACTACGGCAGATGCTAGGCTCAACAGGACTTAACCTACCAAAGTGGAGCACAAGTCATTCAAAATATTCCAATCGCAGACCAAGAAGTAAAGCTTTGTTTCGACAACTCAGAAAATGAAAGCGTCAAAACAATGGGTCTCACATGGAGCCCTAAAATGTATGAATTCAAAATTAAAATTGCTCAAATTGGAAATCAGAACATTACAAAACGGACAGCCTTGTCGGATATTTCTCGCATATTTGATCCACTTAGCTTTATTGCGCCAGTAACAGCAACCGCAAAAATATGTCTTCAACTATGGAGCTTAAGTTTGGTTGGGATGCTGCTCTGCCATGTGACATGCAATCGACAAGGCACAAATTCAAAAAATGACTTTAAACTATTGGAGAGCATCAATATCCTGCGTCAAATTTTTGGCCACAAACCAATCACTGATCCTCAAGTTCACATATTTGCTGATGCTTCAGAGCAAGCGTTCGGAGCCGTAGCCTATATAAGATCAATTGACGAGCACAAGACAGTCATTGTACGACTTCTATGTGCACGCTCACGTGTCGCTCCGACAAAACAAATCGGTTGGAGCTCTGTGCCTCTAAACTAGCTGTAGACTTAAAGCAACTTACTTACTTACTTAGGTGGCCGTAACAACCCGTGTCCGGATTTCGACCGACCTCATCAGCTCTCGCCAGCCGCCTCTGCTTTGCGCGCGCCTTCTCAAATCGGATACACCAAGTGCGGTTAGGGCTTCCTCAGCCTGGTCCATCCATCGGAGGCATGGTCTCCCTCGTCGTCGTTGACCAGCGATCCTCGCCTTGAGCACCTTTTTCGCTGGAGCTTCGTCGTTCATACGATGGACATGACCCAGCCAGCGTAGTCGCTGCACAGTTATACGCCAAACTACGTCAATGTCTTCGTAGAGCTCATACAGCTCATGGTTCATTCGGATGCGATAGTCATCGCCGACTCGAACAGGACCGAAAATTTTGCGAAGAACTTTTCTTTCGAACACCCCCAGAGCGGCTGCGTCAGTTTGCGAAACTACCCATGCCTCAGCGCCATAAAGCAGCACAGGTAGAACGAGCGTCTTGTAGAGTGTTAGTTTTGTCGATCGGGAGAGGGCTCTGGAACTTAGTTGCTTACTGAGCCCGTTGTAGCACCTATTAGCAATTATTGTTCTTCGCTTTATCTCCAGGTTGATTTCGTTGGTGGAATTAATGGCGCTGCCAAGGTAAAAAAACTCCTTGACTACTTCAAAGTTATAGCTGCCGGATGAAACGTGGGAGTCTAAACGCCGAGCTCCTTTGTTTGTAGACAGCATATACTTTGTTTTACCCTCATTTATCGTCAAACCAACTTTGGCTGATTCCTTTTCGATAGCGGCGAAAGCAGCGGTAACATCTCTCTTGGTTCTGCCAACAATATCAATATCATCAGCGTACGTAAGGAGCTGGACACCTTTATAGAAAATGGTGCCATTACGATGCACACCGGCCTTTCGTACGATCCCCTCCATGATGATGTTGAAGAGATCGCAAGACAGTGGATCGCCTTGCCTGAAACCTCTTTCGGTATTGAAGGTTTCGGAGAGGTCATTTCCTACCTTGACGGAGCTGGGTGTGTTGCTCAACGTCATCCTGCAAAGTCTAATCAACTTTGCAGGTATACCGAACTCAGACATTGTTGCGTAAAGGCAATCCCTTCTCGGGCTATCGAACGCAGCTTTAAAATCGACAAAGAGATGGTGTGTGTCAATTTGATTTTCGTGGATTTTCTCCAGGATTTGTCGTAGCGTGAAAATCTGGTCTATGGTGAACTTACCAGGTCGAAAGCCACACTGATAACGTCCAATCAGTGTTTTTGTAATCGGCTTTAATCTTTCACACAGTACGCTTGAAAGAACCTTATATGCGATGGAAATAAGACTGATACCTCTATAACTAGCGCAGATTGTAGGGTCTCCTTTCTTAAGTATAGGGCACAGTATACTGAGGTTCCAATCATCGGGCATGCTTTCTGCTAGCCATATTTTGCTGATGAGCTGATGCATGCGCTTTATCAATTCATCGCCGCCGGTTTTAAACAACTCAGCTGACAGGCCGTCAGCACCCGCTGCTTTATTGTTTTTGAGTCGTTGGATAGCAACTCGAACCTCTTCATGGCTAAGTGGTGATACTTCCACTCCGTCATCGTCGATTGGTGGCACTGAACTGCGCTCTCGATGGGCGGCATTGGTGGAATCGTCGCCAGTAAGTAAATTGGAGAAGTTCTGTCTCCACAATCTAAGCACACACTGTGTATCCGTTTTCAGATCTCCATTTTCGTCTCTGCAAGTGGATGCTCCGGGCTTGAAACCTTGGGTTAGACGCTTAACCTGTTGATAGAACTTTCGTGCATCCTTCTTGCCCTGGTATACCTCTAGTTCCTCTCGCTCACGCTTTTCCTGCTCTCTTTTCTTGCGTCTGAAAAGGCGCCTCTCTTCCTTCCTCTTTTCGCGGTAGTTTTCTCGCACGGCTCGCGTTGCAGCTGACTGCAGCGTTTTTCTATATGCGGCGTTTCTTACTGCTGTCGCAATGCGACACTCCTGATCGTACCATTGGTTCCGAGATTGCGGGCGCCGGAAACCAATGACTTCTTCAGCGGCAGCGCGCATGGAGTGGGATATATGCGCCCAAAGTCCGCCGGCGTCGTCGAGTCCAGAGGTTGGTTGGTTGAACTTAACCGAGAGTTGAGCGGAGTAGGCTTCGGCAGTCCGTTGTAATTGCAGCTTAGCGGCATCTAGCTTTCGTTGCATTCCTGTGCGTATGTTCTGCGCATTGCATAATCGCATGCGGATCTTGGCTGCAACAAGAAATGGTCGGTTGACCCCCCGAAATGTACGCACATCTAAAACACTAGAGGCATGCCTTCCGTCGATTACAACATGATCAATTTGGATTCGCGTTTTTTGATCCGGGGACAGCCTTGTGGATGTCGAGGTGCTTAAATCTGGTGCTACTAACTACCATGTTTCGCGCCGCGGCGATGTCGATCAGTTTTAGACCGTTGTTCGTGGAGGTCTCGTGAAGACTGAACTGACCGACAGTGGGGCCAAAGATGCCTTCCCTTCTGACTTTCGCATTAAAATCGCCGAGGACTATTTTCACGTCATGGACCGGAAGGTGGTCATATACGTCCTCAAGACTAGCGTAGAAAGCGTCATTGACGGCTTCGTCCTTTTCCTCCGTCGGGGCGTGCGCGCAAATAAGGCTGATGTTGAAAAATTTTGCCTTGATGCGGATCGTGGCCAATCTTTCGTTCACAGTTGTGAACCGGGAAACAAGATGGCGTAGTTTCCAGCTAACGACGAATCCACATCCGAATTCGCGCTTCTCCGCATGGCAGCTGTAGTAAATATCGCAGTGTGCTTGTTTAGAGCAGCCTTGCCCTTTTCATCGCATTTCCTGGATGGCGGTGATGTCAGATTTTATTTTTTTGAGGGCTTCCGCCAGTTGGATAATGGCACCTTCCCTATAAAAGGTCCAGACATTCGAGGTGCATATCCGTGAATCATTGTCCGGTTTTCGTTTGCGGTGGTCGTCAACGTAATTGGGGTTCTTATCCGAGGCTGGTTTAGTTTTCACTGGGCAGTAGTAATGTGGCGGGACCCAAACTCTGCGCACATTCCATGTTTAAGGTCCATGGATCGACCCGCCGCTCAAATTAGCCGTCAAACTGACGGATGCCAGTTTGCCGTTGCCCAGGGAACACCACTTGGAGGTTTGAGTCGACTTTAGACGATTTCTACGTGGATAATGCTGGCCTCGCCAGGTTGAGGCGGTCAGACACGTTGCCATGTGAAGGTTCGCCCCCTGTTCCCCATTTAAAGCAACGGCTATAAGAATCGATTACTTCAAGAAAACTGCCTTTTTCCTTTGGTCCGACTCCACAGCAGTCCTGGGATGGATAAATGCAGAATCTTCAAATTATCATACCTTCATATCCAATAGGATCTCAGCAATCAAACAGATATCATCTCCATAACAGTGGCGGCATATCCGCTCAGAAGACAAACCTGCTGAACTCATTTCTAGAGGACTCACACCAGACAAATTAGTTAACAACAATTTCTGGTTTTACGGTCCAATATTTTTGCATGGAGCTGTGACTTCATGACCATTGCAACCTCCACGTGAAGAATGTTCATTGGAAATAAGAACTTCCAATGTAATCTCAGCAACAGTTGGAATAACCACTATAAATCATCTAGAAGGGATAAATCATAAAAACTGTTTTCGACGATTTCAAAGAATCATTGCTTAAATCTACCGATTAATCAAAATCGGTTGCTAGACACTGCTTTTCTCACATTTTAAGAACAATTCAGACTTCTAGTCTTAGAAAAGAACTAAAACAATTAAGAAGACATCAAGAAGTCGAAAGAACCACTTCAGTTACCACTCTATACGCTTTTATTGATGAAAGAGGCATTGTTCGAGTGGGAGGTTGCTTGGAGGCTTCTACATTACCATATGACACTAAGCACCCAATGTTAATTCCATACAATGACCCATTGATTAAATTGCTATTCATCATGGTGCATGAAGACAACAAGCGCTGTGGAGCTCAAGCATTACTGGGAATAATAAGACAGCGGTTTTGGCCAATTAAGGGAAAAACTACAGCCAGAGCAACTGTTCAACAGTGCATAATATGCAACAACTGTTTCAACAGATCATGGTCAATCTGCCACCTGCTCGTGTGACTCCAGGCAGACCTTTTATCAATGCTGGAGTGGACTACTGCGGACCGTTTTGGATTCACTACAAAATCAGGGGGAAAAGAGCAACAAAGGCATATATTGCTGTATTCTGCTGTTTTGTCGCCAAAGCAGTCCACCTGGAATTAGTAAGCCTGGAATTTGTCGACAGATGCCTTTATCGGGGCTCTAAAACGTTTCATCAGCCGTCGTGGACGTTGTCAGAATATTTATTCTGACAATGCAACAAACTTCGTAGAGGCAAAAAATCAACTATCAGAACTGGCCCATAGCAAATATTCTGATAAAGGACAGGAAACAATCTTTCCCACATGAAGCACAAAGGGAATACAATTCCACTTTATTCCTCCTAGGGCACCACATTTTGGTTGCTTGTGGGAAGCAGCGGTAAAGTCTGCAAAACACCTGTTGCTACGGAGCGTGTCAACAGCGTCATTGACGTACGAAGAATTGGAAACTGTGATTGTAGAAGTGGAAGCAATACTCAACTCAAGACCCGTAACTCCAATGTCGAATGATTTAACAACATTAACTCCAGGACATTTACTTATAGGCGAGGCGCTTAAGGCACCAGTTGACAATCAAGCAGAAGCAACAAAATTAACGCTTTTACCTCACTGGGAGCTAGTATCTCAACTAAAGCATGATTTTTGGAAAAGATGGTCCACTGAATATCTCAACGAGCTCCAGCAACGCCATAAAAGAAAGACACAGAGTGCTAACATTAAACCAGGAGACATGGTCATCATTAAGGAAGATAATGTCCCAGTCATGCATTGGCCCTTGAGACGTATCGTGCAGGCTTACAAAGGAGCAGATGGAGCTATAATAGTCGTTGACGTAAAAACTGCCAAGGGTATATTCAAACGTGCAATTCATCGCCTAGCTCCTTTACCCGTTAATACAGACGATCGTCCAAAGGAAAACGATGAACAAGGGGCAACCCCCTCACCAAGCAATAACGACAAGGATAAGGATAAAACTGTTCCGTTAATCCGGGAATCCAGGTCCGTAGAAGGTTCTGACAAATTCAATTCAACAGATGGATCCGAAAGACGACTCGAAAAACATGAGCGACAAATAAATACACAACGGAATGTCAACGACGATCAGGAAGTAGTGTCCAAGAAAAGGCAAAAAAGAGCACTATACTGCACTCCAATAACAGTTCTGGCGATACTTTTGATGTTACCAATTGTGCTCTGTAGTCCAATCAAAATCGAGAAATTTGATCCAGCTTCGGGCATTCATTTTGAACATATTGGAACAAGTCAGATCATTGCCAGCTAATGGAACCTAGTGATATTTTATGATCTCAAACCGTTATTTACTGAAATCCAGTTCTTTATAAATGGCACATACGCCATGCAACTCGTGTGTCAGCAATTGCAGTAAAAACCATTATGTGAAGATCTGGTCACTCAGTTTCTGCATACTGACAAAGAATTAGCTAAGGACAGCAGTTTTTTGACTCCTCATCGTCAAAAAAGAGGTGCAATCAATTTTGTGGGAAACGTAGCTAATTCGTTGTTTGGATTGTTGGACTCCTAGTGCGCAAATCAAATGTCTGAAACAATCGCGACTATAGAAAACAACGAACAGCAGATGATGATGTTGGTAAAGCAGCAAGCATCGATTATTGATTCAACGATAAACATCATGAAACATGACCAGATCATCGCACAGAAAACCTTCGCAAAATTCGAGGAAAAATTTGTTGAGATAGTAAACATGGTCGAAGAAGAAGAGCAGGAAGTTTACATTGAGAAGTTAAGTCAAGTTTTCCTTCCGCAGGCTCTTCAATTAATGCTCACATCATCAAATTCAAACATACGACGAATACAATCAGCGATAATCAATGTTTTGATCAATGCTCACCAAGGACAAATTAGCCCTCACCTCCTATCACCACAACAACTCGACAAGGAAATTGCAAAAATCATATCATAAATCATAAAAATCATCATAACTTTTGTTGGAAGTAATTCACAATTACCTCCAACCAGGCAGATTCCAGGCTACCACGGAAACCTTCCATTAATATACAAATTAATTAAAAAAAATAAGGTTCAAGGAAGCATTACGAAAAGACATGCCATATTCAAAATAACAATCCCGTAAACCGAATCATACCAAAAATCGTTTAACAATAACGATGAGATTCGTATACCCATTCAAAATTTGTCTTTGTCTTACCAAGTGAGAGTATGATTTACATTCATGGCTTTATAGTAAAACAGGGAGGAGGAAATGATGTAGTAACAACAGGTGTGAAATTTAAAAACAACTTTGTTTCATATCTGTTCGATGAAATTTGATATGAAATTAATGGTTTTGAAGTTGATCGTACACGTAATCTTGGAATTTCATCAACCATGAAAAAATTTCGTATCATTGAAAAAAGCTGAAAGTGGCGCATTAAGAAGCGCGGGTTGGGTTCCTGATGAAAATTTCACATTGGAAAAATATTATTTCAGTTGTTGTCTGCCGTTGAAAATGTTCCTGGGTTTTGCTGAAGATTATAATAAAATGATATTAAATTCGAAGCATGAACTTATTCTTCAACGTTCTTCATATAATGATAGATCATATCATTGTACAAATGGAACTGATCAGTAAAAGCTAACAATACTGGACATAGTTTGGAAAATGCCTCATATACAATTATCAGACTTTGCAAAATTGGAAATGTACAAGATAATTAAAAACGAAAATTTGCTAATACCAATGGTGTTTAGAAGTTGGGACTATCATACAACTACCAAAAGAAACAAAAGTTTTTTGGAATGTAAAGCTTTCACCGCAAAATGAAAGACCACGATTTCTTATAATCGGTTTACAAAGAGAAAAAAGTAAACAGAAAGGAAATATATTTGATCATCGTAATATATCTAATTTAAAAGTATATACAAACTCTGAATCATATCCCTATGATGATTTAAATAGTCGCTTTGAAATGGGGCAGTATGCTGTACCATATGATATGTATGCAAAATTTCAACAAAGTTATTATATGCGGGAACCTCAACCACTGCTAGATTTCGTTGTATTTAAGGCTATTGCACCACTTATTGTTGTTGATGTAACACACCAAAATGAAGAAGTTAAAGTTGGACCTATTGATGTACGAATTGAATTTGAAACCGAAACAAACAAACCGATTCCAGATAGAAAATCAGCCCACTGTTTAGTAATTCATGATCGATGAATTGAATATTCACCTCTAACAAATGAAATTAGAAAAAAATTAATTAAATTTAAGATCACTTTTTTCTATTAATAATATTATAAAATTTGTTTATATATATATATATATACATATATATATATATAATTATCACTATTATAATAATAAAATTTAAATAAATTTTTATCAGAATTTTACCACAAACATTCGTTTATTTTAGCTTTAAGCTTCTACACTGCTCCCTTATCTTGAACTTGCGGTTTTTTTGTTTGAGTACGCTTACTATGCTTATTATGAAGCTTGGCTCTTATCACTTTAACCCTGAATTCTTTTTTATAGCGACTTGATATTAATTTAAAATATAAATAAAATTAAAATCCGTATCGGGATAGGGATGGGTGACGTCATTGGCATGAAAGGACATAAGTCGGCTTCTAAAATGTTCTCAAAGTTTCTGCATCTTGATGCTTCACAGACTCTTGAATTTACTTAAAATAAAATACAGCAGCGGAGAAGTTGCTGGCTATAAGCGACTTTGCCACTGGTTATTAAGCGGGGGCTTGCAACCCCGATGTCCCCCAACTGACGAAAACGTATTTATATACGCCTATGTTTTAAATGGTTGTCATCTAATACACAAACTTCTTATACAAATCTAATACACGCACCTAATACTTAGCACCATTATGATAATTTTACAAAAATTTCTTTAACCTTTCAACCTTCGCCGTACCTAAATGACTTCAATCCATATTAATATATAGATTTTGATAAAGCAAGTCATATCATTTCAGCTGAAGTCAACCAGCAGAATTTGAGTCATTGCTATAACGAATTCGAGGGTTAAATAAAAAACAAAACATGCAAGCACTGATAAGAACTCGCTTGACTACCACTACTGATAATAAAGTAAATAAAATTATGATTAACGCTAAAAAGCAAAGACTTACACCAAACTTGCCGATTTTAAGAGCTTAAAGCAAAGATATACCCCAAACTTGCCGATTTTAAAAGCTTAAAGCAAAGACATACTCCGAATTTGCCGGTTTTTTAAAAGCTTAAAGCAAAGACATACACCGAACTTGCAGATTAAACAAAAATCCCCACTAGATGGCGCAGAGACCTGAGTACCGTCATCGGATTGGTCCTCCGCTCCTCCTGCCCCAGAACCCCCATATTGCACCTACTAAAGTCTACAAAAATTACACCATTATAAGGTTTATAAGTATTTTGATAACGAATATGCAGGATAAGACTACTGAGCTATGAACAGACTTCATTGGAAGGAAAAAATATATCTGCTGCAAAAAAATGTACAGAAAAGGTCACAGCTCCATCTTGAGTACAAAATTTTGTATATTAAGAACTTCAAAATGCTACTTTATGGTTGAAAAAAGCGATTCAAAATCAAAATTTCCATGACAAAGAAAAATGGAAAAATCCATGCCAAAGGTTTTTGAAAACCCCTAAAAATCACAGCCTTTTTATCATCACTAAAATTTTATGAAGAAAATTTCCGTTTAAAAGAACTCAATATCAAATTTATCAAAATAAAAAGTAGAATGGACATACTACATTTTTTATGTAAGTATCATAGGCAATAAAGACAGCGGTATATATTATAACAAATATTTTTGTCTCCAGCTAACTTTCGTTCAGATTGAACTACACTAAAAAGGAAAAGTTAGGGAGAAAAAAAACAAAATGTGAAAAAATAAGGGAAGAAGAAGAAGAAGAAGAAGAAGAAGACGAAGAAGAAGAAGTAAAATTGAGCTAATAGCGAAATAAAAAAATATACGTATCAGGAAAAAATCTTCTCATGGTAAATTTGAAATAAATGTAGGTTTTTTTTTTGCTATAACGAAATAGTAGTACTATCCATATTTGGGGAGTATAGTAGTACGAACGTTCGAATGGGAGTAAAATACTACAATTGTAGTACTTTCGACAGAGCTGGTATGAAGATGTTAGAAAAGTAAGCAAAACCTAAAAATTTAATAAAATAGGCCGATGGTTCGAAATATAATACAGAATTTAATATATTTTGGCTTTTAACGAAGCAATTAAAAGATAACTTTTAATATAATTTTCATTCGATTACTTAGTTCGATTGTTCGTAACCAATTTATTTGTGTCGCTACCCTGCAGCGTCAAGAACTGGTACAAAAATAGTGAATTCACTAGTACTAAGAAGACAGCTACTAGTACCTCGCCTATCTCCAAGCAATGCTTTTGACTGTCGCATTTAACATGGGCTTGTCCTACGAAAAGGGTCAATTTTCACCCACTGGATCAACGCGTACTAGTGCAAGAACTGGTTCTTTGGGAGATATATTCCACTATTACCTTGGGACAGATATAGTACTAGTTCTAAAAATGGTGTCTCGGGATAGATATTCAAAATTGTCAAACACATTAATAAATTGGAGTTTAATGTAATATTTCTTTATTTTTATATAAATATAGGTACATGTAAACATATTTGTAACAATATTACAAGCATATATATATACTACACACATCAAATTCTTCCACTTCTTCTAAAACGAACACTTCTTGGGAATGCTGTAGTTGGTCTGCATGCAGTTCCCAATTAGACGCACACTCGACCTCCATTGTCTCATTTTCAGCCACTTCGCTTTCTATTTGCTTAAAGTGCCACTTGCACTTTGTTCATGATTAATTATTATTACTTTTTTTGCTTTATTTTATTTAATTTCATTTATTTTATTATATTTCGCTATATTTCTTTTTAACACTTTTTAACTAAATTCAGGCAAAAAGAACAATACAACAAAATTTAAGTTGCAGCCAAAACTGCATGTTTATATACGTTTATACACGCAGCTTGCTAAATAGCTTTGTTCCACTTTCTCTAATTGAATTTACTAGCGCGTTTTTGTCTACTAGGATACGATAGCTCACTAGTTCGTTTATGACCTATTAGTGCTAGTACAAAACTAGTACACGGTGTTCATTGTCTACCAGCTCGCTGAAGGGCTGAAGGGTGATGTACTAAGGTTCATTTATATAAGGTTGCCCAAGATGTATTAATTAAGGTGGAAGAAGTAGGTGACGTTTATGAAATGGACACCTTTGAGCTGTCGAAATCAAGCAAAAAGTAGTGCTGCCATACTTTGAACAATAACACTGTGGAACAAATTCAGGTTAGCAAAAGTTGGGTCGATTCTGAGAGTGAGGGGTGAAAATAGAGGCTAAATTAGAAGACCCGTATCGCGGCGTTTGTTTATGTTAGTTCGAATTTTTTTTTAATCGACCTTCGAACTTTGCAGTCAAATGCCGATTTTCATCATATTGTTTATATGGTTTTTTGGCTACAACTTGTAGACTAATTGATATTTTTTCAATCTGTAGAAGCCAAATTATTGCTAGAGACCTGTGCAACAATTAAAATTTTTCAAAAAATTGATTTAGAAAATTTTTGTGGTGCTTATGAAGCAAAATGTTGGAAAAATTATTTTTTTTCATGCTTTTTGAAATCCCCCTTCAGAATCAACCTAACTTTTACTAACCTGAATTTGTTCCACAGTGTAATTTTTTTTTAATTTTTTATCGATTTAAAAAATAGTTTTTTTTAACTTTAAAATAAAAGTCTCAACTATGGTCGCACTTGTAGAAGTAGTGGTAGCAGTTGCTGAAGAGGACTTTTAACAACTGAAGAAAAAATATTTTGTATTATCCTTTTATAGTCTCTCTCAACCGAAGTTTTTGCATGTGTTTTCATCAGTGATCAGACTTTGTGAATAATACCGAATGTGTAAGCAAAAATTCCACTGTATCCCGCCAAAGGTACCTTAAAATCCCATAAAAAATGCCACCAACAAAAGTATAAGTAAAAGTATATTGAACTTTTTTTCAACAAAAAAGCTTTTATTGCATAAAAAAATAATATAACATTAAAATTCTTTGTAGCAATTTATTTTGATAAAAAACAAATACTATGGAACTTTATGGAATTTAACCAATATCATAAAAAATAAAAATTTAATTGAATAGTTTTAAATGTTTTCCGCTACATTTTACCCTACTGTTAGGTTGGGAGCATTCAGTTCAAATTTCAAAAGTTACAATTTGTTCACCAATGGTCATATTTCCGTTGCAGTTTGTGCAGCTATTTTGATTAAGGAGTATTTAAGCACAAAAACTGTTCAAAAAAATTCAACAGAAATATGACCTTTGATGAAGTTATTCATTTGAAACAACATTTTATTGTAACTTTTAAAATTCCATGAAACAAAAAGGCCCCACGTTGGGCGCCAATTTGTAGCGGAGCGGAAAAAGAGTCACGACCGGAAGCGGAAATATAAAAAAAAGTTGCTTTAAAAATTAAAATTCGCCATCTAAAATTGTACGTCCATGAAACAAAAAGGCCCCACGTTGGGCGCCGTTGGGAGCGGAGCGGAACACGAGCACCCAGAAAATTTAAACAAATACAAAAACGAAATTTTTATTTGTTAGCGTCTGGCAACGCTGAGCGGTGAGGCCGGCTAGTGAAGCAGCAGTTCTGACTTTTATATTTTGAGGGCGCACGGTGAATGCGCCCCTGTGTACCTTGCCCAGAAATGTAGTCAGGGCGCCTGCTTCCCTCAGCCGACGCCACCGCCCCTGGTCAGCTGACCCGCGGACACGTGGTTGACCACGACTGCACGTGCTGGTTTGGGGGTTCGTGGTGGCCAACGCGTGCCTTCCTCGCACAAATGCTTCACGTGCATATTACTATCGCGTCGACGATTCAAACCAAACAACGGACGAACTGAAAAGAGAAAAGAAGAAAACTATGGAAATAAAAAAAAAACAGTAAAGGTTGGGAGCCCCTGATGTTGTGGCTCGGCCCACGCATCCCACTCTACCGTGGAGGAAACTGGGGCAACTAAAATTTTCCTCCCCAAATGCAAACACTCTCCCTTCGACCAAATAAAAGATTTAAGGTTTCATCTTAACAATATCTTTTAATTAATTTTACTTATTAATTGCATACAAAAAACAACTTTATATTGTTTGCTTAGTTTTTAAGTACTTTAAGTTTAACTTTTAATTATCTAAGTTTACCCCATTTTATAAAAATAAAATTTTTATGTTAATGTATGTATAAATTATATATTGTTTTCTTTTTTTTCAAATAAAAAAATTTTCTTCTATTCTTACTTTATGTTTTCAATCTTTTTATTTTTTTTATACTATGTTAAGCTAAATTTTTCTTTATATGTTTCGTTAAATTTGTCGTATTATGTTAAGTTTAAGTCTTTTATTATATTATATTACTTTCAATTGATCGAATTATATAAATTTTTAACTTATTGTATTATATTAATTTTAAATCATCGTATTATATTTAGTCTATACTAAATTTATAGTAAATTATTAGTTAATAAGTAACCGATGATTCTAGAAAATAATAATTGTTTCTATCAAGTTCTTAAACTGAGAAATATGAGTATTAGGGTGGTTCACAGTTGTATAGAGAAATTTTTTTTTACCGGAATCAAAGGGCACTTTACATTTTTGAATCCTATTGATAAGTTTAGCATTGTGTAAAAATTTCAATTAAATAAGATGTTGTTTAGAACTGCCTCATGCTTGTTGAAATCCGTAAAAATTCACAAAACATAAAAATTTTTGGCTTCATTCGTTAAAACTCTTGTCTACCATATTTGTATGCAGTAATTATTAATATTACCACAAGTTGGGATCATTCCTTAAAGTGTGGGAACTTTTAAAGGGCCTGTGCATAATTTTTAAGGAAATTTTAGGGATCCCACAGCTTAGAAAATAGTTACAAATTATAAAATGTTGTCTCTACTGAAAATTTATTTTTTAACTACATACAAACAATTTTTGCTTTCGGTAAGGCTAAAGGTAAATAAGTTGCCACGGAATGCAAAAGTATTAACAAAAATCAATTATTTAAATAACTAATTTCACGTATAATATCCGTTCATTCATTGTGGAGAACATAAAAAAAATTGTTTTAATAGTTTTTGCATAACAGTATGAATTTTTTTTTAATAAAAATTTCAAAGATTTTGCGATTTTTTTGTACGGGTCTTTCAAGAAAATTAAGTTTAAAAAGCTCGCAAAAAGCACTTACTCTTGAAGGACAAATCACAAATATACTTTTCTTAAAAAACTTGTTATGTTTAAATCTAGTAACCTTGGTTTTTACTTTGTATTTGAATTTACTTTGTTTAAATCTAGTAACTTTGGTTTTTACTTTGTATTTGAAATGTGTCGAAAATATTTTTATTCAGTTACAATAAATTTTCACTGCAATAAGTTGCCTTTAAATCGCGATTGAAAGAAAAGCGCATAACAATTCGGTTACAAAATATATTTTTTGGAGGATCTTGGAAATTGTTACCCAGTATAGTAAATTTGAATGTGTTGTGTTAATTATATTGTGTTATTATAAATGTGATTATTACAGATGGCCTCAACACGCAAAAAAACAATATTACACTTAATTGGAGAACCTGATGAAAAATTCGGGGGTTGTGTGCTACCAACAAGTCTTGAGGCCTTGCGTGTATATTTTTATTATCACAAAGTGAAAAATCTGCCCAAGAAAAAAGCTGTTAAATTAGTAGTATCAGCTATTTGTGAAATATGGGATAATGCCAGAGTGCCTGTGTCAGAAAACCGAAGTATTATACGGAAATTTGAGTTATTACTACAAAAATATCGAAATTTGTGCAAAAATAAAAAAGTGGAGATACCGCTCAGATTTCAAAAGAAACAAAATTTTCTGAAGCAATTGAAAAACTTTTTGACATTAGCCATCATGATGCTATAAACTTAATAAAAATTAAAGAAGATCAAGTATTTCTTTTGGATCAACGTTCCGAGAGAATGTATTTTATGGGTACTATGGATAAAAAATTAGCCAAAAAAGAGAAAAAACAGCAAACAAAGGCTCGAAAAAATGAAATGAGGACAGAGAAAGAAAATGACAGAAAACGTAGAGCAAAATAAATTATAACCATTTCGGAGTTGTCATCTGAAAAAGAAGAAGGAGAGTCTGACTTAAGCGACGATAGTTTTAAAGCAAACATTCCATCAACATCAAATGCAAAAAGATCTACTGTCAAAAAGGCTGCTATTTCTTCAAATATTACAGCAGCTTTGGATAGAACAAATATAAGTGATCGGAAAGCAACTTATCTACTTGCTGCAGCAGAAAAAATGTATGGAAATAATGGTACTTTGTCATTAAGTAGAAGCAGCATCCGAAGGGCAAGGATAAACGCCCGATCAAGTCAAGCAACTAATTGTAAGGTATCATTTTCACCAGAAGGTCCATTAGTTATTCATTTCGATGGAAAACTGCTTCAGGCAATTTCTGGCGGCTCAAAAAAAGAAGACAGAATCGCAATTTTAGTTACAGGAGCCAATACAGAAAAGCTTCTTGCTGTGCCCAAAGTCGAAAACGGAACTGGCGAAAAAATTGCTGAAGTAGTCAAAACTACGATAATCGAGTGGAATCTTGAACACAAAATATGTGGAATGTCTTTTGATACCACTGCTGCGAACACAGGACGTTTAAATGGAGCTTGCGTTCTTTTGGAAAAAAAACTAAGCCAACAGTTTTTGTGGCTTTCTTGTAGGCATCATGTATTAGAAGTGGTTTGTAATGACGTATTTAAAGAATTATTTTGTACTACAACTGGTCCAAATATGATTATGTTTAAAAAGTTTCGCGACAATTGGCCAACTATACAACAAGAGTTGTACGAAGTTTGTACGGATGACAGATTAAATATCCAACTACTGTCTTTAAAAAATGAATCAATAAATTTTTTAAATACAATTTTAGAAGGCTCATGCAATATCCCAAGAGACGATTACAAGGAAATTTTACAATTAGCACTAATTTTCCTTGGCAGAGAACCCCCTGGAGGTATAAAATTTCGAGCTCCAGGTGCATTTCACCATGCGCGTTGGATGTCAAAATTAATTTACGTCTTAAAAATATATCTCTTTCGAAAACAATTTAAAATGCAAAAAGGAGAGACTTGGGCATTAGTTGAATTTAGCTTATTTATAGCTTTAATTTATGTTAAATACCGGATAAGTTGCCCAATTTCTTGTGATGCTCCAGCTAATGACTTGAACTTTATCAAAGATTTAAAAATTTATAAAGAAACATCAAATATTGTTTACGAAAAAGGAACTGCAGCAATATATAGGCATTTGTGGTATCTAAGTGAAGAGCTGGTTGTATTTGGACTATTTTCAGACATAGTTGATTTTGAAACCAAACGAAAGATGGTAAAACGACTTAACGAATCATCTAAGGAAGAAAATTACAGATCCACCAGGTACCATGCAACTAATGATATTAGCGACAAAGGTTTACAAGATTTTGTTGGTCCAGCATCTCACAATTTTTTTCGAATCCTTAAATTGGATTCCTCCTTCCTGGATACGGATATAGAAGAGTGGAGTGAAAGTCTTCCATTTCAAATTGCAAAAAAGGCAGCGATTGGTCTAAAGGTCGTAAATGACAGCGCTGAGAGGGGAATTGCTTTAGCTACAAATTTCAATTCTTCAATAACAAAACAAGAAGATCAAAAACAGTTCCTTTTCCAGGTTGTGGAAATGCATAGAAAAATGTTTCCAGAACAAAAAATTAATGTTCTTTCAAAGAAAACAGTTTAAAACTATTATAAATAAATAAATAAAAATATTTTATAAAAATCAAAAAAATATTATATTCATATGTATAAGCCTTAATTTCAAAAGCATTGAGGCAGTTGTAAATATTATTCATTTTGGTAAATTTTTTTTGTGGTAGCTTAAGTCATCAAAAGGATTAAAAAAAGTCAAGTGCACTTCAACATTTTAAACTTTTACGTTTTTGGACCACCCTAATGAGTATGTAAGTAAATCTGGAGTTAAACTTTTCGATATATTCAGCCCTACTATAAATAAAATTTCCATGAACCAAAATAAACGTTTTTATGAAAATTGTTGATGAATGGAAATATTTGAATTAAAAATTTTCGTAAGGTTTGTGACTAACGTAAAATTACAAAAACAAAAACAAAACAAAAAAAAAGTCGAGACAAAGTTTCACTTACAATAGAGCTGATTATATATACACAATATATAAACGAAAACCAATTTCCAAGAGGAAAAAAAAAAATAGAAACCTTATTGCCTGGTTCTTAGGCTTGGTGATGCTGCTGTGGTTGGTGATCCTGCTAATTTCGATGGTGGGTATTTCTGTCGTGTTGCCTGCTGTTGATGGCTGCTTCTAGTGCTGCCTTGAGTGCTGTTGCTGTAGCAAGTGCTGCTGGTTGGGCCCGGAGGCTGTAGCCGCTAGTTAATGTCGGTGCTTGATGGAAAAGTGTTGCACTTGTGTGGGAGGTGTGGTTGCGATGCTGTTGGTATCGTGATTCTGGCGCTGATTTTGTTCGCCGTGGTGTGCTGCGGCTTTAGCTGCCGGTCTCTGCTAGCTGGTGATGTGGTCGCTGGTACGGTCTTGTTGTTGAGACCGCTCACTTCGGATTGCCACTAGGTTGGTCGCTTACGACGCGACTTACTTGACTGCAGATTTATCTGCTATGTGTCGCACCACTGCTTTAAACGAAGAAACGTGATATTTAGATGTAAGAGAAACGTCAAATTTAAATGAAAGGAAACTGTCAGAATTTAATTAAGGGAAATGTAAGAATTAAATTGAAAAGAAATGTCAGAATTTTACTGAAATGAAATGTTTGATTTGACTGGCAAAGTAAGTAAGTGGGTCAGCTCTCAAATTCAGAGAGTTAGCTGTCAAATGAAAAGTGTTAACGGTCAAAGTCAAAATGTCAACTGTCGAAGCCATCTGTCAGCTGTCACACCGCTGACGCGTCAGACGTGGTATGAGCAGTATGTCACTCATGTTTGCATACGACACTGCTATGGCGAATTCGAATGTGAATCTTCGAACGTGAATTCAACTTCCCAGTCAAAGCCACCCTCACATGGAAGCAAGAGCTCACCACTTTGTGTGCCGTTACAGTATGTTCTCCAAGTCCATGATACAATAATAAGTTAGGGTAAGGAGATTCACCACACCGACCTCGAATGTCAAAATGTGTTTCAGCATTGGCACTTTTCTGTATTATTGATAAATGTGGGACATATAATAAGAAAGGAAATTATTTGTAGGATAAATTCGGACAAATGTATTTACAATGAAATAAATAGCTGTTTTGTGATTTTAAAGCTTTTTTTTCAGTAAATTATTATTGCATACTACTTTTAGTTTAGCTTTTTGTGTTCTTTATTTCTTATTTAAAATTCTTGTTCTTGTTATGAATATGATACATAATTTTTTAGTACCGTTTGACTGTTGAACTGTTGAACATAAATTAAAAACTAGTTTTTGAAAATTGACACATTGCTTTTATTTCATCTTTTTAGTCTTTTTATTTAATGGGTTGGAACTTGTTGGAAAAAACTTAAGTTTTCTTTGTTTCACATTATATGACAGATGCCGAACTTCTCTTTGACATTATTAAAAATTTATGAATTAACTATAAATATATATTTACTTAATATATTCACAAATTACAAGAACTGAAGTGCACTTCTGTATCAGAGAACATTTTATAGGGAATGGCCTATGGGCAAATGGCCATGAAAAATCCCAAAAAACTTCAAAACTTTTCTAATAGTAGATTAATGTATATCCCCGTTTTCTAGTGGCTACATTTAATAATTTCACTTTCGAAGCCAACGTCGAAGCAAAATATCAATATTAAAGCATAAAGTGCGTTATAAAAAAGTTTAAAAAAATTGTCTGAAAAAAGGAAACAAAGCGATATTTTATCGAACTTACCGCCTGTGGAATGTGTTAAACAATCCAATTTTTGACGAATTGCCGAACATAGAAGTTAACGAAGTTACAACATGTCGGCACAGCTAAGCAATTCATTAAAAATGCAAAGAATAATCATGGATTTTTGTTGGATATTTTATAAGATACGGCAGCACAGTATTTTATAATCTTGACATTCCAGGTCGGTGTGGTGAATTTCCTTACCCTACCTTATTATTGTATCATGTCCAAGTCTGTTTCTTTTTTTTTTATACCCGTTACTTTACAGAATATCCTTTCGGCGTCAGCGTTGGAGTGTGGTAATGACAGCACAAAAGTTGACAGCATTGATAAATTTAAAAACAACGGAGCCCTAAGAAAGGTCATAATTCTGGAGGTCACCTATTTCCAAAAACTCGATTAAATAAAAATGGTAAATCATTCCATTAATCTTCTAGTGAACATTTGTTCACTTCCACGTTATCTGAGATTGAACGAAGATCCTTAGGATAAACTCTCTTATCAATATCCAAAGCAGTTTTTGTGTCCGATTTTAGTGGAAAGCTGCCAAGATTTTTATAAGAACCCGTCCGCCCTCCAAGGGGCCAAAAATCCCGTAAAGTGAGCAAAATCCCGCCAATTCATATCACTGGTTTGCATTTACATGTGTTGAAATCATGTTTAGCATTCCACTCCTCTCAGTTATCTTGGCTTTGAACTAACCCAAAAAATTTTTAAAGTACATGAGAAATTTAGTCATGCAAAAAATAATTCTTATCAGTATTCACTCAACAGCATCCGGTTCTTTGGCAATTTATTATCAGTTGCAGTTAAGCATGGATTTAAAAAATTTTTAGCATAAATAATTTTTTAATTATTTTAGAAGCAAGCATATATATTTCTTATCAGTATCCACTCACAAGCATATATATTTATTATCAGTATCTAACCGCAAACATTCGCTTACTATCAAAAAATTTTACATAATTATTTTAGAAGCAAGCATACACATTTCTTAACAGTATCTATCCTCAAGCATCCGTTTAATATCGAACAAATTCAATCTAAATAACTTTTTTAATTATTTAAGAAGCAAGCATATATATACTTCTCATGTTGTTGTTGTTGTTGTTGCTGCTGATGTTGTTGTTTTGTTGTTGTTCTTGAAGATTCTTAAATATTTTCAAAGCTTCTAAAATATTCTCGAAGCTTCTAAAATATTCTTGAAGCTTATAGAAGATTCTCGAAACATCTAGAATCTGGGTGACGTCATCAGCTTGACCCACCGTGCCATCGGCGCTAGAACGAATATATTCTGCCGACTCCTGCCTATTTTTGCAGCTCACTGAAATTTTAAGCGTCCGTGAACGTGTTAACAAAATTTTTATTTGTTTACATATGCAATGCACTTACAGGTTTTTGTTTGCTTTAAGTGTTTGCTTCCTCTTTAACTTATAACAAGGGAATATAATGACGGGAGCTGTCATTATATTCCCACCTTCCAAGATTTCATAATGCCTATTTTTCCCAAAAATTAATGTTCGAAATCCAGGGGAATGGGAGAGATTTTAAATTTGAAATTTTAAGCGTCCGTGAACGTGTTAACAAAATTTTCATTTGCTTACATATGCAATGCACTTACAGGTTTTTGTTTGCTTTAGGTGTTTGCTTCCTCTTTAACTTATAACAAGGGAATATAATGACGGGAGCTGTCATTATATTCCCACCTTCCAAGATTTCATAATGCCTATTTTTCCCAAAAATGAATGTTCGAAATCCAAGGGAATGGGAGAGATTTTAAATTTACCCGGAAGAAAAATTTTACCATTGGGCTGATTATCTTTAGCCAATGCCTTTAATTTTTAATAAAACAAAAACATTTACGAATCATTTACTAAAACGAAAATCTACATTTGTAAAACATTGCAGACGATTTGATCACCATGGTAAATTAATTTATGAACAAATTGCTTAAATTAATAAAATTAAAATGTTTCTCTAAGAAAATATCAAATAATAATAAGTTTTTAATAACTTTTAATTTTTGGGTCACGGTGGACTTTCCTTGGGAAATGCCCATTTGTTTCCATGAAAAATTGTGAAGTTATGGAGAAAAAATTAAACATCGGCTGAATTTGAAAAGCCATTTTGAAACGCTAAACCATCGATTAAGCACGAATACAAAAATACATACGACAACCTTCGATTTTAGTTGTCTTTCATACATCCGAAAACCATTCAATTCGGCGAGTGTCACCTGGGGATCTTTTCTTGTGAGTTTTACTTGCGAGCCGACGATAATCTGTTATAATCGGGGTTGATGTCTGTAGAACCAAGTGCTGTTGGAATCAGAATTTGAATCGACAAACATTTCGTTTAGGTATCAGAGCACTGCACAAGCCTACTTGAAATTCAAGCTTTTTCGAGTAATTGAATTAAAGTATGTATCCACACTTGAAAAAGCAAGCTTTGGCCTGCTGGCAAAAATACCAAACAATTACAAGTCTTATCCAAGCTTTCTCGTTGGCTTGGCTTGTTGAGGCTTACTATGTCGGGTAAGAAAGTTGAAAAGCTTGAAACGATCGGCAAAAGCTTGTAAGCTCGCAAGTATCAAAGTAATTGAATTTAAAGCAACTACCTATCGGAAAAAATTTAATAAGCTTGTTTAGGAAAATCTTAAGCGTATTAAAACTTTTAAGGGTTCTGTGGACTCCGTGGCTCGCAGTTTTAGGGGGTAGCTGATTTTGAAATTGATGTAAAAATTTAAAATTCAAGATGGCGAATAGAGATGCCACCTTGATTTTTTTTTATTTTTGCGAATTCTTGTCATTTTGAAACTCTGAGAACGGATTTGATTTCGAATCTAATGTCACAGTTTTCAAATTTAAGATGGAGGATAGGCTTACCACCTTAATTTTCACCATAGTGTTGTCACCTAGTAAAATGTATTTTTAGGAGTTTTGAACAGTGTTAAGGGGTCGCTGACTTGGAATCTGATGTCAGAATTTTAAAATTCAAGATGGTTAATAATGTTGCCACACAAAAATTTTTTTGTACGAATTCGGTGCTGGAGCAAACACAAAGTAAAAATGGGTCGTTGAGTCCAAATCCGTAGTCAGAATTTCAAAACTGTGTATTTTTTTCTTATAACGATGTTGCTACCTACCAAAATGTATTTTTAAGAGTTTTAAACATTATTTAACAGTGTTAAGAGGTGTTAAGAGGTGTTAAGAGGTTGACTTCGAATCTGATGTCAGAATTTGAAAATTCAAGATGATTAATGGCACTGTTTACACGTCATTCAAATTGAAGGATCATTCAAAATTTGTTGTTGTTTTAACAGCGAAAAAAAAGATTAACCCTCTGCGAGAGCGGAAATGAACTTTCAACACTTCATCGCATCAATCAAAATTTTGATGGAGCTTAAGACCTGCATCAATCAATCACAGGGTTGCATAATCAACTTTTCTGGTACTTACAACAACACTTTTAGTCGGCATCGGCCATTCAAAAAATCACGTGTGAGCAGCTATTCAATCAAATATCTCGAAGAGAGTACAAGAGAACCAAAAACGCGATATTCTTCATTCAATTTGAATGACGTATAAACTCTGCCAATAGTGTTGCCACTTAAAATTTTTTTTATTTTCACGAATTCGATGCTGGAGCAATCACTAAGTAAAAATGGGTCGCATAGTCCGAATCCATTGCCAGAATTTCAAAATTGTGTCATTTTTTATAACAGTATTGCCACCTAACAAAATATATTTTTAAGAGTTTTAAATATCATTTAACAGTGTCAAGGGGTCGCTGACTTCTGAAAAATAGGAAAATATTTCTATATAGAATAGAATAAATAGAAATATTTCTATATAGAATAAATAAAATAGAAAAAAATCTGAATTGTCAAAATTAATTTTTGGTCAAAATCATTCGATTTTACATGGAATCACCGGTATAGCTATTTTCCCAAATCAGGTTTTTTTACTGAAAGTTTTTACAACCACTAAGAACCAGAAGAACATTTATGAAATGTATCTGAAGGGAGAGAGAGAGTGCACATAATTGTCAAATCGAAGTTCACAGGTTATAGAAAATCTACAAACGCTCTCTTTTTTCACCCGTTCTTCTTTCGTATTCATTCGCAAAATTGGCTGATTTTGACAATTATGGGTACCTTATAATTCAGCCATGAAATGCAAGAATAATATGTAATATATTCCGCCATGCGCATGTCCGCCATTTTTGTTGTGACGTCAGGTGTGGGAAAGAAGAGAATGTCAAACGTACTAAAGTCGTAGTAAAAATTGTTCATAGGGGGACTCCATTCAAAAGCATGCTCATTTTATTATGCAATCTTGGTTTCTAAAATTAAAATAGCATTTATCAAAGAACAACGGTCCAGAAAAAATATAGAAATATTTTTTAATGCTAACTTTGATAAAAACTGCATATATCATAGGGGTGTTAACTTCCGTGTTTAGCCCTTAACACAAAATGCAGCTACGTTGCTCGATTTTTTTATATACATTTTTAATTTTTGGTTATTTTTCACAAAATTACGAAAATAAATAGATACAAGATAGCTGCATTCCCGTGGCACTGGATCAGATAAAATCTCAGTGGAACACTTTTAGTTGAACTTTATTACAATTTGGCATCGCTGTCGATGAACTGCTAAAACACGAATGCGAACAGTGAGACGAAAATTCGAATAAGAGTTATTCAGATTTGCCAACTATGTTCTTTTTGAAAAAAGTGCTTTAAACTTGGCAGCATTTTAAGATCAGAAATAGAGCCAGGAAAAGAGCTGGTTCTAATTTTTGTTTTTGAATTGCGAATAAAATAGAGCCACGCTCTAGATATATTTCAGCTGATATATTTGTACGATTAATAAAATTGAAATTTGATATTTTTCTGACAACATTACATTACTTGCTTAGATTAATGTTCTTATTTTGATATTTCGTTTTGAATGCGTTCGTGTCACGTGACTCTCACGCGTGACGGTAGGCTGCACAGAAGATTTTCATTTCTGTATATTATAGTTTTGAAATGTATAGAAATGTATATTATAGTTTTGAGTTTATTGATGAAGTTTTTTATTTCGGAAACTCGTTTGCCTTTGCGCTGACGCAGTGTTTCGTCTTGAAGGGGCTAGCTCGACACGCTTGCAAATCTATCTATAACTCCAAAAGTAATTTAAATTTTAAAATGGTTTTTGGTAACAATATGTGTTTTATAAAATAATATAAAACATGCAAGAAATTAAAGGTTAATTTACAGCAGAATGCCTCTTTAAGAGATAGCTTTTTGTTAAAGATTTGCTGAGGATGTTGTGAACACTTTGGATGTAATGTGTGATATTTATATTTTCATATCTGTATATTACACGCTAAATATCACCTTTATTTCCTTTAAATACTTGCAACGAATTGCTTGAAGTTACCTATATACAGTGGCTCACAGCTTATTTTAAGCAGTGTATACATTCAACTTTAGATTAGGTTAGGTTAGTATGGTTGAGACTGCTGCCTGTCTCGTGCACTTAGGCCAATATAGGCCCATTGTGATACCATATAATCTCCTTTAACCTGGTGTTTTAAGAGTCCTGTCTCCGTTCAACCATCCCGTGGACTTAATGAATCTGTCGATTTTCTTTGGATCTATCTTTGAGATTGAAGCAATAGAGGGAAAGAGGGGTCGACTGAGGGTATTTAGTCGTCTTCTACTTAGAGCGGGGCAGTGGCAGAGAAAGTGTTGTACGGTTTCCTCCTCCTCATCATCTCTGCAGCTTCTGCAGAAGTCGTTGGCGTCACAGCCTAAACGAAGAGCGTGAGCTCCTATCAAGCAGTGTCCGGTGAGTACCCCTACCAGAACAGAGAGATTCGGTCTTCCGAGTCCCAGTAGGGAGGAGGTGCGATTGCTATCGTAGGAAGGCCAGGTAAGTCTGGCTGTGGCACAGGTGACAAGATTATACTACCACTCATTGGACTGGTGCAGCGTGTTTCGCCAGCACTGGAGTTTAAACGTGGCTTACCTACCCCATCCTTTTCTGGAAGGATAACGGCGGTCGTACCCCTTCTAGCCAGTTTGCCAGTTTTACAATTGCCTTCTATGTCTCGGTGCCCAGGCACCCATACAAGGTGGATTCTGAATTGCCCAGCCATCTCGTTGAGAGATTTGCGGCATGCAGCAAGAGATTTAGAGTTTTGGGTATAGGAGCATAATGCTTTTAGCGTCGCTTGACTGTCCGAGAAAATATATATAGCCTTCCCTGAGATGCTCAGGTGGTTGAGGTGCTGTGCTGCTTCCTTGATGGCTAAGGCCTCCGCTTGGTAGACGCTGCAGTGATCGGGTAGCCAGAAGGAGGTCTCAATCCCCAGGTCCGGGGAAAAGACTCCCCCACCCACTCGCCCTTCGAGCTTAGAGCCGTCAGTAAATATGTTTATGGCCCCCTCCATATAGTGAGGCCTGCTTTCCCATTCCTGTCGTGTAGGAATGCGGACATTACATTTTTTATCAAAGCTTACCTGTGGTGTGCGGTAGTCTGTGTTAGAAGGAATAGGGGCCGAGACAAGTATCTCTGAGTGTCCGTTACCATCTCCGAACCAGTATCCAGCCTCCCTTAGCCTCAGAGCTGTGATAGTAGCACCTTCGATGACAATTAGGTCTAAGGGAGGTAAGTGTAGGATTACATTTAACGCATCCGTAGGAGTAGACCGCAAGGCTCCTTTTATACATAGTTCTGCACTTCTCTGTACTTTGAGAAGCTTATTTAGTACGGAAGACTTACGAGTGGCCTGCCACCAGACAATCACTCCGTGGAGTATAATTAGTCGGATGATAGCAGTGTAAATCCAGCGGACTATGATGGGAGAAAATCTCCATTTCTTGCCTAATGATTTCTTGCAAGCGAAGAGCGCTATGTTTGCCTTCTTGATGCGTTCCTCAGTATTCTCACTCCATAGAAGTTTCCTGTCTAGGATCACTCCCAGAAACTTTGCGCTGTTGCTGAAGTTAAGCCTGACTTTGTTCAGTTTCGTGGGTGTTAGTATAGGGGTTTTGTATCTCCAGGTAAAGAGAACCAGTTCCGTCTTTGCCGAGTTTAATCTGAGTCCGCAGGTTTCAACCCAGCTGGATAGCGAGCAAAGCACTGACTCCATGATGTTACAGAGTGTTGGCGGGAATTTACCACGTATGACGCGTACGTTATCGCCTGGTGGCCATCCTCTTCCATGCGTCGTAGCATCTGGTTGATCGTTACGACTCATAAGAGTGGAGAGAGGACCCCTCCCTGAGGGGTACCTCTGTTGACGGGCCTGCGAGCCGAGGAGCCTCCTAGTTCCGAGCTAACTGCTCTGCAGGTAAGCAATTGGCCGATGATCGAAACTAGAGATGCCCCGACTCCCAAATCCGTCAATGCACCCTCAATGTCCAGGAATGCCACTAGCGTATATTCCTTAATTGAGAGTGACCTTTCGATAGTCGAGACTAGGGAGTGGAGGGCAGTGTATGTGGATTTACCCTTGCTGTACGCATGTTGAGCACTTAAAAGTTTCGAGGGATGGATGGTTTGTCGCAGATAAGCTTCAATAAGTTTTTCTAGAGTTTTTAACATGAAAGAAGATAGGCTGATTGGCCTAAAGTCTTTTGGACTAGCATGAGAGGCTTTGCCTGCTTTAGGTATGAAGACTAGCTTAGCCTCTCTCCAACCGATGGGAGTGTGGTTTAGTAGTAAGCATCTGGAGAAAATGGTCTGAAGCCATGGCATTATGTGCTGTAGGGTATGTTGAAGCTGGGCCGGCACAATTCCATCAGGACCTGGAGATTTATAGGGCTGGAATGTGGTCACTGCCCATGTAATCTCATTCTGTCTACTATGGAATGCACCAGATGGTATGAGCCACCTATGGGCGTTGTTGAGGCACTCGGTGTGTCGCTTGTACTGCCGGGAAAGTGGGTATCCATGAGGAGGTTGAGAGATTCGAGGCTTTAATCTGTCCAAGAGCCGTCACTTTTTTGTATATAGCTTGGCTATGTGGGGAATTTGGATAGAACTTTCCGTAGTAGAGATGCTTCCGACGTTGATTCTATATTGCTGCAGAAAGTTGCCCACGACGTGCGTTTGGCCTTTCTTATAGCAGCTGTATAAGTACTATGTTTGGACTTATAGCTGTTCGAGGACGCTTCACTGTTGGTGCGTTTGGCAGTGTTGAATTCCTTCCGGCACTCTCTACGAAGTACCTCCAGTTCACTGGACCACCAAGGTGGTTTATCTGATTCTTTGTGATTTCTGCTAGGACAGGCCTTTTTCAGCGCGTTGGAGCATTGCTTGGTGAAGTAGTTGACTAGGTCATCTAACTGCTCTCGATTTGTTGGATTACAGGTTGGCTTGGGAGCTAAGTTTTTAGCAATTAGTCTAGTGTAATAACCCCAGTTTGTTTTCTTAAGGTTAGTGATTTTACAGGAGAGGAGGATTCAAGTACTTCCACTGAAACGCAATATATCTGTGGTCAGAGAAGGAATGCTTCTTCGAATCCTTCCAGATACATATTTTGTCCGAGAAGAAGTCAGAGGGTGTGGTGTGCGTTGGCGTCTCCTCCCATAATGAGGGGTATGGATGGGTCGGTGTTCCTTACCATATCCGGGAAGACTGATGGTGGTAAAGGGCCCTCGTCGTCATGGGCTAGGTAGAAGGAGGCCAGCCTGTATTTTGTGCGCCCTAGTTCCAGGCTGGCCGCCTATGAAGTCTCCTCCTCTAAACTGTGGGAGAATAAAGATATTAAAATGCGCTTTCGCTAAGATGCAAGTGCGAGGTTTACCCTTTCCAGTGGTGTGAAATAGTTTGAATTTTGGAGTTCGCAGACCACAGATCCTATCACCAGTGATCCATGGTTCTTGAGCTAGGGCAATGTCGACTTCGCCCGATGTCAGACGAAGTAAGAGGGCAGCAGAAGCTGCTTTACTGTGGTGCCGGTTTATTTGTATCACCTGCAACATTGAGTGGCTCCTTCTTCTCCACTATTGTTGCCTCAGACTCTTCCTCCTCGTCTGAGCTGAGTAGTTGGTGCTCCTCGTAGTCTTTCCAGCTGTGCACTTAGCGATTCAGAGCCGGAAGATACGTCATCTTCGCTCTGAGCCCTGACTAACTCCGCCAGGTCTAGCTTGCGCCTGCCTGTCCCAAGACAGGATAAAGGAGGAGGGTTGTTTGTAGGATACGTCCTGCAAACGTAAAAACTGATAGGGCCAACCAAGAGCTCGGGATGGCGCCCATCTTGGTAGCAGGTCATATTCGGTATATCGATATGAAACAATCCTGCGAAGGTATAGCAATTGACCTTAAAACTTGTTAGTACGGGGACAGTCTTTACCTGTCAAATGGGGTAGACCCTATCTATCCGCACTGAGACCTTAATTCGGCTGGTTAAAACAGATGTGAAGTGTTGGCATGCGTGCATAAAAATGTCGGCTCTTCGGCTTTCCGAAGTGTTGCTTGTCAAGAGGTTGACTCGCACCCTCAAACTGGCACGGCAGTCACTGAGGGAAGTGTTGAAATGGTTGTTATAACTAAGGGTTCTCATACTGAGCACGGCAGTCCCTGAGAACAGTGGCCAATACTCTATGTCTGGATGTTGAAATCCGAACGGCCAGAGTAAGAGTGGCAATTGCAAAGGTCCTCCAGAGTAGGTACCAGTCATGTGCAATAGTTTCCAGCTGAGTCGGCAACTGCAAATTGTTAGCCTAGCCCTTAAGTGCTCATTGAGCACGGTCATGAGTAAGAATGCACTTTTTCGTAATTGCATTTGTGTGTTCTTGGTCTTTTTGCGGGATGTTGTGGATCATCATTTGACGGGATCGAGTTGCCCAGACGACTGTCGTGGGCTGGCCCTTCGGGGAGTCTCTTACTGGTTGTGGCTGTGTGAATGCAACACAAGTGTAGATTGACCGGCGGGGTCGCGCAGTGGTACGACCGGGCTGGCATATCTGTCTTAATATGCAAGAGATTGGGTAGGTCTCGTCTCCACCAGTAGATGGATGGAAGTACGTCGCTACGGAAGTCTAAACTGGTACTGCTATTACGGGCAGTATGTAATTTATTACATAGTGCTCCTAATCAGCAGGGCACTGTGTGATGCTTTGTGTTTGTGAAACAGCTTCCATGTTCGTGTTGCCACACCGGATGCCCCATATGTTTTACTTGTTTAAAACATAAGCGGGTCCGTGTTGTGGTACAACACAAAGTTCTGGTTGTCTGTTTCATGAACTATTACCCTAGGTTTTAGATTACCCAAGTTGCTTAAGCCTTACGGCAGGTGCAGCTTGCAAGTCTTAAAATCGACTGCCTGAGCCCTGACTAAGCTAACGTTGTCAGCCTCCATCTCTTGGTCGCTAGACGGCTCAGCAGCAGCCTCAGTACAGGCCGCTAGGCTTGCCGAGTCCGCCTTGTATACACTGAGGTGGATCGTATCGAACCCGTAGTCCACAGTGTAATTATTCTTACGAGTACTGAGCACCTCTAGGCACTTATTATTCAGAACCAGTACGACCTGAATGGTAGCTTTGTGGGACTGTTCTGTTTTCGCCACTTTCCAGTTTTGTGTCGGAATTATTGGGTGGAAGACCTTAAGCATCTCCAAGATTTCCTCTGGCTCTGATCTGACGGGATGTCTCGTGCCTCAACTGCCTTCAGTTGCGCACCCGGCTACTTCAGCGACCGCGGCTTTGTACAGCTCTGCGGATCTGTCGCTGGCACAGGCAGTCAGTTTCACGCTGCCTTGGAACCATCCAGCTTCCGAACAGGAGAGAGGTGCTCCTGGGTTATCCCGTAGGACCTCCATAGCCACCTTTGCCAGAGCGGCTTGCACCCATCTCCACTGGTGCTTTGGGTTTTTCCCGTCTCCATGATTTGAGTCAAAAACACCGATCCTTCGATCCTTCACAATTTCTGCGAAGGACTTCAGACCGAGCCCTTGAGTTTTGGCCCTTTTCAGTGCCGAGTTGTGGGTGCCTTGGCCCTCCACAGATCGTTGGCGTTCGCAGTTTGTTCTCTGCCGTACGCTTCCATCGAGAAGTCGGGTGTAACTTGCCTGGCCCAGGCAAGGTCTTCTTGAACTTTTTTAAAATCCTCCTTTGAGGTCTGGTCCTCCCTTATTGGGGCAGTGGCCTGGCGACGGAGGATTCTTAAAGCGGTGCGGCATTCATTGTGACCTGCCTTCGAGGGATGGATTCTATTGAATTCCTTGGCCCTGGCGCTCACCAACATTGGATGAGTGGATCCCACTGCAGGAGTCCCACCCGCAAGGGTACGCTGAGCGGAAGCTTTTATGCAGGAGGGTGCATCATCTTTATTGGCTGCACCCTCTGCCTCCCGACCGAATCCACTTTTTGGAGTGGAGCCGGTTTTCTGATTGAAGGGGTTCATTGGCAACGAAGCTTTTGAGACAGTTGAGCTCGGTGGTGCCGTAGCTGCAATGTTGGCGGTATTTGTGGTTCCTTCCGGTCTTTTTGGAGGACCAGACACCGGTTTTTGTTTTTGTATATTTTTGTTGTTTTCTTGTTTGGTTTTTTATTTTTGTTTGTCCATAATTGATCCCACGAGTTGCGGAGAAAGGGTGGTCCGCTCGGGCAGAGATCCGCAGTACCCTGGTAAGGCTACTTAGAACTGGAGGTCGCCAGGTATCCGGAGCACTCCGTGAGCGACTGGACTATTTTTGATGGGCATCCAGCCTAGTAAATCCTCGGCACGGGGTCGTATAACACCTTGATTCAGCCCATAGCCCATACCGATGGGGAGGATACGCAACAACAGCACTAGCAGAATTGAGAGTCAAAGCACAGTGGCTGGACTCCCCCTTAGCTAACCGCCGCGTTGGAACTAGAGACACTGTAGCAGTCATTTCCGGCCGGCACCCACGCGGAGGGTTAGGTAGAGGATTTTTGCCAGCCAACTATTTACATTCAACTTTAAGGCTCTATAACATTGATATATAATATAACGCGTATAACGCGTGCATCGTGAACGCTGGCTATCTCTGTCGCTCTCAGATGTGCGCGAACTGGCACACAGCTGAAAGAACAGTGCAAGTGTTTTTTTGGCCGACACTGCTCTATAACAAGACTTACTAAAGATCGAGAAGTCTAGTATAGCAAAACATAGTCATTTATTGTTAAAATATTCATTTAAATAGCTTAAAATTAAGAAAATAAAATATTGCTTAATTTCATCGCACATATTGTTTTATGCACACACTTAATTCACTCTTCGGCAACTCACTGTAAATCTGATGATCGGTTGATTACTTTGTATGGTTTTTGAATGCCATTTAAAATTTGGTTTTACCTATTTTTTAGTTTTATCGCAAAAGTCAAAGGGTCACTACGTGTATTTTCTAATATGCTTCGCCGTACAACGATTGAGCAGCGTGAATTAGTAATTCAACACGTTAAGAATGAACTGTCGCAGCGGAAAATTTTTGAAATTGTTAATTTAAATTATTTTCAGCATAAAAAAAATTATCGAGCGCTTTTTTCGTGAAAATCTCATCGAAAATAAAGGCAGAATTGCTCCAAATAAAATATTTAGCGCAACTGACGAGCGCTACATAGTACGGAAAATAAGGGCTTATCTCAAATTGGCAGCTCTCAGCTGGTCACTGAAGTCGAAAAGGGGTTGGGTAAGTCATATAGTGCTAAACTGTTCGAAGAGTACTGCGTGAACACGACTTCAATGGCCGAGTTGCTAGAAAGAAGCCAATTATCAGAAAAAAAAAAAAAATAAACTAAGCCGCCTTGCGTACACTACTTAACATATTTCGAAGACATTTGACTTCTGGAAGTGTTATTTTTGCAGACAATTCAAAATTTAATGTATTTGACTCAGATGGTATGACCTATGTTTGGTGCAAGCCGAATACTGAGCTTCAAAAAGAAAACCTAAAAGACGCAGTAAAGGATGGCGGCGGTAGTGTGATGGTTTGGGCCTGTATGTCTGCAACGGGTGTTGGAAATCTAGTAGTTATTGACAATATACAGAAAATTATGTACATTGATATATTAAATAAAAATTCGCTGCACAGTTCCGAAAAATTGGGAATCCGCCACAATTTTCGTTTCTATTAGGACAACGATCATAAGCACAGATCGGAAATTGTGCAGTCCGCACTTAATGACACCACCTGCTCGATTTCCTGACTTGAATGTCATAGAGAATTTGTGGCCAACGTTGGAAACAATATCCGAAATCATCCGATGTCAAGCAAAGAATAGCTGTAAAAAGCAATTTTGAAAGAATGGAGCAAAATCGTACCGAAAACGACACAAGAATTAATGGAATCGATGCCAAAACGACTAGATGCTGTCAATAAAGCCAAAGGCTTTCACACTGAGTACTAAGACTGTGTGCTATTCGGAAACTTTTCATTCGTGGTAGGAAAGAAGTTACTGAGTTGAATACAATTTCTGTCTGTTGAAATAAAGTTGTCATTTTTGCGAGAATTTAATTTATTTTGCAAAATTGTTGATATAACTGAAAATGAACAGAATTTTACGCAAATATTTTCCACTTCTAGTTGCTTTGCAGTCAGAAGCAAAAAGTTTTGAGCTTCTTTATGACTTGATGCTTTTTTTTAATGAAAGGCGAAGAGAAAGTACTGCTTTTGCTTTTCTGCTCCTTTCTGCTGCTTTATTACCTATATTCGGCCAAGAGGTTATTCCGAAACACTAAAAGTCATTTTAAATGGAGACATTGCACAAACTGAAATGCATTTAAGAGTGTCTGCTAGCTCTTTTCGCAAAATTGTGGAGTTTATTCCAGCGAAGCATCATGGATGGTCAATAGAGTATGAAGTGGTTTGCTATCGAGTAGCAAGTGGCTTTATGGGATTGCGAACTTAGAGAACTTAGTAGAACTTCCTTTGCTATTTTGTTGGGACTGCCATTATTTTTTAATTCTTTGTGCTTTTTTAATTTATAATTAACTAAAAAGTTTAGCTATCATTAATTTCATTTTAGCGCGAACTTACAAGTGTTTTTTTTTTCTAATTATGCTTGTGTAAAAAATTCTCTTGCCGATTGTCAAAATTTATACTAGCCCCTGAGGCTACATGCATTTTCGACAATCATATTCACCTCGCAAGTGCCAAATATTCTCATTCAGACTGTCAAAATTTCCTCATCCGAGTGAAAAGTTTCCGAATAGCACACAACCCATGATACAATAATAAGGTAGGGTAAGGAGATTAACCACACCGACCTCGAATTTCAAAATGTGTTTTAGCATTGAAACTTTTCTGTATTATTGATAAATGTGGGACATTTGTGACATCATAATGACGACATTCTCAACTAGAGCGTTCATAGAACTGTGGTGAGTTGAGTATTGTATTTTCTACTAGTTGAAAAGTTCTCGTCAGCTTGTACTTGTAGAGTCTGTCGATTTGCGATTGAGGATGGATGGTTTTGTAAGTATGATTTTTATTTCGTTTAAATTTGTTAAAATTTTTTATTTATTTCGGGTGACTGAAATCCAAAACAAAAATTAAAACATTCTCTCAAAATTATTGTTGAAATTAAACAATAACGATTGCTAATAAAATCATCAACTGCATTGCTAAAATTTGGTATTGGTTTTAAGAATTAATTTTTCTTCAATTTGATTTTTCTCATATTTATACCCCAACGCGAACTGCGTAAGAGGTATATTAACTTTGTCATTCCATTTGTAACGCCAAGAAGGAGGCGTAGAAAAATAGAAGGTATAGAAAAATATATATATTTTTGATCAGCATCACCTCCTGAGTCGATTTCCGTGTGCCCGTCTCTCGACACGATTACAGCCGTAATTTTAAAGCTATCGCTATGAAATTTAAGTTTATTTTCAGGAATAAAGGAAGATTGAGTTCGAAAATGGGCCAAATCGGATGAAAACCACGCGTACCTCCCATACAAAGTGACTTTATTTTAACGGCAAAATCGCTTCAAAATCCACAAACTTTAATGAAATACCTTAAAATTTTGCATGTAAGTTATGATCTTCAATATAAATTATAGCAATGAAATTTGGAAAAATCAGATGAAAACCAAGCCTACCTCCCATACAAAGTGACATTATTTTAACGGTAACATCTCTTCAAAATCCACTAACCTTAATGAAATGCCTTAAAACTTAGCATATTAGCTTTGGTCTTCAATATTAATCCTCACAATGAAATTTGGAAAAATCGGATAAAAATCACTCCTACCTGCCATACAAAGTAGCTTTATATTAACCGTAAAATCTCTTCAAAATCTGCTCAAATCACAGAAATGTCTTGGAATTTTGCACGTAGGCTTTTATATATAATTACTATGCTATTTGGCCAAATCGGATGAAAACCACGCCTACCTCCCATACAAAGTGGCTTTATCGAAAACGTTAAATCGCTTAAAAATCCGCAAAAATTACAGAAACGTGTTGAAATTTTGCATACAAATTTTGATATTTAACATAAGCCACTTTTTGATATTTGGCAAAATCGGATGAAAACCACGCCTACCTTCAATACAAAATGACGTTATCAAAATTGAAAAACTTTCGTACATATATAAAATTGAATGACATCGTGTCTGTATGTACCGAAGTTCCGCCCACGTCGTTTATCCAACCCATACATATATTTTTAGGTAAAATGTGGAGTCTTTATACTAGAAAAGTGGGTGTGGCATTTTACTTTGTTTACAAGTAAATGTTGCAGCTGAGGGTAAAATTAAATTAAAGGTATGACACAAATATTTTTGCAGACTATACATAAAAATTTTATAGATGTCTAAAGACTTCGGATATAATTCAGTACGGCCGCGGGGGGTATTTTAGCATCGGTACCCTGCCAAAGCTCCATTCCTTACTAGTTTGGTATTTATTTTAATTTTTTTGACATAATTTTCAATATAAATTTAAATTTTTTCGCTTCCATTCGCTTTTTCTATTTTTCCGAGTTTTTTTCGAGTATTTTCCGATATTTATCGATAAAAAGTTCGAAAAATCTTCGGAATAATATAAAATGCTACATATCTCGAAGGGGATATTAAGATATGAAGTAATTTCTTAATTTTGTGTTTGGGGAGCCATATTTTAAGCGCCATATCTCGAAGAAGAGAGAAAGTTCATCTTGCTTTTAATGGTTCTCACATTAAATTAAAAAAAAAACAGTAAAATTTTCCCTGTATCGGGTATTTCCTAACGTCAGATATCGGTGAACGTACTATTTTATTTGACCCCAGCCCCGATTGCAATGTGCTGGTGTTCGGTACTAGGATGTCGGTGCTCTGCGATTTCTGTTTCAACTTTTTACATGTGTTTGCTGTTTTGCTTTTTGAGAGTGCAGCACTCTGTATAGAGCTCCGGTGCTGGGGTTTTTGGGTGCGCACCATTCCGAATCCCGCTGGACAGCATCAACTACATAAAGGCTATGTTATGCTGGCGGTCATGGGCACGTCATAGGCACGCATTGTTGTTGTTTCAATGTAAATTGAAAAATTAAGAGCGAGAGAGAGAATAAATTTTGCCCACGACGGTCACCAAATGATTCGATAAAAATATGAAATCACGGGATCAAAACAGTATTGCGCTGTGGAATTATTCACAACATTTGTGTTTTCGCATTAAAATAGCAAGATTTCAGTGCGAAATGTATGAAAGCAGTAATGAATCCTGCTTAATAGCAACACTTTACCATGTTCAATGATGATACTTTTTTCGGATAAAGTACTAAAACTAGCAAAAAGTTTACTAATGTTTGGGGATCATATGACCGTCAGCATAACATACTTTGGGCACAGCGCTCATCAAACAAAAAAAGAGCGCAGAAAGTGACGTGACCAGGGATCATTTGACCGCCAGCATAACATCACCCTAAGCGACAGTACAGCGCGATCAAACATTTCAATACAAAAAATGAAAGCCAAGTTTTCAAGGCTGAAATTCACGCAAAAAAAAAACAATCATTACAAACAATTTTCAAATTAAAATTATACAGTTTTTACCTTATATAGTGATCTAGATGCAGTTGAGATTAAACATTTCTTTTTATATTTACTTGATTGGCACAAATTTTTCTCAGACAAGAATACAATTCTCAATTACAAATGTCAAATTGTCAACCCACCATCATCAATTGGTGAGTTTTCTATCGGTAGAGTTTTGCAGAGTGATTGAGCATGACGTCACTACCAGTAGAGAATTTCTCAACTAAGTTACATGAACGCAATACTGGTTTTCATGGAAGAGTTCCTCGGCGCAAACCATTTATTTCGGCTATTAATAAGAAAAAGAGGCTGAAGTTTGCAAAACTTCATGTACATCAATCGGAATCATTCTGGAACAGTTTAATATTTAGTGATGAATCGAAGCTCAACCTTTTTGGAAAAGATGGTGCACAAAAAGATTGGCGGAAACCAAACAATGAGCTCCAAGAAAAAAACGTAAATAAAACATTCAAATACGGCGGTGGTGTGACGTGGTTTTATTCAAAGGCTGAGGTTGCTCAGCCGTCCCAGGATCAAACAAAGGACCCACTAACCTTTGTTAAGTAATAAGACGCAGTTGGTTTAAATTTAAAAGCAATTATCTTTATTTAACAATCTTCAATGTTTGATAGCCAGTGTCAGTGTCAGATAGTCAGTGAGTGTCAGCGGTTGGCAGTCGGGTGTATAGCGGGTAATGGTGGTTGGCGACGGGTAACGCGTAAATCGGTTATTCGGTATCCGGTTTTCTGATATAGTCGGTATCGGTGTTAGTGTCTCGCCAAGAACGCAGTTCAACCCTGAGAAAGAAAACTAAGACGGAAAGCTCATTAATATTACTAATATTAGCTGACGGTAGCAACGACTTCATTCGATCCACAATGAAGTTGATTCGCTGCACAGGAACAAAATAGCAGAGGCTTTAGTCAATTCACACCAAAGCTAGTACTAAGCAGCTGCAAAATAAAACCAAGCAGAGCAGAGGCTTCGTCCAATTCACAACGAACCTATGCGATACATCTGCAGTGACTTCAGCCAATTCACACTGACACCATTGCCAAGCAGACACAAACTATAAACAGCTCGCAGACAGAGCTTGCAGAAGCAGAGGCTTCGTTCGATTCACAACGAAACCTGTGCTACGCCCATGAAAATAGCAAAGACTTCAGCCAATTCACACTATAGCCAATGCCAGGCAGCACGAAATAATGAACTTAAACAGAGGCAAAGGATTCGTCCAATTCACAACGGACCTTATGCGATACTCTGAGTAAGTCAGCAGCGACTTCAGTCAATTCACACTGAAGCCACTAACAATCAAACACAAACTATAAACAACCAGAGACGGAGCTTGCAGAAGCAGAGGCTTCGTTCGATTCACAACGAAACCTGTGCGACGCCCATGAAAATAGCAAAGACTCCAGCCAATTCACATTGAAGCCAATGCCAGGCAGAACGAAAAATGAACTTAAACAGAGGCAGAGGATTCGTCCAATTCACAACGAACTTTATGCGATACTCTGAGTAAGTCAGCAGCGACTTCAGTCAATTCACACTAAAACCACTGCCAATCAGACACAAACTAGAAACAACCAGAGACAGAGCTTGCAGAAGCAGAGGCTTCGTTCGATTCACAACGAAACCTGTGCGACGCCCATGAAAATAGCAAAGACTCCAGCCAATTCACACTGAAGGCAATGCTATGCCGCAACACGTTATGTATTAGCAGCAGCAGAGGCTTTGTTCAATTCACAACAAAGCCTTTGCTGCGCCCTGAGCCAGTGAGCAGCGTCTTTGGCCAATTCACACCAAAGTCCGCGCCAACAAAATATAATTTTGCAGTAACAGAGCCATCGGTTTCGTCCAATTCACAACGAAACCCATGCAACGCATGTGGACAAGCTAGCAGCGACTTCGGTCAATTCACACCGAAGCAGCCGTCAGGCTTTGTCCAGAAGCAGAAGGGAATATGTGCTGAGTGCAATGCACATATCCCACTGTATTAATAGGGCTTACCTAAGAAGGAAAGCTGATTGAACTGGCTATGGGCAGTCTTTTACGTGGGTCGGCAAAAGAACCTTTTCGGAACTATAAAAACTATAGCGAGGCGAAAGTATACTTCAACCATGCCTATACTGCTGTTGTTGCTGGTATAATCTTCAATACATGTTTGTGTGTCAGTTGGTCCAATTATTATTGTCGCCTGTTGTTGTTGTTATATTTTTCGGTACTTGTTTTAATTTGAATTTTAATACATGTTTGTGTGTCAGTTGGTCCATTTATTATTGTCGCCTGTTGCTGTTGTTATATTTTTCGGTACTTGTTTTAATTTGAATTTTAAAACATGTTTGTGTGTCGGTTTGTTGAGTTATTATTGCTACCTGTTGTTGTTGTTAGAATTTTCGGTACTTGGTTTGAACTTGTTTATTATTGCTGCCTGTTGTTGTTGGTATAATTTTCTGGGACACGTGTTCGTATGTTTTGTAGGTTTGTTGTTGATTGGTTTTGGCTGCTAATAATCTTATAACTAGCTTATGATATTTATACAGTGGGGTGCAGCTAATTCATTATATATTCAAAGGAAATAGATGTATGTTTTGTAACGCCACGTTACAGTGGCAATGCCATGGTGTGGGGGTGTATGGCGGCTTCTGGAGTGGGAAATCTTGTCTTTATAGCTGAAAAAAATGAATAAGTGCTCTTATTTGAATATTTTGAAAGACAGTTTGTTTCCTAGTGTTGAAAAGTTGGGAATGAATGGGAAGCCATTTTTGTTCCAGCAAGAACAAAATGCGTCGAAACCTTGTGCAGGAATGGCTTATTTACCATTGCCTACAGCTCAGAACACCTCCACGGTCGCCAGATATGAATGCTATTAAACATATTTGGCAATTATTAGAGAAAAAAATTCGGAGCCATCGTATATCATCAAAAGATTCACTAAAGGAGGCCCTTCGCCAAGAATGGGAAAATAAAACACCCGAACAGACATCAAACCTAGTTTGGTGTATGCAAAGCCGCTTACAGGCAGTTATTCCAAAGGAGGCTTAACAAAATATTAAATGTATGCATGACGGAATTATAAGGTAGGTTCAAGTTGGAGTAAATAGGAAGCTGTATGTCAAAATCGGCTGGTCGAATTTTGTTTTTCTTGTTGTTGTTGCCTTTATCATTTGACGTTTAGCGTTCTCACAGCTTTGTTTTTGCAAAACTTGTTGTTTGAGCAGCCATTTAAATGTGAGCCTACCTTATAAATGTATCATGAATGTATGAAAACCAAAAATAAATTAAAATTTTTAACACATGTGCCTAAACTTTTTTATGTAAAACTGTGACTTTTTTGTTTTTTAATAACATAATATATAAAACAATAATGAAAAATGAAATATTTTAGCGGTGAATAATAAAACTTTTAATTTTTAAATGATGCCCTAATATTTTGTTTTCGTTAGGTTGAAAACGTTATTTAGATACAAACTTTGAGAATAGCTCTGTGCCTAAATTTTTTTGATTCACAGTATGTACTTACTCAGCGTCTGCTAGCTCCAGAACATTTGTGCTATCTCGCAGTCTTTGCTCTGCACCCTTAACTTACTTGCAACAGCCCGGTCAAAATCTAAAATTTCAATCGCTGCATACATTTCACAAAATACTTAAATTTTTCACGAAACACACAATTATGTGGATTTCCAATTTAATGTATTGTAAAACAAAAATCAAATATAAAGAAGAACAGCTACCTTTAAAGATAAAGAAACTGAATAAAGGCATTGCCAACAAACAAGAAACAAAGGCAAAAGTTAAGAAAGAGAATTAAGAAAACTTCTGAAATATTCGATCTTGCAATGCTGAATTTGACAACTGTTTGTGTATAACAGTTTGAATAAACTTAAGAAGCGTAAGCTTACCATAAGAGTTGGCGAGAGTTCATTAGAGATACAGAGTTCAATTAGAACACAACATCGTTCGCCTAGCATTCGTTCTTTGGGTCGCTCGTTAGAGATAGGAAATGATGTCGTAAAATTTCGTTCGTTCGCAGAATTTTTTCTACGCTAGAGTACAAATATTTTAAAAAAACCTTGAAATGTCTCAAACCACTTATTCGAATGGCATTAAAATTTTTATGTGGGGGTTATCGGTGTTTTGACCCGCACAACATTATCCTGTACTCTTTGTACAACCCCATCATATACTTGACACTGTACACTTTGTACAGCTCGACCTCACACAAAGCCAAAACCCTCAATCGATTCCTACGAACCAATCCATAAATTAAAATTCAATATTGCTATTGCTATTATTTCCATGAACGACCAAGACCCAATTCAAGTGCGGTGACTCGAATTACAGGCGCTCATGAAATTAAATTCAATAAATTAAAATTCAATATTGCTATTGCTATTATTTCCATGAACGACTAAGACCCAATTCAAGTGCGGTGACTCGAATTGCAGGCGCTCATGAAAAGTAAGTTTTGTTAACAAGAAATTCTTAATTGTTTCCATACCACAGAAACTGACCTAATTTGAGCAGATACGCTCAAATTACCAAACAGCGCTTTGCTTTGTGGTTGTTAAGCGTTTCCTACTATAACGCCGGCAGCAACAAAACAAAGCAAGGCGAGTGACTGTTTGGGTGCATCGGCATCAGCTTGCATGATCAGCATGAAAAGTTAGTTTTGTTAATAAAAAAATTCTTAATTGTTTCCATACTACAGAAACTGCCTTAATTTGAGCACATACGCTCAAATTACCAAACAGCGCTTTGCTTTGTGGTTGTCAAGCGTTTCCTACTATAACGCCGGCAGCAACAAAACAAAACAAAGCAAGGCGAGTGACTGTTTGGGTGCATCGGCATCAGCTTGCACGGTCAGCATAATAGCGATCGTTTACCTACCCTAGTTGCTGCGCTGGACGCAAAGTGCAATGCCTGCAGTTACGCAACATGTAAGGCGTACGTGAGCATGTACCACTAAAGGGGAAGCGATATGTAAATGTTATAAAGATTTTTATGTATGAGATGTAATGATTTGATTGGGTAGAATCGATACATAATTTCCACTTATTGGAAATTATGGGAATTATGGGAAAATTGGAAATTGAGGACTTTGCTTTAAATACCCGCGACCGACTCAGAAACGGGCAGAGAGTGTACAGATAGTGTACAGCACAGTAAGTGTACAGCAGTCTAAAAATAAAATCAAATATTAAAAGAAATTAAATACTAAAAATAAAGTCAAATATTAAAAGAAATTAAATAAAGTATTTTATTTCGCTCTCCCGTCCAAAAGTTCTTCTTCTCCTCGCGAAAGCACGAGAACCTTGACGTTAAATATAACATTTGGTGGCAGCGGTGGGATTGATCCATACCAATCCCTTAAAATAACAAAAAGGAAACAACATCCTTTTGATAACAAAGAAAAAAAAAAACGCTATAACAAAAAGACATCTTAAAATACCCAATACAAATCTTTAAGCGTACCGAGGCTTTGACATCGGTAGTTTTCTGTAAAAAGTGAAAAAAAGCGTACCGAGACTAAAACATCGGAACAGTGTAACACAAAAAGTGAAAAAAAAAAAATTTTTTTAGAGGAAAGCCCAGGGTAACCAGCTATAAGACGTGAAGTCTCCTGGCCCATCAAGAAGCCCAGGATAACCAGCTATAAGGCTACTAAGAGCCTCCTGGCATCAACTACATCAAGAACGAGTTCAACAACAATTTCAGCAGCAGAGATATTTTCAGCAAATACAACTTTAACAACAATTTCAGCAGCAGAGATATTTTCAACAAATCAAGAAAAACATCAGAAACATATAAACGACCGGCAGGATAAGGAAAATAGTAAGAAAAACAAATTTTTTTTCTTTTTGATAAATATTATACAAACAAAAACACACCTATAATTACTAAAAAAAAAAATATATATATATATACATTTCTTTCTAAGTATTATATTACACACTATAAATTTTTATTTGACACATAAAATTTTGTATACGTAATTGTAAAAAAAAAAAAAACAAATTATTACATTTGAAGGTTGTTGCAGACGAAATTGCTTTTGTTGATCTCTCTGTTTTTCACTTATCTAATAAATTTTCAAAATTTTTACTCGTCAACGCGCGGCTAAGGTAGTACAGAACTTTGCTTCTCTAGCATTTTTTGATTTGTCTATTATTTCCGACGCGGAAGATCCTGAGCAGACGAGTATGGATCTTAAATTCACGCTCAACGATATCTACAATATCGTTCCGGTATTTAACGGCAATCCGGCCGATTTAAATAAATTCATAGCATGCGGCAATATACTATTTTCATCTGCTAAAACCGAGGCGGAGCACACATTTATTCTTGAAGTTGTAAAGACTCGATTGGAGAGTTCAGCCTTCGAACTTATCCAGTTCAAATCTTTTACCAAATGGAACGATCTGGTACGAGAATTGGAGAAAGAGTTCAAGGAGGAAAAATCGAGAACCTCAGCACAGAATGAATTGTTGACCGCCAAGCAAAGAATTCAAGAATCAGTTAAAGAATTTGGTGAACGAATAGGAAAACTGCTACACGTTTTAAACTCAGCCACGTTTGCTAGTACTTCTGATCAATCAGTTAGGGCATACTTAAAGTTAGAAAATGACCGACTGGCCATTCAGGTGTTTGAAGATGGTTTACGTAACCAAAATTTGCGATTAATATTAAAGGCTCATAACGAGCACGATTTAAAAAGAGCGATCTCTTATGCTGAAGAACATTCAGTGCGACTCGAGAAGGTGCCTCAGCATACGTTAGTTTCAAACAAACCCACATGCAGTTATTGCAAAAGATTAGGACACACAAACGAAACCTGTTACAATAAATCAAATACCTTTAATTCTAATCCTCCTCCTCTTAATAGACAAAATTTTACAAACATTAAAAAAGAGGTACAATCAGTATTTTGCACATATTGCAAACGGCCAAACCACACATACCAAGAGTGCAGATCTCGACAGCGAGACGCTGGAACTTTTCAAAATCGAAGGGTTAACGATGACTCAAATGCACACCGCAACCCTTTCAGGGGCCGACGCAGTCATTCCAATCAAGCATACCGCGCAAAAAATCCATCGGGAAACGGAATTGCACGGGAAGAAACCAGCGGCGCCTCTCCCCGGATGCAGATAAGAGCCGACGTGCACCAAGCTCAAAACTAAGTTACTCCATCATTATACCATTTTGTAATGAATACGAGGAGCCGGTGCTTCGTATTAAACTCGAACCTTCAGCCAAAAATGTCACATCACTATTAGTAGACACAGGCGCACAAACTAGCTTATTAAAAGACACCGACCAGCAGCACATAATTAACAAACAAAGTAACCATATAGTCTCAACAATTTCAGGTAATGCAATGCAAGCTCTTGGTGAACAAATCAAAACAATATATGTTCCTTTTAATGACCAGATTATAACACTGAGTCACAATTTTCATATCTTAGATGACAATATTAATTTATCTTACGATGGAATCTTAGGTAGCGATTTTCTTACAAAATTTAACTGTAAAATTGACTTTAAAAATAAACAACTGGAAATACCAGTAGACTGCTCAAACGCGGCAGTAAATAAAAATAAAATTTTTAAACCACATATTGTAAATGATTTTAACAACGCTGAAAAGGAAAACGATGTGTTGCCTACGGGTAACAAAAGGAATTGCGAAAATAAGGGAAAGGAGCAGGAATATTCGCCGAATGGCATAAGTCATATTGAGAATCCTCAACCTAATGTCTACGGGCCGCAACTCATCACATTGTTACCTCAAGGCGAAAACAAAATCATCAAAAATAATATAAAGACATCAAAAGAGGGAACCAAGACATTATCTAAGGATGGTGGAAGGAATTGTGAAAATAAGGAAGAGGAACAAGGGTATGCGCCGAATGGCACAAGCCATACCGAGAGTCCTCAACAACCTGATGTCTACGGGCCACAATCCATCACCTTGCAACCTCGATGCAAACAAATTGTAGAGATCCCTTTTAAATATGCAAAAGATGCAGTGATCCACAAGAATGAAGTAATCTCAGGAGTATATTTGGCGGATACCCTGGTACGCCCAAACAATAAAAAAGTTAAAGTTTTCCTAATGAACACTACAGAAAAAACCAAAGTAATTAATCTACATAAAATCAACTATGAATGGGAAAGCATAGAAAATTATGATACCATTAAACTAAAAATGACAAAGGATATAGTAAGAAATAGATTGAAAAAGGTAGAAACAGCTATAGAGTTGAATCAGTGTAACTTAGAAGAAAGGAAATCAATTTTAGAAATTTGCAGACAATATAATGATTTATTTTATTTCGAGGGAGACCACCTCACAGTTACCGAAAGTGCAAATCATGAAACTATTACAGAAGAATATAAGCCCCCTTTATTCGTCAGACCATATAGGCTCCCTGAAAGCCAAAGAAATGAAATTCACAAGCAGGTCAATGAAATGTTGGATGAAGATATTATTCGTGCAAGTTCCAGTCCATGGAACTCACCTTTGTTGTTAGTACCAAAAAAGGCAGATTCTGAAGGCAATAAGCGTTGGAGAGTTGTTGTAGATTTTCGCAAGCTTAACAACTTAACTGTTGGCGATGCATACCCCTTACCAAACATAACAGACATATTAGATCAATTGGGTAAGGCTAAATACTTCAGCACTCTAGATCTAGCTAAGGGCTTTCATCAGATCCCCGTAAAAGAATCTGACAAGTGTAAGACCGCCTTCAGCACACCTTTCGGACACTATGAATATAACCGAATGCCTTTTGGATTGAAAAACGCCCCTGCAACGTTCCAACGGCTCATGAATAACGTACTCATGGGATTGCAAGGATTTGAATGTTTTGTCTATGTTGACGACATTGTTGTTTACGGATATGATTTGTCAGATCATAATAAAAAACTAGTTAAAATATTTGACCGATTGCGTCAACATAACTTAAAGTTACAACCTGACAAATGTAATTTCCTAAAACAAGAACTCACTTACTTGTGTCAACGACGCCTACCCGACGAGCAAAAGTCAGTCGACGAGAGATTGTAGAGCGGACAAGTTCTAGTTTTTACAAATCGATGCTGGAGATGAATTAACACGAGTCTATTTCTTTGAACAGTTATTTCTTTTATTTTCTTTTAAGTTAATTTACTTTTATTTAATAAACTGAATCATATGCGGATGAGTTTCCGATTCACAATAATTGTTTGAATTCTCAATCGGATATCTTGACACATCAGAAGTGGGATAAAAGACGCATTCCAACGGAAAACAACGACGCTTACGCCGGCAGCAACGTTAAGCTGCACGTGGCAACGAACTCAATAACGTACCAACGAACCTGGATACAGTCATTATCAGCGGGGAAAAACAAGAGCTTTACGAATAATAACAAAATAAAACGGCGAACAACAGTAACGGATCGCAACGAAAGAAAGAATACAGAAGAAACTCTACGAGCACGAAATAGCAAAGGAGGAGAACGAAATCAACAACAACGACGCTAGTAACGCAAGCGCAACGAACAGAACGCAGCAAGCAACGGAAACAATAAAAACGGCGTTGACTGAATGTAGGGGAAAAACGCACAAAAACAACAAGGGTCGCAACAAGATAAAAAGCTTTATAACAAAAGGGAAAAAAGAAACGGGTGGACAGTCAAAGGAAAACGTGCAAGGCGAAAAGACGTGCAGGTGCACACTAAAAAGAAATATGGTCTTTGAGTAAAAGTTAGCAAGGTCAAAATTGAAATTGTTTCCATAAGGAAAAAATATACGGATTAATATGATGAATGGCAAAGGAAAAGATACTGTGAAGCTGAGCGCACTTCGACTGGAACAAATTAATTGTTTGTTAAGGGAGCATAATGTGCATGTGACAGGTAACAAAGCCACGAAACTGGCCAAATTAATTGAAACGCTAGGAATCGACGAAATTGACGCAGACCAAGTAGAGGTAACGGAATCGTGGCAGCAACAGATGCAAGAGCTGAGAAATGTGGTCTCAGCGTTAGCGGATCAGGTAGCACGAATGGCATCGAACCAAGGAGCACCAGCATCAACGAATCATGACAATACAGGGTTTCAGGGTTTTGACACGCCGCAACACGGTCCAATGACTCTTCCAATGATGCGGTCAACACCGGATTCCGCACAGGTGCGTTCTCTTAACGATGTGCACAATATAATTGGAGTTCTTCCGGATTTTGATCCCCTGAAAAGGGTACCAACATCAGTGCAGTTTTTGAGTAAAATCCAGCAGCTTCAACAACTTTATGCGTGGAGTGACGAGACTGTACTTTTTGCAGTGCAGCACAAGCTACGAGGTGTCTCGAAAGAGTGGTTAGACGCGCAGCCAGTTTTCCAAACATGGTCAGAATTTGTGGTCAAATTAAAAAAGGACTTCCCAAGTTCGACGAATGCAGCAGATATCCACCGCGAGCTCATGCAGCGGAAAAGAAAGGTTAGCGAAACATTCAGCGAATACTATTACGCCATGTTAACTATGGGCCGTCGAGGTGAGTTAGATGAAATTTCAATTAATTCATACATAATTAATGGAATTAACGACTCTACTCTTACACGCACCCTACTCACGATGAACTTGCAAACATGCAACGATTTGCTGAGATCAATAGAGAATTTGCCACCTACTGTTTCAAATTCAAGATTTGTAAGTTCCTCACGCAACGACCAGCCTGAACGCAAGGTAGAAATTCAATCAACGGTGACCGAAAGGCGTGGTCCTAAATGTTTTAACTGCAACGAGCTGGGACACATAGCAGTTAAATGTCCACATCCGCAGCGTAAATTGCGATGCTCTCTTTGTTCCAAGACTGGACACGAAGGAAAGGACTGCAGGTCAACAAAAAAAACCACAGTAGCACAAGTGGTGGACAGCGTCGCCCAAGTTCTGCATTGCGGTGCTCCAACACCACCGGTCATGAAGGATGTTTGCATAGGGGATCTTACGCTGAGTGCTTTTGTGGACACTGGCAGCGACTATTCGCTTATAAACGAGTCATCAACGCCAATAAGCAACCAACGTATAAAATGCTACAAGCGACTCAAAGGGTTTGGAGGCTCAATAGTCGAATCACTAGAATTGGTATACGCCGAGATGGAAATGGATGGTCGTCGCATGAACGTAAAATTGCACATCATACCAGACGAGTTTCTCCACCAGGATATCCTTCTAGGCCGAGACATATTGTGTCGCGAAAATCAACGTGTAGTCATCGAAGACGGCGTGTTGCAAGTCCAACATGACGGTCTGGCACAGTTTAAAATAAACGATGAATTAAACGGAAAAGACCAGAATAGTATAAAATGTGTGCTGAATAATTATATTGACTGTTTTTCAGAAAATATCGAGCGTCTGGGTTGTTGTAGTACCACTCAAATGGAGATAGAGCTCATGACCGACAAACCAATCGTTGGGAAAAGGTATCAGGTACCCTTCGCTCAACGAGAAATATTATCGGGCATAATAAACAACCTTTTGGATCATAAGATCATTCGTCCAAGTACGTCACCTTATGCGGCATCGGTGGTTCTTGCGAGAAAAGCGAACGGTGAGAGCCGGATGTGCGTAGACTATCGCGCGCTAAATGCGGTCACAGTGAAAAAACAGTTCCCCATGCCGATTGTTGAGGAACAACTGGCTCAACTCTCTGGGAAAAAGTTTTTCACCACCTTGGACATGACCAGTGGATACTATCAGATACCGCTTAAAGAAGAGAGCAAGCAGTATACTGCGTTCCTAACGCCAGACGGACTGTTTGAGCATAACGTTATGCCTTTCGGGTTGGTAAATGCACCGATGTATTTCCAGGAAATGGTGACGCAGCTTATACGAACTGTGGAACACAGACAGAACATCATCAGCTACGTGGATGAAGTAATCATCGCGACTGAAACGACGGAATTGGGAATTAGGGTGATGAATGAACTCCTGGGTGCAATTAAATTAGCCAATCTCACACTACGACCGTCGAAATGTGTCTTCATGATGACAACGGTGGACTTCCTGGGCCACATTATAAGCACTGATGGAATCCAGCCTGGAAAAGAGAAAACCAAGTGTATCAGCGAATTTCCAGTGCCAACGAACGTAACGGATGTACGTAAGTTTTTAGGTGTGACTAGTTTCTTCAGGAAATTTGTGCAAGATTACGGACGTATCGCCCAGCCACTCACTACGCTTTTAAAAAAGGATGTTACGTTCCAGTGGAATCCGCCACAAATCGATGCCTTTGAAAAACTGAAGACAGCATTGACAAGCCAGCCTATTTTAGCGTTGTTTGACTACAGAAAACCACATGAAGTGCACACTGATGCTAGTGCCATAGGAGTATCAGGGGTACTAATGCAGCTGGAAGAAGAAGGTAATATGAAACCAGTGTTCTATTACAGCCGACGATGCAGCGAAGCTGAAAGCCGATATGCCAGCCACGAACTGGAGGTGCTAGCCATTGTGGAAACGTTGGACAGATTTCGAGTTTATCTATGGGGAACGTCATTTACAGTGATTACCGACTGCAACGCTATCGCAACAACAAAATCCACTACGCCGTTGCCACCCCGAATATCGCGCTGGTGGCTGAAACTACAAGAATTTGATTTTAAAAGCATCCACCGAGCAGGAGCGAAAATGCAGCACGTCGACGGCCTAAGTCGAGCGCCAGTTCTACATCCACAAGGAATAGGGACTGTGGCTGATAAAATTTTAAGAATATTTAATTACGATGACGATTGGATTTACACGATGCAAATTCAAGACAGTAAAATACGAAATATTGTTGCCATCCTAAAGGGAGGTACACACGAAGATCAAGCGACAACAAAGCAGACCAAAGCCGACTATGTACTGCAAGCAGGGCGGTTGCATCGAAAAGTGAACAGTCAATTTAAGCTGGTTGTACCACAGAACATAAGGTGGCGAATTCTGAAATCGTGTCACGACGATGCTGGACACTTCGGCGTAGAGAAGACCATCGATCGCGTACAGAAATCATTCTGGTTCCCGAGGATTCGACGATACGTTAAATCATATGTAGAAGCATGTCCAGAATGCTGCTTAAACAAGGTGAAAGGTGGAAAACCAGATGGCCAAATGCACATAATGGATGTGCTACCGATCCCGTTTCGAGCTGTTAACATCGACCATCTCGGTCCATTTACGAAGAGTAAGAAGGGTAATTCATATTTAATCGTTTTAGTTTGTTCTTTCAGTAAGTTTACCATACTGAGAGCCGTGCGAAATACAAAAACTACTCCGGTGATAACAATGCTGCAGGATGTCATGGCACTTTTTGGCCAACCGTTACAACTTACGTCCGATAGAGGAACGGCCTTCACCTCGAAAGAATTCGAAACGTTTATGAACAAGCACGGTGTTCACCACGTCAAGACCGCGGTTCGAACCCCACGGGCAAATGGTCAAGCCGAGCGGGTGAACAAAACAGTTTTAAGTGCACTTAAAGGTTCTGCACCACGAGATAACGAATGGGACACTACGTTGCCGGGGATTCAGTGGACTATCAACATGCAGCGTAATGCCACAACGAAGTTTTCGCCGAACGATCTCGTCTTTAATTTCAACCCACGAGACGTCAGCCAAAACCGAATTATTCAAGCTCTTCACGACGAAAGGATAGACGGTAGTCAAGAGAAGCAAATAGAAGCAGCTGAAAATATTGCTGAAGCCCGACGCAGATGGAAAATCCGATACGACGCGAAGCACAGCGAGCCACGTAAATATATGGAGGGTGATCTGGTGGTAATTGACCACGTTCCACAAGCAACTGGAGAGTCTCATAAGCTGGATCCAGCGTACAAGGGACCATATATGGTGACAAGGGTTCTGAACTTCGATCGCTATATAGTTGAGGACCTGCCGGACACACAACGCACACAGCGACACTACAGCAATGTACTTTCAAGCGATCATTTAAAGCCATGGTGTAATTCAGACCCAAATATAGATTACACCGACCAAGAAAATCCGGATTCGTCAGGAGACGACGAAGGTCAGGAACGGCCGAGCTGTCAACGACGCCTACCCGACGAGCAAAAGTCAGTCGACGAGAGATTGTAGAGCGGACAAGTTCTAGTTTTTACAAATCGATGCTGGAGATGAATTAACACGAGTCTATTTCTTTGAACAGTTATTTCTTTTATTTTCTTTTAAGTTAATTTACTTTTATTTAATAAACTGAATCATATGCGGATGAGTTTCCGATTCAAAATAATTGTTTGAATTCTCAATCGGATATCTTGACACTTGGGGCATATTATTTCAGAGGATGGAATTAAACCAGACCCGGAAAAAATCAAAATGGTCAAAACTTACCCAATACCAAAGAATACAAAAGGTATAAAATCATTCTTAGGATTCGCAGGATATTACAGGCGATTCATAGAAAATTTTTCAGGTATATCAAAACCATTAACTAAATTACTTAAAAAGGACACCAAATTTAACTGGGACGCATTTTGCGATGAAGCTTTTTCAGTACTAAAAAACAAGTTAATTAACCCTCCAATTTTAGCATACCCGGATTTTGATCAGGAGTTCATAGTCACTACAGATGCAAGTGATGTAGGGCTTGGGGCTGTTTTGTCTCAAGGTTTAATTGGTAAAGATAAGCCAATCTGCTTTGCAAGCAGAACACTAAATGACGCAGAAACACGCTACAGTACTACAGAAAAGGAATTGTTGGCAATAATTTTCGCCGTAAAACAATTTCGACCATATATTTATGGAAAGAAATTTACCATTTATACAGATCACAAGCCACTTGAATGGCTGATGAAATTAAAAGACCCTATGTCAAGGTTAGCTAGGTGGCGAATACTTCTATCCGAATACTTCTATCCGAATACGAATACGTAATAAAATATAAGGCAGGGAAAATTAACACAAATGCGGATGCACTCAGTCGCATAGAAAATGAAAATAAGGTATTAGTTATGACGAGACAAATGGTACACAAAAACCAAAGTGAAGAATTACAAAAGGAAAATAATCAGGAAATTCAAAAAGCTAGAAATTACGATATAATAGAGACACAGGATCCCATTCTTGCAAATAAAATATCAAAAGTAAAAGTATTTATATTACCAATCACGGAATCAATAGAGGAAAAACTAGTAATAAAACTAATCCCATAATTTATAAAACCCATAATTGGAGAAACAGAAGCCTACTCTCATAATAGTGTTGAGTTATTAATAGTTACTTTACCCATACCATTTAGGACGTCAAAAGATCACGAATTAGCACAGAAAACTTTACAAAAAATTAAAAACGAACATTGTAAACAAGATCAAGAATCCGTTGCGATAGCAATCTCAAGCTTTAACTCCCAATTTGACGAAAACTTCAAAACAATACTCAAAAACATATTTTCAAACAAAACAGTTTATTTACATACCAATCAGAGAACAACAGTCGAAAATGTTGAAGAAATCAACAAAATTTTAAAGGAATACCACGAATCACCGTTTGGAGGGCATCAAGGTATAAGTAGAACAATTAAAAGAATTAAGAAAAAATACTACTGGCAGTCGATGAAAAATGATATCAAAAACTACATAAAGAAATATGAATCCTGCCAGAAAAACAAGCTAAATAAATCCCCAAAAATTCCAGTGAAAATAACAACGACAAGCTCCGCACCTTTTGAACGAGTAGCGTTGGATATAGTCGGACCACTTCCGGTTAGTTATGAAAATAACAAATACATTCTTACCTTTCAAGATGACTTAACCATATTTACAGAAGCAATTCCCTTAGAAAACGCAGAAGCAACAACAGTTGCGCGAGCTTTTACAGAACAAATACTATGTCGATACGGTTTTCCAGACTCAATTCTTACCGACCAAGGAACAAATTTTTTAAGTGAATTGTTCAAAGAAGTATGCAAGTTGTTAAAGATTAAAAAACTGCAGACCACCCCATATCATCCACAAACAAATGGAGCACTTGAGCGAAGCCATCGCACTTTAGCGGAATATCTTCGGCATTATGTCAATAACGACCCGCTTACTTGGGACAATTGGATCCCCTATGCTATATTTGTTTTTAATAACACACCACATAGTAGCACTAATTACAGCCCTCACGAATTACTTTACGGATTTCAGGCCAAAATTCCTTCCACCCTGCAAAAGGATCCATCGTTAAATTACAATTACGAAAATTACGCCAATGAATTGAAGGCTAGGCTACAGCATGGATTTAAAATTGCAGGGCAAACGTTAATAAATAAAAAAGAAAAATCTAAGGAATACTATGATAAAGATTCGAAACCAAAAGCATTTAATGTTGGAGAAAAAGTTTTAATTAAAAATCAAACCAGGAAAAATAAATTTTCATCTCTATGGGAAGGTCCTTTTGAAATAATTAAAATTATATCACCATAGAATACAGCAATACAAATTCGAAATAAAATTAAAGTTATTCACAACAACTTGAAACCATTCTCCGATTAAAATAAAACAATTCTTGTATAACATAAAACACGCACACACACACTTGATTAAAACACCTAAAACAAACAGTGAAGATAAAGTTTTAGAAAAATTTGTCCTCTTTCAGATAATGTTACCACTCATTTTTACAATACTGATTCCGTACGTTTATGGAGCGCTAAAAATAACACCAATACTTAACAATCCTGGGATATACTTTGAGGAATTGGGTGAAATGCAGTTATATGCAAATGAATGGAAAATTATAGCATATTATGACACTACATCATTAACTCGAGGACTCAACAATATGGAAAATACGATAAGCAGTATAAACCGTATATGTGAACAACTCGCCTCAGATAATGAACTATCAACAGTATGCAATAGCACAGTATTTGAGATAAACCACATTACGAAAGAATTACGACAAAAATTGAAATTGATCCATCCATCAAACCGACTCAAAAGAGCCCTGTTTGGAGCCATAGGAACAGCCGAAAAAGCCTTGTTTGGAACACTTACTGAAGAAGACGCGGAAAGTTACAACAACCAAATTAAGAACCTACAAAGAAATGAAAACCATCTTTTAGATCTGATAAAGAAACAAACACTAATAGTAGAAACCACAAATAATCTTTTTAATAAATCAACATCTAACTTAGACAATCAGGTTGCATCCATTGACATCAGAATAAATAACCTACAACAGCAGATGAAATACATACTTAAGTCAAAACATGATGCCAGAGCTCCATTACAAATGGAAGCTCTCACATCATTAACAACATTGATTCTTATGCGTTATCAAAACGTTATCGATTGTATCATATACCTATTATCTAAGGCAAAGCAAGGCAAGCCACATCCAACTAGTATCACCACAAGAAATATCTGACATATTAATGACAATTAGAAGAAATTTGCCACATGAAGTAAGATTACCATCAATTTTAGACAAAAACATCATGGCAATGTACCAAATAAGCACGCTTCAATCCAGGATTTTAGAAGAAAAAATAATATACGAGATAACCATACCACTACCGTTTAGTACTCCATACCAAATTTATAAAATATTTCCGCTACCAATACTTAATTCAGGTAAACTACACTACATACACACCAACATGAAATTATTAGCTATCGACTATAATAGAGAGCATTACTACGAAATAACATCTAAAGAGCTAGAAAACTGCATAAACGAATATGAAAAAAAGTATCTCTGTCATATCGAACAACCTATCTTCTTAACCGACTCAAATAAATGCGAAAACATTCCGCCCTCCTGCGAATTAAGAAACATGAACACCAGTATAATATGGATCCAACTGAATCAAAGAAATAGTTGGTTGTACTCAACCACAACGGAATATATCATCAGAGAAATATGCCCTAACGGAATAAAACAACATAAGTTAACAAAAACCGGTCTAATTGAACTAACCAAGGGTTGTTATATAAAAACCAAAGATGTAATGATTAAAGGAACAGAAACCAAACGAAATGTGATAAACAATTTTTTCATACCACCGTTAAATATTACACAGTTTACACAAAATAGAACAACTCCAACGGACACCATTCCACAATCCATCGTAATAAGCAAAAACTTCGACACACACGAGTTAAGTGATTTATCTAGACTGATTTCGGACCAAAAAGCTGACGAAAATATTGATCTAAATCAGCTAAATGCGCATGATGTGCACCATTACAGCCTGATTTACGGGTTATTGATCGTACTAACCTTTTGTGCTAGTTACAAAATGTACATACGTTGCACACATGAAAAAACTAAACAATCCATAACAGAACTAACAGAAGGCAACTACGCTAAACCAAGGTTCGTTTTGCCAACATCTGCATAACACGTGTGGAAAAGACAATAACAATAATATAGCATAATAAAAAAAAAAACAAAAATTTTGCGTTTTTCAAGAAAAGTAAAAAAGCCTTTCGTTCTGCGTAGCAACGCAAAATTTTTCATATAAATATACCCATAAACACAAACTCCAGTCAGTCTGCCAGTAAACATCAATAATCATGAACCCATCAAACGAGTCAAAAGTCCGCGCAATGAGGATGGTCTGGTCCTACATAGGACGCCGAGACCGGGAGCCCACTGCCAACGACTACAACAACCAGGACACGCTAGAGGAAGAAACTCTAGCGTTGATCCAGGCAACGAAGGAGTTGCAGACCATGGAGGCCTACGAAGCCTTCAGAAGGGATCCTGTTCTCAGGGATGATGAGAACACGGCGGACTTCGTGGAGGAGTACAAGAAGGTACTGAAGGCAAGGGAAAGGAGGCTGGAGAGAATAAACAGGAAATAGACAGTATTTTCTTTTTGTTATTTTCAAATTTTCAATTTATAATATAACCAACTTTCATATGTAGTAACATACAAAAATATATTCTAAATCTAAAGATTCTAAAATATATATATATAAAAAAAAAAAAAAAAAAAAAACTCACTTATTTTTATTAAAAGGGAAAAGCACAGGATATATATATATATATATATATATATATTCGTTTTCTAGGTACCTTACAAAAAAAAAAAAAAAAAACTTTTTTGACTACCCATTTTTTCAGCTAGGGAACACCATATTTCAGCAATGATTCAATGATTTCTAAGGTATAGCGTTGAATTTTCTTGTTTCACATCAAGTTTTGCTAGATGACACAGAGATTGCGCAAATAATCTATAAAGATTCAAGAGGAAAAAAAATGCGCAACCTTCAAAAAAAAAAAAAAAAAATTTTCAGTTTTGCTGTTAGTTCATTCCCAATTATTTGAATTGAAAAATTTTGTTTTGAAAAATTTTTATTATAAAACTATTGCATGTTAAAAAAAAAGAAAAAAATTATCTTTATCTATTATTAAACTATTTCGTACAAAATGTAAAAACATTTCATTATCAAATTATACTTATTAGAAATTTACACTATTAATTCATTATTAAACTATTTCGTACAAAATGTAAAAACATTTCATTATCACATTATATGTATAAATATTATCACATTATATGTAAAATTATATTATTAATCCATTATTAAGCTATTTGCTACAAAATTTAAGAAACATTTTATTAGAAAACTATATTACTAATCCATTTCATACAAAATGTAAAAAGATTTTATTATAATTAACAACAAAATGTAAAACTCTAAGCTCGTTTCTGCTTACCGGTCAGTAACGCGACAGAAAATTTTTCAACCTCTTCAAGGAAAAAATTTTCTTTTATAAGGGGGGAGGGATGTTGTGACCCGCACAACATTACCCTGTACTCTTTGTACAACCCCATCATATACTTGACACTGTACACTTTGTACAGCTCGACCTCACACAAAGCCAAAACCCTCAATCGATTCCTACGAACCAATCCATAAATTAAAATTCAATATTGCTATTGCTATTATTTCCATGAACGACCAAGACCCAATTCAAGTGCGGTGACTCGAATTGCAGGCGCTCATGAAATTAAATTCAATAAATTAAAATTCAATATTGCTATTGCTATTATTTCCATGAACGACTAAGACCCAATTCAAGTGCGGTGACTCGAATTGCAGGCGCTCATGAAAAGTAAGTTTTGTTAACAAGAAATTCTTAATTGTTTCCATACCACAAAAACTGACCTAATTTGAGCACATACGCTCAAATTACCAAACAGCGCTTTGCTTTGTGGTTGTTAAGCGTTTCCTACTATAACGCCGGCAGCAACAAAACAAAGCGAGGCGAGTGACTGTTTGGGTGCATCGGCATCAGCTTGCATGGTCAGCATGAAAAGTTAGTTTTGTTAATAAAAAAATTCTTAATTGTTTCCATACTACAGAAACTGCCTTAATTTGAGCACATACGCTCAAATTACCAAACAGCGCTTTGCTTTGTGGTTGTCAAGCGCTTCCTACTATAACGCCGGCAGCAACAAAACAAAACAAAGCAAGGCGAGTGACTGTTTGGGTGCATCGGCATCAGCTTGCACGGTCAGCATAATAGCGATCGTTTACCTACCCTAGTTGCTGCGCTGCACGCAAAGTGCAATGCCTGCAGTTACGCAACATGTAAGGCGTACGTGAGCGTGTACCACTAAAGGGGAAGCGATATGTAAATGTTATAAAGATTTTTATGTATGAGATGTAATGATTTGATTGGGTAGAATCGATACATAATTTCCACTTATTGGAAATTATGGGAATTATGGGAAAATTGGAAATTGAGGACTTTGCTTTAAATACCCGCGACCGACTCAGAAACGGACAGAGAGTGTACAGAAAGTGTACAGATAGTGTACAGCACAGTAAGTGTACAGCAGTCTAAAAATAAAATCAAATATTAAAAGAAATTAAATACTAAAAATAAAGTCAAATATTAAAAGAAATTAAATAAAGGATTTTATTTCGCTCTCCCGTCCAAAAGTTCTTCATCTCCTCGCGAAAGCACGAGAACCTTGGACGTTAAATATAACATCGGATACGGTGATTATTTTAGATATATTTATACTGATCTATCTTGAACACCAGATGGTGCCGTAGCACAAATCTCTTAAGAAATCGTGAGAAACTCCAAAACCGCTCTTTCTATTTGAATGCAAATCGGTATATAGGGATCTTCAAGTACGGCAAGCATTTTAGCACTAGTTTTTTGGCAATATCTCGAAAGCCAGAGGGCGCTGTTACACAAATACTGCAAGAACTCCAACTTTTTCGATTCAGGGCGATTCACTTTAGTTTTAATACTTTATCTCACTAATTATTTACAGCCTGGTATTGCTATTTAGCATAGAGGTAGGGTTTTCATAAAAAAACCGGTTTACGGTTTTTCCTGTTTTTTATCAGTTAAACCGACCGGTTTAAGCCTAGACAAAAAAGCCAATTTTTCAAATAACTGATTAGGTATAATTAAATATTTTTATTTGAAGGAATAAAAAAAAAACGAAATGGCCATTTCTGCCTTTGAAAGGGCTTTGACCGAGCTTCTTATGATCAGTTGTGTTGTGGAATGTTTGAACACAAATGATAGAGAACTGGACCTACAAGTTTTATGCCGACTCCGAACGTCTTATGTCCTCAAAAAGCTTTTCATGACAGTTTTTACTCTCTGAGGTTTGTCAGAAAAAACTTTCTGTGTCAGGTGGAAATTGAACCAAGGTTCTCTGGCGACGCATTCTACTCACTACACCACGGCCATCACAGAGAAATACAAAACATAAGTTAATTTTCGTACAAATAAATATCATCTTATTAATACTTAAGCTATTCAACACTAAGCTTGATTAGTGAAGTGCAAATGAGCCGCGATATGAATCAATCATTGAAAATAACAGGAAAAAATAATTTATTTGCTTAAATCATAATTTTACCTTTCCTCTACCTTGCTCTACCGCATCATGAGCACTCTACCTCTAGGGTCAAGGAGCTTTCTGGTCAAGTATATCTGTGGTGCGTTCATGTAACACTACTAGCAGTACGTCATGTTCAATCACTCTGCTAAACTCAATCGATAGAAAACAAGTGTTTATGTATGTCATGAAACTCACCAATTGAGATATTCGTGGTGGGTTGACAATTTGGCATTTGTGATTGAGAATATTGTTATTGTTTGCGAAAAATTTGTGCCAATCAAGTATATAAAAAAAAAAATTTTTAATCTCAATTGCATTTATATCAACATATAAGGTGAAAACTGCATAATTTTAATTTTAAAATTGTTTGTAATGATTGTTTATTTTGCGCGAATTTCAGCATTGAAAACTTGGCAAATTTTCATTTTTTGTATTGAAATGCTTGATCGCGCTGTACTGCAGCTTATGTAGTTGATGCTGTCCAGCGGGATTCGGAATGGTGCGAACCCAAAAGCCCCAGCACTGGAGCTCTATACAGATTGCTCCACTCTCAACAGCAAACACATGTAAAAAGTTCAAACAGAAATCGCCGAGCACCGACATCCTAGTACCGAATACCAGCACACTGCAATCGGGGCTGGAGACAAATAAAATAGTACGTTCACCGAGATCTGACGTTAGGAAATACCCGATACAGGGAAAATTTTACTGTTTTTTTTTAAATTTAATGTGACAACCATTCAAAGCATGATGAACTTTCTCTCTTCTTCGAGATATGGCGCTTAAAATATGGCTCCCCAAACAAAAAATTAAGAAATTATTTCATTTCTCAATATCTCCTTCGAGATATGTAGCGTTTTATATTTTTCCGAAGATTTTTCGAACTTTTTATCGATAAATATCGAAAACTACTCGAAAAAACTCGAAAAAATTGAAAAAGCGAATAAAAGCGAAAAAATGTAAATTTATATTAAAAATTAGATGTCAATAAAATTAAAATAAATATCAAACTAGTAACGAATGGAGCTTCGGCAGGGTACCGATGCTAAAATACCCCCCGCGGCCGTACTGAAGTATATCCGAAGTCTTTAGACATCTATAAAATTTTTATGTATAGTCTGCAAAAATATTTGTGTCATACTTTTAATTTAATTTTACCCTTAGCTGCAACATAGAGTAATTTGTAAGCAAAGTAAAATGCCGCACCCACTTTTCTAGTATAAAGACTCCACATTTTACCGGAAAATATATGTATGGGTTGAATAAACGACGTGGGCGGAATTTGGGTACATACAGACACGATGTCATTCAGTTTTATATATTTTCGAAAGATTTTTAATTTTGGTGACGTCATTTTGTATTGAAGGTAGGCGTGGTTTTCATCCAATTTTTCCAAATTTCATAGCCAAGATTAAGATTGAAGATCAAAGCTTATGGCCAAGTTTCAAGGCATTTCTTTAATTTTTGTGAATTTTAATAACATTTACGGTTAAAATAAAGTCACTTTGTATGGGTGGTAGGCGTTGTTTTCATCCGATTTGGCCCATTTTCGAACTTGATCTTTTTTTTTTTTAAATAAACTTATATTTTTAATTTCATCGCGATTACTTTAAAATGACGGCTGTAATCGTGTCGACAGACGGACACACGGTAATAGACTGAGGAGGTGATGCTGATCAAAAATATAAATATTTTTCTATACCTTCTGTTTTTCTACGCCTCCTTCTCGGCGTTACAAACGGAATGACAAAGTTAATATATCCCTTACGCAGTACGCGTTGGGGTATAAATATGAGAAAAATCAAATTGAAGAAAAATTAATTCTTAAAACCAATACCAAAGTTTAGCAATGCAGTTGATGATTTTATTAGCAATCGTTATTGTTTAATTTCAACAATAATTTTGAGAGAATGTTTTAATTTTTGTTTTGGATTTCAGTCACCCGAAATAAATAAAAAATTTTAACAAATTTAAACGAAATAAAAATCATACTTACAACACCATCCATCCTCAATAGCAAATCGACAGACTCTACAAGTACAAGCTGACGAGAACTTTTCAACTAGTAGAAAATACAATACTCAACTCACCACAGTTCTATGAACACTCCAGTTGGGAAAAAACTAGTAGAGAAGAGTTACATAAACGCACCACAGGTCGGTGTGGTGAATCTCGTTAACCTACCTTATTATTGTATCATGACACAGCCTAACCCAGCGTCTACACCAGACAATTTGTCTTAACAATCCCAATGCACTCACTCATTTTTTTCTAACACACTCACATTTTCTCAGTCGGCAGCATGATACAATAATAAGGTAGGGTAAGGAGATTCACCACACCGACCTGGAATGTCAAGATTATAAAATACTGTGCTGCCGTATCTTATAAAATATCCAACAAAAATCCATGATTATTCTTTGCATTTTTAATGAATTGCTTAGCTGTGCCGACATGTTGTAACTTCGTTAAATTTGATGTTCGGCAAAAATTGGAATGTGTAACACATTCGACAGGCGATAATTGTGATTAAATATCACTTTGTCTCCTTTTTTCAGACAATTTTGTTAAATTTTTATTTCACGCACTTCATACTTTAATATTGATATGTCGCTTCGACTTTCGCTTCGAAAGTGAAGTTACAAAATGTATGCACTGGCCAACGGGGATGTACATTATTTCATTATTAGAAAAGTTCTGAAGTTTTTTTTTTTTTGGTTTTTCCATTCGCTATTTGCCCATAGGACATTCCCTATAAAATTGTTCTCTGTTACAGAAGTGCACTTCAGTTCTTGTAATATGTCAATATCTTAAGTAAATATATATTTATAGTTAATTTCAAAATTTTTAATAATATCAAAAAGAAGTTCTGCCATCTGTCATATAAAGGGAAAAGTTCCAACAGATTAAATAAAAAGAATAAAAAGATGAAATAAAATCAATGTGTCAATTTTCTCCGTCAAACGGCAATAAAAAAATTATATTTTACATTTTTATTATTTTTATTACATTTATTACATTAGAACAAAAATTTTAAATAAGATATAAGGAACACAAAAAGCTAAAATAAAACTAATATGCTATAGTAGTTTATTAAAAACAAAGCTTAAAATCACAAAACAGCGATTTATTTCATTTTAAATACATTTGTCCGAATTTATCGTATTTATCCTACAAATAATTTCCTTTCTTATTATTTATCCCACATTTATCAATAATACAGAAAAGTGTCATTGCTAAAACACATTTTGACATTTGAGGTCGGTGTGGTGAATCTCCTTACCCTACCTTATTATTGTATCATGGTCGGCAGCTCAATTGTCTCAATCATGATACAATAATAAGGTAGGGTAAGGAGATTCACCACACCGACCTGGAATGTGAAAATTATAAAATACTGTGCTGCCGTATCTTATAAAATATTCACGAAAAATCCGTGATTGTTCTTTGCATTTTTGATGAATTTCTTAGCTGGGGCGACATGTTATAACTTCATTAACTTCCATGTTCGGCAATTCGTCAAAAATTGGAATGTTTAACACATTTGACAAGCGATAATTTTGATAAAATATCGCTTTATTTCCTTTTTCAGACAATTTTTGAAATTTTTTCTAGTGCACTAGATTCTTTAATATTGATATTTCGTTTCGGTGTTTGCTTCGAAAGTGAAGTTATTAAATGTTGCCACTGGCAAAAGGGAATGAACCTTATATATTATTATTAGAAAATTTTTTAAGTTTTTTTGGTGTTTTTCTATTTGCCATGTGCCCATAGGCCATTCGCTATAAAATCGTTCAGTGATCAGTAGTGCACTTCAGTTATTGTAATTTGTGAATATATTAAGTAAATATGTATTTATAGTTAATTTAAAAATTTTTAATAATGTCATAAAGAAGTTCTGCCATATGTCATATAAAATGAAACAAAGAAAACTTAAAGTTCCAACAGATTTAATAAAAAGACTAAAAGGATGAAACACAAGCAATAAAAGCAAATGTGTTAATTTTCACAAACTAGTTTTTGATTTATCTTCAACAGTTTCTCCGTCAAACGGCTATAAAAAAATTATGTATTACATTTATATTGGACATTAGAATAAAAATTTTAAATATGAAATAAAGAATACAAAAAACTAAACTAAATCTAATATGCAATAATTTACTGAAAAAAAAGCTTTCAAATCACAAAACAGCGATTTATTTCATTGTAAGCACATTTGTCCTAATATATCTTATTTATCCTACAAATAATTTCCTTTCTCACTTTCTCATTATTTGTCTCACATTTATCAATAATACAGAAAAGTGGCAATGCTAAAACACATTTTGACATTCGAGGTCGGTGTGGTGAATCTCCTTACCCTACCTTATTATTGAATTGTCAGGCAGACAATTGAGCTGACAACGATTTGACGTTTGCTGACAATTTTTGACGTTTCCTTGGAAAAAATGCTGAGAAATGTTAAAAAACTAGAAAAAAGCACTTCGAAACAGAAACGCAGTGTGAGAGTTAAGTTTTCCGCACAAAATTTAAATTTTTCCTTGGCCAACGATCTCCCGGTGCATTAGTTAAATTTTTCTTAAACATTTTTGTTAACATCCTCCAAGTGCCACCACCAGCAACAGAAGGAAGTGCAACGCAAATTTCTTGCTTCTTTTGCTGGCCAACGTCCTCCAAGCGCCATCACCACCAGTACAAATCAGGTCAGCGCAAATTTCTTGCTTCTTTCGCTGTCCAACGTTCTCCAATTCCCACCACCAGCAGCATAAATAAGTTAGGCTAATAAGTGTTTGATTAAATAACAATTTAATAAGTGTTTAACAATTTAAAAGTGCAGTGTAATTTTTGTTAACATCCTTGAAGTGCCACCACCAGCAACAGAAGCAATTGCAACAAAAGGAGCAAGAAAAATGCGTTGCACATCCTGTGTTGTTGGTGGTGGCACTTTGAGGATGTTAACAAAAATTAACGTTGCACTTGCTGTGTTGCTAGTGGTGGCACTTGGAGGACGTTGGCCTGCGAAAGGAGCAAGAAATTTGCGTTGCACTTCCTGTGTTGCTGGTGGTGAAGGATGTTAACAAAAATTTACGCTGCACTTATTTGTGCTGCTTGTGGTGGCACTTGGAGATCGTTTCCCATCGAAAAAAAATTAAATTTTGTGCGTAAAACCATACTTTTTGATCTCGCAACTTTCACATCGAAAAACATATATGCAAGTCAAAAACAGCGCTTTTATATTCTTTTTAATTTGTTTTCTTTTTTTTATTTTCTATTCGCTTTCAAAGGAAACGTCCAATAACGAAACAAATGGCATTTATTGTCTTGCAGTTGTCTTGCCCACCTACGTCATAATCAGACAATTTCCTTGCAGCTAACTGTAATTTGACAACTAATACAGATTATGAAATATTTATGACAATTGTCTGGTGTAGACGCAGCGTAAAGGCCTATCTATCAGGCCGGTTACACAGGCCAGTGACAGTGAGAGTGCGAAAGAATACGTGTACTGTTCGAATGATTCGAAGAATTGAATCAATTTAATTTAATGAATTGTTTTTGAGTTAATTTTCTTTCATTGTATATTTTTTTTTTCATATTTATTGTATATAAAATTGTATATTTTTCACTTTTATCCACTTTTATTTGCAACTTTTCACATTTGTTTCATTTGCTTTGTAAATGTAAACAAGTTATCAGTGTTGCTTCCTGTACGAAATCGAAAAAAACCCGAATTAAAGTACGAAATCGAGGGAAAACCCGAAATGAATCAACCAAAAGTAATTAAAAACAACACCGATATCGCCCTTTTGACATACACTAGCCGCTGCTGTCAAACTCTACTGGCTCTGAAATTTCGTTGCTAGTAGCCAAGGTTAATTTATAAGGTTGTCGCAAGGGAGAGAGCGAGTACCCATAATTTGCCTCTATTCTAGTTGGCGGAGTGAGGTGACATAAGTCACTGCGACTCTAAGCCATATTCTAGTAGTCACTTAACAGCGCCCCACGTCACTTACGTAACTAAACACAGCCAAATAAATTTTTTTGTCGCATTCAAGTGACAAAATTAGGCGCCGTACTTTTTGAAGTGAAATGGAGGCAGAAAAAGGGCAAATGAGCAAAAATTGTAGTTTATTTATGGAAATTGTTTATAACTTATACTTTTAGCTTAAAAATAACCAACAGGAGGCAATTTGAAGAGATGGTCACATTCATGGTCAAAAACCAATTTATAGCCCAGGACTTAAAATTTGCAGGCAATTGCTGCATTAATAAACGTTTTGGCCTTACTACTCCAGGAATCCAAATTTCTCGAAAAACGCCAATTTGATTTGATTTCGCTCAAAAAGCCTTGGAAATTTTATCGTAACCAACACTTCCGAAAGAATTTTTGAGAAGGTAGGCTGGGCAGTCATTGCCAGCACCTTTTTGATAACTTCCTGCAGCCAAAAAACGTAAGACAGCAGCCTATTTTATAATTGGAAGAACTGCGAGAAACTTCTCTTTGGAGGGTTTAATTTTCTTTCAATTACTATATGTTCAAACAAACTTAAACAAATATTTAACATTTTGAACTCACACTTCATCACGCAATTCTAACGGATTAGACCTTTATTTTATTCTTTTAATCCTTAAGTTTTCACCATAATCTGCACTATCAGAGCTATCGGAATCAGAAAACCAAAACACAAAAGCACTCAAATAAATTATTTAGGCATTTTAAATTATTTTAATTATTATTTTAAATAAATTATTTATTTATGCGTACAGTTTGAGGCCTATTTAATTTACGATTTGTTATTTTTACGCCAACTAACGTAAGCGTATTTTGCTTTGTTATTCGTACTCTCGTACAAATACGTACACTCGTAAATAAAAATAGCCTTTGGACGTGTTTTTTGTGTCTCGTATTTTTATGCCCTGTCTACAGCATATTAGAACAGCATTTCATAATTATTGAATACGGCAGTCACATACTGAGGTACTCACAGTTTCAAAAATAACAAATGCAATAAATAAGCTCTGTTAATATACGTTTAAGCTGCGAGTAGCCCAATTAATCTAATTTTATTTGCGACTTTGTTTTCTTTTTTTTTGCACAGCTGTCATTTATTTAACATTCTAAGATGTGTTTAATAAGATATTTAGTTTCATTCCAAATGTTCCGTCACCTTACGTCAAGGCCCATATAGACGACCAACTAATCGCAAAACTGATTGAAAAACAGGTCGATGGTTTTATCTATAGACGCATGAACCAATTTTTCAATTCCAGTACAAAAAGTTTTTCTCCTTGAAAACATCGCGCATATTATATTGAAAATGAATGCAAATAATTTTTTTTATTATGATTCTGACGATTAGTTGTTGATTTTGCTACAAACACATCACCAGTTGAAGAACTGGTTGATGTGAAATCGCAAAAATCAAAATTTTTTTAATTTTTGCCAACTGATTGATAAACTGGTTGAAAAACTGAAAATAACACCTCAACTCATGTACACACGACTTGCTTTCAACAACCAGCAACCAGTTTATCATCCAGTTTTGCGATTTGCGAGGGCCCTTCACGTGACAACAAAGATACCACTTTTCAAGTGATGTCAGTGAAGTTAAGAACCAATTTTGATAACCAATTTCATTCTCACTCGTTCTATTAGGTTTTGACAGTTCTTCAAACGTCAAATGCGATTTTTCAACAACTATTTTGGACAACTGTTTTGCGATTCTAAGGAGATGGAAAAAAAGCGATGGTGGAGCTCTTAGGACAACTAATGGAAACAGTTTGGAAAACAGGTGAGAAGAAAATTTTACATAGTTATAATACAAAAATAAATCAAATCATTTCCTACGCTCACAGGCTCAAAAAAATGCAGCATTCATTTTCATGGACCAGAAGCTTTTTGGAGTTGTTGGACATAAAGCCTCAATACATGCCAATGTTTTATATATGGATAAGTCGGAAAATATGTATCTTTTTGATAATTATAATGGCATTTTAATAACTTTTTCCATTTTCTCGTAATAGGCCCTTTTCTTTGAGGTAGAAATTTGACGGATGCTTCTTTCGCCTGCTGGACAGGAGGCTCTGGAATAAATGGATCCTTTACCAATCATCAAGTAGGAATTCAAAATACCTTTAATTTGGCACCAAACTCATTTATGTAACTCTTCAACTTCTTTCAAAGACCTAGTAAATCCTTTCGGAGCAAATATGGACACTTTCCTTTTAGGAGTTGTTGGGCACTTTTTGTCGCAGGAGCAACTAAGTTTGTACTAGCATCAATCAGGTAAATATATACCTTTTTGATTGCACTGACTTTGGCATTATAACTCTCATAATTTTTGATGAAAGGTGTCATCCTTGGGAAAAGCAGATTTAAAGCTATTTTTAAGGATTCTGGACAGAACCATATGACCAACTACAATAATTTATAGAACATCAACAAGGTATGTATAATAGCTTCCATTTTAAAGCAAATTCGTTAAATTTTGTTTCTTACTTTTTCCAGAACACTAATCTTTTTAGGACCAAATTGGCCAATTTCATTTCCGCGGTTGTTGGGCCCTTGTAGTTGCAGGAGCATCTTTATTTATGCAAGCACCAATCAGGTAAGTATAAACCTTCTTGATAGCACTTATCTCGAATTTGTAACCTTTGCCATTTTTTTTACCAGGCTTCATCCTTGGAAAAACCAGATTTAGGACGATTTTTGAGGATTTTGGACACTTCATCATGGAAAACTAAAAAAAAATCATACACCACCAAAAAGGTATTTATTGCAGTCTTATGATGTCATCAAATTTAACAATATTTCTTCTTTAATTTTTCCAGAATCCTATGTAATCCTTCCTGGACCTAATTGCGAAATCGTAACGAAAATCGTATGAAGGGGTTGACACGACTTCGTAACGATTTCGTAATGAGTCTTTATGAAAAAGTTACGATTTCGTTCAGATATATCGAAAGAAAGGAATTTTTACTCTGTTAGCATTTAAATATGTCGTACAAACAGTCTCTTAACAAAATTCTATGTAAATTCGTATAAAAAGTGAAACTTCAGATACTTGCGTAACGAAATTGTAACGATTTCTTTAAGACATCTCGAAATAGTTTCAAATTAGACGGAATTTCGGCAAAGTCGTCAACTATGGTTTGCTGGGTACTTAGTTTGAAGGGAAAAATACAAGAAGAATGGTAAAAATTTAAAGTAAAATGTATGTTTTGGAATATTTCTAAATGCATAATATATGAGTATTTGCTTCAACAAGAAAGTTGTCCAAGAACCACTTCATTTTACATTAAATTTTAACCAAAATAAAATCTCGACTGTGTCAATCTATAAAAATCATTAAATATGAACCAATTTTTAATTCGTTTTTTATTCAATTACAGGTTGCTCGCAGAAAATTTGCTCGAAACTTGAAGCGCAGCGTTTTATTATTTGTGAGCATTCGCGAAATGACATTTTTCAAAAAATTTTACTTAACGTTAGTAAGGATGATATTCATTATGCTCCTAAAGTAAACAATACTTAGGTTTTTACATTTAATTTTAATTTTTGTTTTATTGCATAAAAGTTTTGTGTTTCTTAAACAATAAAATATTTTTAATTATTCAACAATCAAAAAATACAAATTTGTTAACATAAAGTTTAAATAGAAAACTACATTAAATGATGCATAGAGTGCTTTGGGTGCAAAAACTGAATAAATAAATAAGTAATGTCTGAATATAATGAGCAGCAATAGATATAGAGCAGCAGGCAGCGTATTGGTTACAGTATGTAAAGAAACGATTGTTTCTAGATCTTGTTGTGTTGTAATATTTTTAGTATAAATGTACAGTTCCTTTTTTTGTATTTGTATTTGACTATCGTAATTCATAAACATATGCATTAAAAAATACACAAAAGGCATTAATTGAGCACTATACGTGTTTAATGTTACAAATGTAACAGCAATAATGGATTGCAACTATTTTGGCCAATAAAACCTGGATTTAAATCAATTGCGGCCAAAAGGCTGAAAGGGAAAAGGCTGAAAAGGAAAAATAAAATTCCTATTTTAATTAAAATATTTACTCTACCTGGTAAAAATAAAACATTTTGGATATAATACTAGTCACAGCAGTTTTATATATGAGATCATACGATTTTCCATATTTTCAATTATTTTTTCTTTGCAAAAAATCACAAAGCATACGTTTCCTGAAGAGTCTGGAATAAAAATATAAATTTCAATGCGTTCATCTCAAAATAAAGGATAAAAGGAGTTGTAGAAACCAAGTGCTATTGGAATCAGATTTGAATACAGATATAGAAATATTTTTCGTTTTCAATTTTCATTCTAAGAACACTTGGTTTCACTTGCGCTTTATAATTTTCATTAAATCCTTTTGTCAAGGCTTAAAAAAAAGCATACGTTTACATGTTTCTAACATTCAACAACTTGCTTACCTGACGTTATAACTTCTTCCTGATCAAATTTAAAATAAGCCTTGTTTAACAAATGCAGTGCATTGCAGTAATAGGAATAAAGTTGATCTTCTAAGGACACTTGGTCGTTTGGATTTGGTCCTTTGGATTTGGACATTAAATCAGATAGAATCCATCCAACATAAGAACAGCCAAAGTACGAGTCAAATCTATTTGTTTTTATTCAGTAAGGTGTGGCCTATTGTAAAAAAAACAGAAAAAATTGCCTTTTTTAAAATTGTTAAAAATACCTTTCAGCAACACAATTCTGTTGAAATGTTAACAAAGGCACATACATTTCTTCTTTTGTACCCCCGCCATGTCCGCCACCATTACACATACCATGATCACCAGTTACTTTAAACATATTCTAAATGTTCTATAAATCCAAAAGAAATGAATACAAATGTAGTGTTTAGATTTTTGTTAGTGTTTGTTCAGCGTTAAGATTAAAATAAGTAAATAATTGGATATTTATAGTTCAAATATTATCTTTATGATAATATCCAATTTTTTGCTTAAGGATTATATTATAAGGATAATATTTGAACTATAAATGTATCAAATAGTCCAACACAAGTTAATGATCTTAATCTATTGGAATTTGCAGACCAGAACCAATTATTTCAGCACACACCTTATTGGTTTAAATTTCTCTAATGACATTATCCATTTCTCTTAGTTTTAATAGAATTTTAGCACTTGCAGAACCTTCTACATGTCCAATATGATCAAGCCCCACAAAATGCGTTGTAAATAAGTTCCAGTCAGTTTGATTGATCTCACGTTGTATAGTATTAGTAACATTTTCATCGCACTATAAGAAATAAAATAAAGTTTAATCTATTATTTTTTTTGTATTGAAAGCTTTTCTTAAATTGAATGAAAAATTTCAATTAAAAATAATAAGAGAAATGACAAACATAAAACATCAGTCATGAAAATATAAATTTAACTAAGGCAATATTTAAAATATACTCAAAATTACCTTGTAGAAATCTTTCCGAACAATCAGCCTTACCAAAAAAATTATTTAGTGCTGACTCTAATTAGTTGTTCATCAACAACTGTTGGTTATCAACAACTGTTGTCCATCAACAACTGTTGTCCATCAACAACTGTTGTCCATCAACAACTGTTGTCCATCAACAACTGTTGTCCATCAACAACTGTTGTCCATCAACAACTGTTGTCCATCAACAACTGTTGTCCATCAACAACTGTTGCCCATCAACAACTGTTGTCCATCAACAACTGTTGTCCATCAATAACTGTTGGTTATCAACAACTGTTGTTCATCAACAAGTGTTGTCCATCAACAACTGTTGGCTATCAACAACTGTTGGTTATCAACAACTGTTGGTTATCAACAACTGTTGCTCATCAACAACTGTTGTTCATCAACAACTATTGCTCATCAACTGTTGCTCATGAACAACTGTTGTTCATCAACAACTGTTTTAAACTTGGCAAAAAACTGTTTTTAACAATAATTTATTGCTGATATTTTGTATACAGTCTTTTCAGTAAGTAAGTTTCATTTAAGTCAAAAATAACGTAAATCCTGTCATAAAAAAGAAAATTTAATGAATTCTATGTAAAATTAAAGTTTTTATCAATACCTTTTTAATGGTATATATTTTTTGTTATGGTTATCATTGTTTTGTGTCCAGAATCCTATGAAATCGAATCGTAGAAAATATTCGTTTTAATAAGATGAAGACTAATATGGAAACATAAGCAAAGTTACAAATTAAAAATAAATGCTGTTTAAAATTGGTATACTTACTTAATTGATCCTGATGAAAATTTAATTTCTTACCAGCGAGGATTGCCTAGGTCTCTGAAAGAAGTTCAAGAGTTACATCAATAATTTTTTTGTTGGTTAACCAACTTCAACTTGTTTTGTCCAACAGGCGCAGAAAGCATCTAATAAATTCTTACCCAAGAAAACTACTCCTAGTATGAAAAAATGGAAAAGATTATTACTTTTTAATTATAACTTACAAAAAGGTACATAATTTTTCCACAGATCCACACATAAAATAATATTCTGTAGAGAGGCTTTTTGCACAACAACTGAAAAAGGCTCCAGCTCCATAAAAGTAAATTTATAATTTTGTGGAGTTTCTAAGTACAGGAAATAGTTAATATTATTTTTGAATTCATTGTATAGAAATATTACGTCTTACCTGTCTTTCCATAGTTGCTCATAAGCTATTACTGTGCTCCTGCACCGCATTTCTGTCCACCGCCTAAAATAGCACATCATTTTGCCACAAAAAGTTGTTGAATTTACTTCTTTTTTACTTTGATACAAAAGTACTGCTTACCTGTTTGTTTAAAAGTGTCCATAAATGATTCCAATGGTTCCTGCTGCGCATTTTGTCTACCACCAAAACTGTTTTCCAAAGGTTATAGTTTTTTTTTTGCCAAATTGCGATTTGACAACCCGAGAGCTGTCAGTTGTCCCAATTCCATTCGTTCCTCGTTTTTTGACAGTTGAAAAAGTTGTTGGCAAAGAGTTGTTAACTTCACACCCGCACGTGACACCGACTGCGACAACTCACATAAGTGAGGTGAAAAGAAAAATCAGCATCATTGTCAAATCGAAGTTGACAGCTCATAGAAAATCTACAAGTGCTCTCTTTTATCATCCTTTTTTCTTTCTTAGTCATTCGCAAAATTGGCTGGTTTTGACAATTATGGGTACTGAGAAGAGAGTGCGATCAGCCCTGCGACAACCTTATAAATCAACCTTGCTAGTAGCGATGAAAGTGCCGTGAAAGTGAATCCAGTGTGAGTGTATTTGTAAAAGTGTGAATGTATTGAGTTTTTCGAACTACAGGCAAGGAGGATATATTCTAAAGAGAATTCACCAGACAATTTTTCCCCTTTTGCAGAAAATTGTCAACTGGCCGACTTGGTGGATTCGAAATTATGTTCGAATCAGTGTTCGAATCTCAAAAAGCCGAACTGCCGAAGCGATGCGAGAGCTTTCGAATGGTATTTTAAGCAAACTGAGTATGTGTTTTTGTTTGCTCTTAGTATTTGCATGTAGGTATGTGTTTATTTTTTAGCTGGACGCAGTGTTTTGTTTTGGTTGGATAAATTTATTGAAATTTACATAAATTGCTTCGTTCAAACATTTTTCTTCTGATCTTGAAAAAAATTTTTGATCTATAAATTTTTAGCTACTAAAAAAATAATAGAAATTTTTTCTTCGATCTTGAAGACAAATCTTCTATTTTGAAGACAAATTTTTTATATCTAATTTTTTAAGCTGCTTAAGTAATAATAACTTTTTTTTTTAAAAAATGTTTACTCTGATTTTGAAAAAAAATGTTTCTTCTATAAATTTTAAGCTACAAAAGAAATGATCGACATTTTTTCTAGTACAAAAATGTCTCTAATTTTGAAGAAAAATTTTTGATCTCTAAATTTTTAACTACCAAAGATTTTTGATTTGTTAAAAAATTTTTCCTCTGATTTTGAAGAAAATTTTTTTATCTATAAAATTTAGCTGGGGATCAACCCCTTCCTGTACTTGGACACTTCGAAAAAATATGAATTTCGAAGTAGGATGAGAGAGGCCGGACGAGAAAATAAAATTTTGCTGAGCGCCAGCTTAAACAGGTTTTGCAACAATTGAGAAACGTTGTCTATTTTCTAAAAAAATCATTTGACACAATGTGCATGTGTCTGTGTGTGTGTATTTTATTTCTACCCTGTAGGAAAATCAACTAATTTAAAAGTAGTTGATAAAGTAGTTTTTTGTCAACCACAACTAGTTGAAATTCTGACTTTTTTCCATAGAACGAACTAACTTATTTTGTATGGTGATGTCCGCTAAATAAGTCAATTGACTGTCGTCTGCATATATTTTCAACTACTTGTTAAATTAGTTACATTTAAATTATTTTTTTAATTGCTTTAAAATAACCCATTGAAAACTATTACTGAAAACTAACTGGCCAAAAGTTAATAATATTTGATGAAATAACATGGTTAAATATATATAAGCTTGTAATCTAATAAAAATTTTCAATTAAAACATGCCAACATCAGAGTAGTTGCCGCCTTAAAATAATTCAAAGTAGTTTATCAATCACTTGTTTTTAAGTAGTATTTCAATTACTTCATATATAATGCAATAAAAACTATTTAGAATTGCAGTGGATGCCGCCTTAATATAATTCAAAGTAGTTCATATACTGGTTTATTTTAAACTAGTTTTTTAATTAGTTGTTTTTAAAAACAAGTTAGTTTGTTCCTAAAGGGTAGCTACTCGTATGCTACGTTTGTTTATGTGTTTGCTAAATTTATTGAAATTTCGTCCAAAAATTTTTCTTCTGATTTTTAAGAAAAGTTTTTCATCAACAATTTTTTAGCGACTTAAGCGAGATAATTTTTTTTTTGTTCAAACCCTCCCATTTTGAAGAAACATTTTTGGTATCTGAATATCTTTCTATGCAAAGAAATGGAATCGACGGAATTTTTGCGGTGATTTTTAGCTGCTAAGAAAATGGTAGACATTTTATTATTGTTAAAAAATTTTTCCTTTGATTTTGAAGAAAACTTTTTGATATCTAAGTTTTTCGCTGCTAAAGAAATGATAGAAATTTTATTTTATAAAAACCCCTCCTTGTATTTGGCCACATCGAAAAAATATTTATTTCGAAGAGTGGTGATATGCCGTCCGAAAGAATAATATTTTAATGAGTATGTACATGAAAACAGGTCTTGCGACAATTGCGACATTGTCTATTTTCTCAAAAAAATCTTTTGGACACTATGTGCATATGTGTGTTTTGTTTTGGTTTTTACTAAATTAATTAAAATTTACACTAATTAGTTCAATCATTTTTCTTCTGATTTTGAAGAAAAATTTTTGATTTAGAATTTTTTACCAACATAGAAAAGTGATAGATATTTTAAAAACTTTTTTCTTAAATTTTGAAGAAACATTTTTGATTTCTAACTTTTTCGATCTGAGAACGAAATTTATTACATGATTTAAATAAATTTTGTTAAATTTTATTCTTAATTTAAAAAACTTTACAAATTAATAAGACGTTTGGATGATTTTTAAGTGTGACATTTTTAGAGTTTACTCCCTTATAATCGATATGATAGAATTTGTTTTTTTATCTAGAAAATTTTTTTATCTATATGCTTTTTATAAAATTTCCAGCTAAAGAAATGATAGAGTTTTTTTTGTTCAAAAATTTTTCCTTAGATTTTGATGAAACATTTTTGATCTATACATTTTTATATGCTAAAGAAATAACTGATTTTTTTTTTCAAAAATTTTCCTCTGATTTTGAAGAAAAATTTTTGATCTAGAAAATTTTAGCTGCTAACGAAATGATAAAAATTTTTTCTGTTCAAATATTTTTAACTTAAATTCATAATTTTTCATAAAACTTAAACTTAAACTTTAAGAGAAAGATTTTTATTATTATTTTCACATCTATTAAAATAAATTAAAATAATTATTAAAATAAATTATTATTAAAATAATAATTATTATTAAAATAAATTCAAACGTACGTCAAAATATCAAATTAAAATAAATTCTAAATAAATGTAAACACAGCCAAAAACAAGAAATTAAAATAAAAATGTCACACAATGTAAATTTTTTACAGTTTTTTTTTTTTAATCAAGAGTAAATTTTAACAAAACTTATTCTAATCATAATTACAATAATGTTTTCATATCGAAAAATTAGACACCAACAATTTTTCTTCAAATTCAGACAAACAATTTTTAAACAACTAAGTATCTAACAGTTTTTAAGTTGGCGAACTCAAACCAACTTAAAAATTGTCAATTTTTCTTCAAACTCGGAAGAAAACACTTCTGAACAAAAACAGCGACTTTAGCAGCCATAAATATATTCCAAAAATTTTTTCTGAATGAGAAGGAAAATGTTTGAACGAAATAATATAAATTTCAATAAATTTAGTAAGAACATAAACAAACACAGCTTTTCTAGAAATAAAACACACAGAAATATAATAAATAGCCGCAAAAACTCTGTCAATTACATTTCTTTGAATAGAAAGAAATTTAGATACCAAAAATGTTTGTTCAAAATGGGAGGGTGTGAACAAAAAAAAATTATATCTCCTAAGTCGCTTAAAAATTGTAGATGAAAAATTTTCTTCCAAATCGGAAGAAAAATTTTTGGACAAAATTTCAATAAATTTAGCAAAAATATAACCAAACGTAGCAGACGAGTAGCTACCCTATAGGAACAAACTAACTTGTTTTTAAAAACAAAAGTGACGGCCGTGGCGTAGTGGGTAGAGTGTGTGACTCTTACGCCAGGATATAATTATATTAATTCAAAGCTGCACATTGAGCTGCAAGACAGACGTGGTAAACACACTTTAAAACTGATAAACTGCCTCAAAACTGCCTGTGAAACGATTAAAAATTATTTAAGAAATTCAAATTAGACACTGGTAGTGTTTAGCAAACGTTGCACAATTTGGACTCTGTACGGTAATTGATGCATTGCTTAACCATTCAGCAAACACCTCATCACTTCAGTAGTAAGGACGCACGCCTTTCCCTACGTAGCGTCGAGTCTGTTTCATCACTTCATTGCGATTGACACTTAAAAGAAGCACTAAGCAAAATATCGGTGTGTCCATCGACCATGATTGATGGTTGCAAAGCGTGGAAAATCCCGCTGACACTCTTCTTTAACTCATATTTTGAAATGAAGCATCAAAAAGCTGGCTCGTGTTAAATAACAGGCGCAGTATCCACACAATTCCGATCAATTGGATCGGCACCTTCGCTCATGTACCCGGGCGGTGGCGTGCCCGTTTTTGGAAACTGCTTCCGTGGTACGCATGCTCACATAGAAGCGCAGAGTTCCTCCAGCTGCTGAAACTATCACATGTTGGAAGCAGAAATAGTCCAATGAAGAAAGGAATAATGAAATTATATCTACCCTCGCAGCGTACTTCTGTTGCGCTCCTTTAATGTAATTACTAGTCCTTTTTTGAAATTATATGAAATGAAATTATATCTACCCTCGCAGCGTACTTCTGTTGCGCTCCTTTAATGTAATTACTAGTCCTTTTTTGAATTAACTGGCAATAATGTTTGGCATAAATCACTTTTGAATTATTTCAAAATCAATTAAAACACCACAAAGAACGACATTTCACAATTTTCCATTAAAAAACTCTGATCAATTTTAACTCTGTTTACATTTAGCTTTCAGAATTTATTTGTGTCGACCAGGCATGATTTTTTGGCATGATTTATGTATTTTACATAAAAAAAAATAACAGTCAAATAAATGATCTCTTTGATGTAGAGAAATTTAAAATGTTTATGCTTTTAAATTCATCTTCAGTAAGTAGAATATTAAATAGTTTTCAATTGGTTATTTTAAAGTAATTAAAAAAATAGTTTAAATTTAACTAGTTTAACAAGTAGTTGAAAATATATGCAGACGAAAGTCAATTGACTTATTTAGCGGACATTACCATACAAAATATGTTAGTTCGTTCTATGGAAAGAAGTCAGAATTTCAACTAGTTGTGGTTGACAAAAAACTACTTTATCAACTACTTTTAAATTAGTTGATTTTCCTACAGGGTAGAAATAAAACACACACACGTGCACATTGTGTCAAATAGTTTTTTTTAGAAAATAGACAACGTTTCTCAATTGTCGCAAGACCTGTTTAAGCTGGCGCTCAGCAAAGTTTTCTCTCGTACGGCCTCTCTCATCCCACTTCGAAATTCATATTTTTTCGAATTGTCCAAGTACAGGAAGGGGTTGATCAAAAAGTTTTCAACATGAATAAAATTTCTAACATTTCTGCAGCTAAATTTTTATTGATAAAAATTTTTCTTCAAATCAGAGGAATAATTTTTGAACAAAAAAAATTTCTATCATTTCTTTAGCGGATAATAATTCGTAGATCAAAAATTTTTCATCAAAATCGGAGGAAAAAATTTTTAAACAAAAACAAAAAATCTTTCATTTCTTTGGTAGTTACAAATTTAGAGATCAAAAATTTTTGTTCAAAATTAGAAACATTTTTGTACTAGAAAAAATGTCGATCATTTCTTTGGTAGCTTAGAATTTATAGAAGAAACAATTTTTTCAAAATCAGAGTAAAAATTAAAAAAAAAAAAGTTATCATTTCTTAAGCAGCTTAAAAAATTATACATATATAAAAAATTTGTCTTCAAAATCGAAGAAAAAATTTCTATTATTTCTTTAGTAGATAAAAATTTATAGAACAAAAATTTTTTTTAAAATCAGAAGAAAAATGTTTGAACGAAGCAATTTATGTAAATTTCAATAAATTTATCCAACCAAAACAAAACACTGCGTCCAGCTAAAAAATAAACACATACCTACATGCAAATACTAAGAGCAAACAAAAACACATACTCAGTTTGCTTAAAATACCATTCGAAAGCTCTCGCATCGCTTCGGCAGTTCGGCTTTTTGAGATTCGAACACTGATTCGAACATAATTTCGAATCCACCAAGTCGGCCAGTTGACAATTTTCTGCAAAAGGGGAAAAATTGTCTGGTGAATTCTCTTTAAAATATATCCTTCTTGCTACAGGGCCAGTATACTAGCCTGTGTAGCATGCCTGTATAATAGACACATGCTGGCATACTCTAATGCCAAAAACTAAACAGAAAGTCAGCCGGCTGTAGTCATAATAAAAAAACCCATAATTACCATGCATTGGGTTTGCATTGGTCTGGTTGCGGTTTTGTTTGCGTTTAATTGTGGGATTTTTTTTAAATTTATACACAAAATAATATGAAAAATAAACAATCGCAGCCTTTGCTATTTGACATGAATAATTTGTTTAATAAATTTGAATAAAAATTTTTTTTTGCCTATAGGCTCAACCAAAATAGTCAAGTTGCTCCGTAACGAGTAGAGACGAAAATGGGCGCTTTAATGCAATTCAATGTTGTTGCCCAAAATAAACAAACGTAATTTAACGAAGCTGAACGAAACAGCTTGTCCATACGTTTTGTTCTATAAGAACCGAACTGCTAGCGTCTCAACTCGTCAGACCATGGCAGAATTATAAGGTAGGGTCGACTCGGAGAGGAATGGAGTAGAAAGCAGAATAAAGCGAGATTGGTGGCAAAACCAGCTGTTCATCGCGAATTTCTTTATGCTCACGTTTCGCAGTTGTTTTTAGGTTAAAACTGTTACAGGTATTTTTTGCAATTTTAAGACTTCTTTCACATTTTATAGTTTTTATTACACTTTTTTTATAATATTTTCACTCAAATTAGCACAAATTTAACGCCCGCACTGTTTGCAACTTGGAAACATAAAATATTTCCTTCATTTGCAATTTCTACGAAATTCGTCGTTTTGACATATATGTCCCTTCTCATTATCTACTCTTCGTTGACGCGTGAGAGCACTCAGCGAAGCGGCCTTACCTTATCATTGTATCATGCGTCAGACGTTCGGCAAGTTGCAATCGTCTCGCTTCGTCTATTTTGGTTGGGCCTTATGCTGTGAGAGATTTGAATCGCTCTACAAAAAGCCAATGAAAGTTAACGAAACTGTGGCAATTCCAATTATGGGTATGCTCATATATCTACATGATAAATCAGTCTGCCAGCATGTGGCTATTATAGTCAGGCCTTAAATCAAAATAAATACACAAAAAAGATTTCTTTTTAAGAAGTAACCTCAGTGCATAAAATAAGTTACATGAAATTAAGCAGTATTTTTCGTTTTCTTAGTTTTAAGTTATTTTAATGTATATTTTCTCAATAAACGAATTTTAATTGCTATTGTTAAGACTTCTTGATCTTTTAAGTGATACATTTTTTTTTTATATTCCCGTTAGTTTCGTTGTTAAAGAGCCTTAAAGTTGTAAGTACGCACTGATAAAATAAGCTGTGGCCACTGTATATAAAAATCTGATGGTATCCGTATGTTACTCATCACTTCTGAATCGTTCCAATTGTTTTTCAAATTTTTAGGATGTTTGGCCAGTCATGGCACGGGCTTAAAAACTTATTTGTACATCGGATGAGTTCTCGAGAAATTGCAAAAATAGTGGAACACCTTTCACACATACGATTTCTCATATAAAATCCCTAAAAATCAGTTCCTCGTCCTTTTTTAAATAAAAATCAGCTACGCCTACTTTTAGTCATATATATATGTATACGCAGGTAAAGCAAATATACAAAAACGTAATGGCTATTTCAGCCCTTGAAAGGACTTGGACCGAGCTTCTTATGGTCAATTCTGTTGGGCATAATGTAAAACTGAACAAAAATTATCGGGAACGAACCTACAACAAACAAGCTTTATGGCGGCTCCGAACTGTTCATGTTCACAAGCTTTTCTTGGCAGTTTTTACTCTCTGAGGTTTGCCATTGTCTGCAGAGGTGACTGCTGAACAGAAAAATTTATTCAATTGAAAAAGCATGGTATTCGAGCCTGGGTTCTATCGCATATAAGCCAGGCACTTCAACAAGTATGCCACACTTACGTACACTTATATTCACACACTGCTCCGGAAAGTATTTTTTTCACTTAATATAAAAAAAAAATATCGAGTTTTAAGTGACTTCAAGTGGTAGTATTTTTTAAAATTTATTGATGTGTAATCATAAACATTCCCGACTCCTCACAATTTACTTTTTATCACTTGAAATAGAGCTCTTAGATTCTCTCATGGATGCTGATCGGCGCCTTTTGGCCTCTTCGCGTTTGGCTTTAGACTCCTTCTTTCTTTGCGCTAAAAGCTTAGCATAATCAGCGGCGGCTTCCTTGGATGCTACTTGACGTTTCTTTTTGAGTGCAAGACGTCTTCGTTTCCTTTGTAATACGACGGGTGTTACCAGACGTTGTATCTTAGGTGCCTTTGAAGTTGATTTCTTATTGTCCTTGGCAGGCAATGGACGTCTCACAACGAAACGGCGGACATCATCTTCTTTACTCAAGTTGTATAATTTGCGAATCTTACTCGCTCTCTTTGGCCCAAGACGACGTGGTACTATTGTGTCTGTTAAGCCAGATATATCCTTCTCGCCCTTTTTTACAATTATGAGGGCCAAGACAGACATATTGGAATCAACAATACATCCTCGGACAGATTTCCTCTTACGTTCACCAGTGCGACGTGGGCGATAACACGAATGCCCCTTCTTAAGCAAAAGGCGTACTCGACCTGCAACAATTGTATATTAAGGTTTCCAAAATTTATATAAAACTATGATGACCTACCGTGACTGAGAACACCTTGCTTCATAGGGAAACCTTGTTTGTCATTACCACCCGATATGCGGAGCATGTAACCCTTCCATTCATCACCGAGTATATCAGCTTCGACGATCTGTCCCATACGTTTTTCATAGAAAACACGAAGTTTGTGTTCATCAACAACTTCGAAGAGCTTTTGACACCCCGTGGCAGGAAAAGAAACGTTTAGCTGGAAGTAAATTTAAAATTTGATTGTAGGTAAAAAAATTTTGAGTCTTAGAAAATAGCTTGATATGCCAATAACTGAATATAAAATGGGTTAGTAATAAATTATCTACGATAATTATGGAGATCAAGCACTATTTTCGGAATATTAATTAATACTACAGCAAACCATACTTTTGACACCAAGAGGGAGCATAAATTTCAAATTAAATAATGGGAGTAATGTTTATTTACTAAAAATAGCGAACCTTCATATTTTTTAAGTGCGATTCACCAGAAGATAAAACTAAAAAGAACCATCAAGCTGTTCAATATAATTGTATGTGGATCGAGTGTGTGAAAATTTTCTACATCAAATCTAATGGCATTCCTACACTGATATGGTGTAAGCATGCTCTGTAGAAATATACATGGTAACATGTAAAACATAAACTTTAGATACCATGAGTGAAACTTTTACTAAAATTCTCTCTTTTTGCACAACTTCGTGTGTGTGGCTAATCTTTTCCGTCATCCAACACCATGCAGAGTCAAGAACTAGTACAAAAATAGTGAATTCACTAGTATTTAGAAGACAGCTACTAGTACCTCGTAAAATACTGTCGTATTTAACATGGGCTTATCCTATGAAAAGGGTCAATTGTCACCAACTGCATCACCGTGCACTTGTGCAATAGCTGGTTTTTTGGGAGAGAAATTGCATTGGTACCTTGTAGCAGATATATCACTAGTTCCAAAACTGATAGATATTGAAAAATGTCAAACACATTAATAAAATGGGAACTTAATGTAATATTTGTTTATATTAATATATATAGAAGTATACAAACATATTTGCATATATGTAACAATATTACAAGCAATATATAATACCACACACAATAAATTCTTCTCCTCTTCCACAACTCTTCTTGGGACTGCAGTAATTTCCCTTCTAAGCTGCCTTTAGCCACTTGCACTTTGATTATACTTAATTATTATTACTTTTTTTTTGCTTTATTTAATTTAATTTATTTTATTTTATTTAATTATGTATAGCTTTGTTTCTTTTCAACACTGCTTAACTACATTGAACAAATGCCGGCATAAAGAAGAATACAACAAAACTTAAGTTGCAGTCAAAACGGCATGTATACGCGCAGTTCGCTAAATAGCTCTGTTTCACTTTCTCTAAATGAATTTACTAACGCGTTTTTGTCTCCTACGGTACGATAGCTAACTACTTCGTATATCACCTATAACAGTACTATTACAAAACTAGTGCACGGTGTTCATTGTCTACCAGCTCGCTGCAGGGCAGTAATACACGAAAATTTTTGTGGTTTTTGTGGAAAAAAAGGGAAACTGCTTTTTTTAATGGAAATTATATGTAGTTATGGAAGTCAACAGTGTCTCTGGGACATACCAAAAAAAATTTTTTAAATGCTAAAATTCTGAAATCGTAATTTCGTTTTGACACTCTGAAGTAGTTTTTAAAGTCCATGGACTCAGAGTCTCTTATTTCTTTTGCAGGTGAATATTTTTTTTTTGTGTGACAATCCATCGCTTTACCCATTTGCTTCTTTTTTATGTTTATTTTTTTTAGCTAGCGCAATAATTCGCAACATTTTTTCTCATTTTCATGTTTATTGCTCAAATTCACAATTTAAATGACGGTTTGAGCTTCATCATGATTCGGCCACTACAAGCAATCACAAAAGTGTTTAATTTTTGCTGTCACTCATTATCGCTAATGTGTACCTCGCGAAGCGTAGAACCATGATAATTATAATTACAAGGTACTATAAATAGGGATGTCGCTGCCAAGAATGATAGCCTAAGCACATTGACGTTGGCTGCAGCTCTGCAACATCTGTCAAATTTTTTGCTTTTCTTATGGAGAGAAACTGGTCTAATGCCGCAGGGCTTTGTCGTCGATATAGAATTATTCCTAGTTTGACAGCTTGTCGTTGCAGCCGCAGTCGAGGTGTTCAAGCTATGAAGATGAAATGTCAATTGCAAGTAATGTAAGCATAATGTAGTGTCATAGCACAGCCAGCTTACGGTACGCTACACATTAGTAATAAAAATATGTTTTGTTTTTCTTTCTTTCTTCCAAACAACAAACTTTTATCGAATTGCATTAAGTCAATGATAACATTGCATCACGAACCAATCTAAACAATGCGCTCACTAGTTCGCTAACCTAATTAGCTGGACAAGTACAAGCGCATCAAAATGATCAATGTTGAATCGATGAGGAAGTAAAAGAAAAGCTAACACCAATAAAGTGCAAGCTTATAATATTATCTAGTAGGAACGATATGAAAACAAATAGTGGCGAAGATTTTAAGAATTTGTTGAGATATTTAATAGTGGTAGTTTTAGTTTATATAATGACACATTTTTGAAAAATAAAACTGATTAGATTAGATTGGATCAGATTTAATCAGAGTTAATCTAAGAGTCAATCTAAAAACTCTAAGTAAATGTTTTGAATTTATCTTCTTCTTAAAAGTACAATCTAGGATGGCCATACCTTCGGCATTAATTCTTTTTACTGCTACCACCAAGTCTCACGCACAATTATTCAACATCCTGCCCGGTTCGATCCTGCCTGTTCGATTTGACTGGCGATTCGACTGATTTTGCCTGTTTGATCCTGTACATCCTGCAATCACCGATCATCCTACAATAAATCCTACATGATCGTACGATCATACAAATAGATCCAGCAAATCAAAACCGTAACATGTCAAATTAGGAAGCGATTGACAATATTTCCAGAAAACGCTAAACAAGGAAGAGAACTAATAAGCAACATCCACTAGGAGAAATTGAAATACGACAAACATGGAATGGTTGCCAATAACAACAACGATAACAATAACAATAACAATAACTATAACAATAACAATAACAATAACAATAACAATAACAATAACTATAACAATAACAATAACAATAACAATAACAATAACAATAACAATAACAATAACAATAACAATAACAATAACAATAACAATAACAATAACAATAACAATAACAATAACAATAACAATAACAATAACAATAACAATAACAATAACAATAACAATAACAATAACAATAACAATAACAATAACAATAGCAATAACAATAACAATAACAATAACAATAACAATAACAATAACAATAACAATAACAATAACAATAACAATAACAATAACAATAACAATAACAATAACAATAACAATAACAATAACAATAACAATAACAATAACAATAACAATAACAATAACAATAACAATAACAATAACAATAACAATAACAATAACAATAACAATAACAATAACAATAACAATAACAATAACAATAACAATAACAATAACAATAACAATAACAATAACAATAACAATAACAATAACAATAACAATAACAATAACAATAACAATAACAATAACAATAACAATAACAATAACAATAACAATAACAATAACAATAACAATAACAATAACAATAACAATAACAATAGCAATAGCAATAACAATAACAATTTTAAGACTGTTTAAAATCGAATGATTTATTCCCCGGTATTTTTATACAAGCCAATATTCAAAAAGTTCAGTCTTCACGAGACCTCCACAAACAACGGTCTAAGACTGATCGACTTCGCCGCGGCACGAAACATGGTAGTTAGTAGCACCAGATTTAAGCACCTCGACATCCACAAGGCCACCTGGCTGTCCCCGGATCAAAAAACGCGAAACCAAATTGATCATGTTGTAATCGACGGAAGGCATGCCTCTAGTGTTCTAGATGTGCGTACATTTCGGGGGGTCAACATTGACTCCGACCATTATCTTGTTGCAGCCAAGATCCGCATGCGATTATGCAATGCCAAGAACATACGCACAGGAATGCAACGAAAGCTAGATGTCGCTAAGCTGCAATTACAACGGACTGCCGAAGCCTACTCCGCTCAACTCTCGGTTAAGCTCAACCAACCAACCTCTGGACTCGACGACGCCGGCGGGCTTTGGGCGCATATATCCCACTCCATGCGCGCTGCCGCTGAAGAAGTCATTGGTTTCCGGCGCCCGCAACCTCGGAACCAATGGTATGATCAGGAGTGTCGCATTGCGACTGCAGTAAAAAACGCCGCTTATAGAAAAACGCTGCAGTCAGCTGCAACGCGAGCCGTGCGAGAAAACTACCGCGAAAAGAGGAAGGAAGAGAGGCGCCTTTTCAGACGCAAGAAAAGAGAGCAGGAAAAGCGTGAGCGTGAGGAACTAGAGGTATACCAGGGCAAGAAGGATGCACGAAAATTCTATCAACAGGTTAAGCGTCTAACCCAAGGTTTCAAGCCCGGAGCATCCACTTGTAGAGACGAAAATGGAGATCTGAATACGGATACACAGTGTGTGCTTAGATTGTGGAGACAGCACTTCTCCAATTTACTTAATGGCAACGATTCCACCAATGCCGCCCATCGAGAGCACAGTGCAGTGCCACCAATCGACGATGACGGAGTGGAAGTATCACCACCTAGCCATGAAGAGGTTCGAGTTGCTATCCAACGACTCAAAAACAATAAAGCAGCGGGTGCTGACGGCCTGTCAGCTGAATTGTTTAAAACCGGCGGCGATGAATTGATAAGGCGCATGCATCAGCTCATCAGCAAAATATGGCTAGCAGAAAGCATGCCCGACGATTGGAACCTCAGTGTACTGTAGAAAGGAGACCCTACAATCTGCGCAAGTTATAGAGGTATCAGTCTTATTTCCATCGCATATAAGGTTCTCTCAAGCGTACTGTGTGAAAGATTAAAGCCAATTACAAAAACACTGATTGGACCTTATCAGTGTGGCTTTCGACCTGGTAAGTCTACCATAGACCAGATTTTCACGCTACGACAAATCCTGGAGAAAACCCACGAAAATCAAATTGACACACACCATCTCTTTGTCGACTTTAAAGCTGCGTTCGATAGCCCGAGAAGGGATTGCCTATACGCAACAATGTCTGAGTTCGGTATACCTGCAAAGTTGATTAGACTTTGCAGAATGACGTTGAGCAACACACGCAGCTCCGTCAAGGTAGGAAATGACCTCTCCGAAACCTTCAATACCGAAAGAGGTTTCAGGCAAGGCGATCCACTGTCTTGCGATCTCTTCAACATCATCATGGAGGGGATCGTACGAAAGGCCGGTGTGCATCGTAATGGCACCATTTTCTATAAAGGTGTCCAGCTCCTTGCTTACGCTGATGATATTGATATTGTTGGCAGAACCAAGAGAGATGTTACCGCTGCTTTCGCCGCTATCGAAAAGGAATCAGCCAAAGTGGGTTTGACGATAAATGAGGGTAAAACAAAGTATATGCTGTCTACAAACAAGGGAGCTCGGCGTTTAGACTCCCACGTTTCATCCGGCAGCTATAACTTTGAAGTAGTCAAGGAGTTTGTATACCTTGGCACCGCCATTAATACTAACAACGAAATCAGCCTGGAGATAAAGCGAAGAACAATAATTGCTAATAGGTGCTACTACGGGCTCAGTAAGCAACTAAGTTCCAGAGCCCTCTCTCGATCGACAAAACTAACACTCTACAAGACGCTCGTTCTACCTGTGCTGCTTTATGGCGCTGAGGCATGGGTAGTTTCGCAAACTGACGCAGCCGCTCTGGGGGTGTTCGAGAGAAAAGTTCTTCGCAAAATCTTCGGTCCTGTTCGAGTCGGCGATGACTATCGCATCCGAATGAACCACGAGCTGTATGAGCTCTACGGAGACATTGACGTAGTTCGGCGTATAACTGTGCAGCGACTACGCTGGCTGGGTCATGTCCATCGTATGGACGACGAAGCTCCAGCGAAAAAGGTGCTCGAAGCGAGGGTCGCTGGTCAACGACGACGAGGGAGACCATGCCTCCGATGGATGGACCAAGCTGAGGAAGCCCTAACCGCACTTGGTGTATCCGATTGGAGAAGGCGCGCGCAAAGCAGAGGCGCCTGGCGAGAGCTGATGAGGTCGGTCGAAATCCGGACACGGATTGTCACGGCCACCTAAGTAAGTAAGTAAGTAATATTCAAAAAATGACGCAACGTGAAGTTGGCAACTGTTCTTACAAAAACTATTTTTTAGGGTGCAACCACAGTTAACGTCATTGCCATACATACAATTTCAGTTTGTAAAAATATAAAGGGTATTCAATAAATTGTTTAAGTTTACAACTCGGCCAATCTGACAATTGATCGGCCTCGATCAAAAGAATAAAACATATTTACATACTAAAGTCTTATACATACATTAAATACTTCATTATATATCACTGTCATTGGTATTGCTTACTTCATTAATAGTTACAACCTCAGCACTCCGACCTAATAACCATCGTCTCAATCGATTAGCTTCGATCACTCCATTATAAGGCAATTGAGTCAATTGACAATTTTCTATGTCCCGTATTACGTAGCGGTCATTTCCCAGAACTTTATGCACAACATATGGCCCTTTGTACGTAGGCACAAATTTTTTATTCGTTCCTACTACCGAGTCAACATTCCTTACCACCACAAAATCACCTTCATTATATTTTTTTGCTTCCGTACTATGCCTCAGAAAATAATTCAAATTGTAGGCCTGAGATTTATCAATTTCGGTGGACGCATCTGACCGCAGCTTCTCCAAATCGCGTGGAGAACAAAAATTATTTTTATCCACTAAATATTCAGTAAACTCGTCTACTAGGTCTCTTCGCTGTTCCACGCCAAACAAAAGTACACTGGGCATCTCCTTTGTCGCACTTTGGACGGAATTATTCATTGCATATTCTACTTGCAACAACTTATTAGACCAGTCTGCGTGACTTAGGGGTTCACTTAATTTTCCTAACATTTTTTTTATAGTCCTATTGACCCTTTCTACTTGACCGTTCGCCTGTGGTGCAGCAGTAGCTACCTTGACATGGGTTATATTATGTTTCAGTAAGAAATTATCAAATTCTGAAGATGTAAAACACGCCCCCCTATCCAAGACTATTCGCCTTGGCCGACTATAATAACAAAAATATTTTTCTAAAGCGGCAGTTACTTCACGTGTACTCGTCGAGTTTGTCGGATATAATTTAAAAAATTTTGTAAAGGCATCGATAACAACTAAAATATGTTTCCTTTTAGAAATTAATGACGGCAATGGACCAAAATGGTCTAAATGTAGCGTATCAAACGGCAACGGCTTTTTGGGTATATTATACAAATTTCTCTCATTAACACGTATCGGCATTGCATACATTAAACATTTTAGACAATTTTTAATAAATTTTTCTATCTTTAGGCGCATCCCTGGAAACCAATAATACCTGCTTGCCTTATCGTAAGTTTTGTCAACCGCTTGATGGCCAATTTTCTCATGAATTACTCTTATCACATTATCTTCCATTTCATAAGGCACATAGAGCTGTTTTTGTCCGTTCGAGTTTATTCTATAAACAAGACCATCAACTCAAAGTCCTTTACTTCTTCTGTCACAAGACGATTTATCAATCCCTTTATGCTCTCGTCGCGTCCCTGTGCAATCTGAATCTGAAAGTCTACCTCATTTGAATCTACCACAGCTGCAATTTGACATCTACTTAACGCATCCACATGACCCATAGCAGCACCACGTCTATGGTGTATCGTGAAATTGTAATTTTCTAACTCCAATGCCCATCTGGCTATTCGAGTATTTATTTGTTTTCTTTCTAAAGTCATTGTCAGTGAATTACAGTCCGTCACTATCTTGAAAGCTATTCCTTCAAGGTACACTCTAAATCGTCTTAAGGCATATATTATCGCTAACGTCTCTAACTCAAAGCTATGGTATTTAGCTTCGGCAGCGGAAGTTGTCTTTGAAAAAAATGAAATGGGGTGTAATTTGCCATCATTTTGGCGCTGGAGAAGAACTGCACCAAAACCAATGACGCTAGCATCACAATGGAGCTCTGTTTCCCTTGCAGGACTGTATATAGCGAGCACTGGGGATTCAATGAGTCTCGTCTTCAGTTCTGTAAACGCGTGAAGGCACTGTTCATCAAAATAAAAATTGCTATTTTTCTTTAATAAATTTTGTAATGGTTTTGCTATTCTTGAAAATGACGGCACAAATCATCGAAAATACGAAAAAAGTCCTAAACACGAATGTAATGTCTTTTGGCTAGTCGGCACGGGGTATTTTCGTATTGCGGCGATATGAGACTCACTAGGTGAGATTCCAAAAGGAGTTACGGCATATCCAAGATACTCTATTTCTTCGTAACAAATTTTACACTTTGATAAATTTAGTTCTAAATTTCGTTTAGTTATCCGGTGTAATACAGCAAGTAACAAATCTTTATGTTCAGCAAGATTGAAAGTAGCAATTAAGATATCGTCCATGTAAACTATTATCTTTCCTGCGTCAATAAAATCCCGAAAAATAACGTTTACAAATCTCTGAAATACGGCAGGTGCATTTTTTAGTCCGAAAGGCATTTTTAGAAATTCATATTGTCCAAATGGCGTCACGAAAGCGGTATATGGAATAGAAGTACTAGAGACATTTACTTGATGAAACCCACTCTTCAGATCTAAAACAGAAAAATAATTCTTCCCTTCAAGATATTCCAAACAGTCCTCAATAAGCGGCAAAGGATAATTGTCACGTATGGTAATTTTATTCAGTCCTCTGAAATCTATACACATACGCGTCTCTCCATTCTTCTTCTTTACTAACACTATAGCCGAAGCATATGGTGAACTACTAGGCCTTATAATACCATCCTGCAGCAGTCCATTTACAATTTCTCTTACTTTTGTTCGATCTAAATATGACAAACGGCGCGGAACACAATAAAGCGGCACGTCAGTCGTCAAATGTATTTGCATCTCATATTCGAGGGGCTCAACTTGAATATTTTTCGGAGTAACATAAGTATCTGCTATTAACTGTTTTATTTCATTAATATTCAACTTATCAAGCTTGCAATTTATATCTAATTCTTTTTCATCATGGGAAATTTGAATATTAAAAATGTCTGGAATGTTGACGTCACCGGCATGTTCAGAAACGTCAATTGACCCAACTGATTCAATGGGCACATCTCTTAAATTACTTAATCTACAAATGGCTTTCGGCAAAGAGCATTCTTTTAAAAGGCTATAACGATTAATAACTACTGTAGAATTGTTACTTTCAAAAGTGCAAGTATCTTTTATTTTATCATTAATAGAAAATAAACTGTTGTTTGAATAACTTAAACATTTGATTTCTTTTAAATGTATAGAAAAAATAGATAGGAAATTCCGTCCGAGAATCACTGGTGAGATCATTTCCTCATCAGGCAAAACAAAAATATAAATTGACTTCATTTTTTTTTTAAAACTAATTAAACAGCGTATATTAGCAATGGCGGAAATCTTTTGTCCACCAATTCCTCGAAACTTAGTTTCTGTCAAAACTTCAGGCAACTCTAGCGGCACTAATGATCTTTTAATAAAGCTGATCGGACTACCGGTATCAAAAAGAGAAACAACTTGTTTAAATTTTGCACTCTTGAAAGAAACACTAAAAGCAATACCAACCATGTTTATCGCATTCAACACCTCCGATGTATCGTCAGGTACGTCACTCTCTGTTGCGGCAGCTTGGGCACTTAATCCGGCGGCAATTTTATTTCCTGATGTAACTGAAGTACTTTTGGTCAACATCTTACGAGGGTTCGGGCATGATCGATGGTCGTGACCCATCTTCCAACAGCGAAAGCACGATCCATTTGGCCTGATAGGGTATGGGCAGTTGGGCTTTATATGCCCCGTCTGTGAGCAATTGTAGCATAATGGTCCTGCACTTAATTCTGGTTTCTTTGATGTTGTTTTTGTAACATCAGACGGCTGACTACTTCGTCTAGTAGCGGCAGCTATTGGCTGAAAATATTTCTGTTGAAACCGTGCGACTCGATTTTTTAAATCACCAACTGAAAGTGCGCCCACCAGCAGGTGCACATTTGGCGTTTTATCGCCAACACCATCGATAATGAACTCAACTAATTCATGCTCGCTGACATCCGAACGTTTCGCAATGCCCTGCATAATCAGCACGTAGCACTGCAAAGATTCTTCTCCAACTTTCCTTTTACGCCGTGCGAGCATCTGGTAAACCATTTGGCGCGTAATGGTAACATCAAATTCGTCAAGCAGCTCTTTCTTGAGCGCTTCATAACTCAAGGCAGTTGTTATTGACAGAAACACTTTAGCTGTCCCAGTCAATGCTCTACGAACGCACAAAAGTTTCATGGACTCGTCGGCATTTGCAGCAGCCATGATTTCTTCGAAATCTCTTACAAAGTTTTGCACGGACTGTGCTATATCATCGCCACTAAATTTGGTGATAGCGTGTTCGACGTCCGTAACTGAGGATCTAACACGACCTGTAGAACCACCAGCACCAGCACCAGCACCATCACCACCTGTAGAACCAGCAGACATTTCCAACTCGCGTATCTGGCGCTGAAGCTCCAAAATGTCACGTCGTTTTTGAAGCTCACGCAATTGGACGTCAGGGGCGCTCTCCTGAGCACAACGCATTTCAGCAGAACGGCAAACCGCTGCTTCCCCAGCCGGCACTTCAAGATGCTCAATCTTATCTTCAGGATTCGTATCGGCAGCGGCAAAGGCACCAGCATCGGCACTATCAACAACATTGGCATCAGCATCAGAATTGTGTTCGCCATCTTTTGCTTGCATGATTTCATCATGCAACCTTTTTAACTGCATCGTTGACGCACTTGGTGGAAATTCAACACCAGCTGCAGTTAGTGCTTCTATAAGGGTTTGCCTGGTTAGGCGTGTGTCCATTTTAATGAAATACTTGTATATTTACTGTATTTATGATTTTAAAATTTATCGCGTGCAGAGTATCAAACCCCACATCTGAACTTGAAGACTGTTTAAAATCGAATGATTTATTTCCCGGTATTTTTATACAAGCCAATATTCAAAAAATGACGCAACGTGAAGTTGGCAACTGTTCTTACAAAAACTATTTTTTAGGGTGCAACCACAGTTAACGTCATTGCCATACATACAATTTCAGTTTGTAAAAATATAAAGGGTATTCAATAAATTGTTTAAGTTTACACAATAAGAATAACAATAACAATAACAATAACAATAACAATAACAATAACAATAACAATAACAATAACAATAACAATAACAATAACAATAACAATAACAATAACAATAACAATAACAATAACAATAACAATAACAATAACAATAACAATAACAATAACAATAACAATAACAATAACAATAACAATAACAATAACAATAACAATAACAATAACAATAACTATAACAATAACAATAACAATAACAATAACAATAACAATAACAATAACAATAACAATAACAATAACAATAACAATAACAATAACAATAACAATAACAATAACAATAACAATAACAATAACAATAACAATAACAACAACAATAACAATAACAATAACAATAACAATAACAATAACAATAACAATAACAATAACAATAACAATAACAATAACAATAACAATAACAATAACAATAACAATAACAATAACAATAACAATAACAATAACAATAACAATAACAATAACAATAACAATAACAATAACAATAACAATAACAATAACAATAACAATAACAATAACAATAACAATAACAATAACAATAACAATAACAATAACAATAACAATAACAATAACAATAACAATAACAATAACAATAACAATAACAATAACAATAACAATAACAATAACAATAACAATAACAATAACAATAACAATAACAATAACAATAACAATAACAATAACAATAACAATAACAATAACAATAACAATAACAATAACAATAACAATAACAATAACAATAACAATAACAATAACAATAACAATAACAATAACAATAACAATAACAATAACAATAACAATAACAATAACAATAACAATAACAATAACAATAACAATAACAATAACAATAACAATAACAATAACAATAACAATAACAATAACAATAACAATAACAATAACAATAACAATAACAATAACAATAACAATAACAATAACAATAACAATAACAATAACAATAACAATAACAATAACAATAACAATAACAATAACAATAACAATAACAATAACAATAACAATAACAATAACAATAACAATAACAATAACAATAACAATAACAATAACAATAACAATAACAATAACAATAACAATAACAATAACAATAACAATAACAATAACAATAACAATAACAATAACAATAACAATAACAATAACAATAACAATAACAATAACAATAACAATAACAATAACAATAACAATAACAATAACAATGACAATGACAATGACAATGACAATGACAATGACAATGATAATAACAATAACAATAACAATAACATTAACAATTACAACGTAGCAGCATCACCGAATCCAACAATTTTTGGAGTTTACTCGTTTAAAATCGATTTCATATATTGCCCGCGGTATGAAAATTTTATGGCGAGTGAAATCGAGCGTTATCTAAAAAATCAAGCGTTACGCAGTCTGCGTTATACCAACAAAATACATACTCACAGCAGGGAAATACCAACAACGAAGAAATACCAACAAAATACACACAGCAGCAATCTGCTACTGTTTTGCAAATTGAATTGCAAATTTTTGTAAAACTCCAAAAGTACTGAGCCGATTTTTATCAAATAAGTTTTAGAATATTAACATATATTTGTGCTACAGCATATTTTCCTTTCAGAATTTTAACTGTAAGTATATTTAATTCAAATGTAAAGATTTAAATGTAATCATCCACGATGCCACGCATTGCTTGGTCGTTTTATTTTCACCAGCTTGTGCTTGCGAGAGTTTCAATAAATTTCATGTTGCTCTCTATCTTCTCTTTTTATGTTCAGCTAGCCACAACAAAAAAAATTGTGTGTGTTGAATCATTGTATTGTTTGCTCATATTAGTAGTTTGTATTAAAGTGCTCTTTTATTTTTGGGGCTTACTCCTTTAGAATCGATTTCATATATTGCCAGCGGTACGAAAATTTATAGCGAGTGAAATCGAGCGTTATCTAAACTAGTAAGGAATGGAGCTTCGGCAGGGTACCGAAGCTAAAATACCCCCCGCGGACGTGCTGAAGTATATCCGAAGTCTTAAGACGTCTATAAAATTTTTATGTATAATCTTCAAAAATATTTGTGTCATACGCTTTTGTCATTTAACTCAAAGTAAAATACCACACCCACTTTTCTAGTATAAGCACTCCACATTTTACCAAATACTTGTGTCTTTGTCCTTCCGTCTCGGACAGTCCTCACCTTACCTTCGTTGCCGTCCCTTCAATTCCCAGCAATTCTCAGTTGGTCGCGTGCACTCCAGTTCGCGGTCCGTCAGCAACTGAACTTTTAATTGCTTGTCAGCAAGTCTACCACTCTATTGCTGGCCGTTCTTCTTCTTCTTATTATCATTAAGCATGGCGCTATGCTGTCGCTTTCATTCTCGTTGCCTATGCTTCTTGTATGTTACTCCGTTCGTATGTCGTACTCATGATACAATGATAAGGTAGGCCCATGATACTAAGTGCTCTCACGCGTCAACGAAGAATGGATAATGAGAAGCAACATTAATGACAAAACGACGAATTTCGTAGAAATTGCAAATGAAGAAAATATTTTATGTTTCCAAGTTGCAAACAGTGCGGTCGCGGGTATTAAATTTGTGCTAATTTGAGTGAAAATATTATATAAAAAGTGTAATAAAAACTATAAAATGTGAAAGAAGTCTTAAAATTGCAAAAAAAACCTGTAACAGTTGTAACCTAAAAACAACTGCGAAACGTGAGCATAAAGAAATTCGCGATGAACAACTGATTTTGACATCAATGTAGCTTTATTCTGCTTTCTACTCCATTCCTCTCCGTGATGACCTTACCTTATAATTCTGCCATGGTCGTACTATGCTGCTGCTTTGTTTCTCTTAAACTCATTATTTCACTCAATACTCTGCTCTTAGGTTGTCGCTCTAATTCTTGTTGGTTGCTTTGCTAAACGTGGCTCCATTTTCTATGCTTGTATGCATGTAGTACTGCATGGCTGGTCTCTGCTTCTCTTCTGCTTAGGTTATGTAGGCAACGTGTTATTCTCGTGATCGTTTTTATATGTACATTTATGTCAGTACAGGGTGCTTTCTTAATTATTTATATACATTACAAATGTTTATATTCAATTCTTCTTAATAATAATTTACTTGATTATTACACAATGCAAAAACAATTATTATAATGTAATAGGTAAGTAAGTAGGTAAGTGTAAGTAAATAAATTAAGGTAAGTAAAAATATAAGTTCATGGTAAGTAAAGTAAGTAAGTGTGAGTGAGAAATGTTTGAATAATAACAATGTAAATAAGTGATTCTCTTCTTTTAAATTAAGGTAAGTAAAAATATAAGTTCATGGTAAGTAAAGTAAGTAAGTGTGAGTGAGAAATGTTTGAATAATAATAAAGTAAATAAGTGATTCTCTTCTTTTAATAAAATAACAGAATACAAATAAAATAATCGGAAAATATATTTCTGGTGGACTGCGTCGCTGCACCTTGTGTGGGCAAAAGTTGCTTGCGAGTTTTGCGCGTCACAACTTAACCTCTCTGCAGTTTTTTCCTCTTTCTGTGTTAGACTTATATCAGTCGTCTACTGGTGCTGATGAGAATTAAAGAGCGTTGATTCAAATACTGTGCAATCAGCGCAGGGGCTTGAATGTTGTTAATTTCAATGCTCGAAGCTTAAATATGTCTAAATTAGACTACATTAAGAATATTTTAGAGGATTCCTTAGCGGACAATTCCAGCGAATCGTTTTTTTACGATTCTAAATCACTTGTCAAAAACCGCGTGCGAGTGCGTGCGGTTGCGCACAACAACAACCACTTCCACGCGAAGCATTCTCATAACAGCGATGAGCGACGAGTGTCGCTGCTTTTACTCATCGTTCATTAGAAAGACTGCTGAATTCTAAGCATATGATTCTAAGCAACCTCAATGACTCTAGAGTCATTGAATGATTTGCGTGCACTTCAGTATTAGCGTGCGTTTTCCTTGTTGTACTTTTGTTTTATGTTTTACGTGTTGATAAAGATAGTCAGCTTCTAAGTTGGGGATCGCTAGTTCAAAGAATTGAATTGTAGCAAACTTACTTTATACTTGTATGTTGTCTATTATTTGTTCCTTGTTGTTACTGTATTGTTTTTAATAAATTTTTCAACTCACTTTCACACTTGCAATGATGAATTGCTGAGAACCTTTATGTTAAGGGATGCCATTAAAATCTGTAATAGTATATATTACTTCCATTTGTTTTAATATAATGTTAATTATAAATGTTAATTAAACCTTACGCACTCGCATTCGGTTTTTGATGGATGATTTAAAGTCATTCGTTCAAATCAAAGACTCGTTGCAGTTCTCTGGTGGACATCATCTGTATATCAGAGACGTGGTTATGCAGTGATATAAGTGATGCAATATGCAGCATTAAAAATTAGAACTTGTATAGAAATGATAGTTATGGGAAAAGAGGTGGAGGTGTTTCAGTTTACTGTAGAACATGTCTGAATACAAAAGTTGTAAGTCAATCTCATGGTCTTGGTGTAGAGTTCTTAAACATATATGTATCGGACAATACTACTAAAATATTTTTATACTGTGTGTATAATCCGAATAAATGTTTTTCTGTTGAGCCAGTATTTTTCGAGTTAACTAAATACATTTTTGACTATGACTTGATGATGGTATGTGGTGATTTCAACATTAACATTCTTATAGCATGTTCTCACGGCACCCTGAACAACGTAATTCGGCTCTCATTCGTAATTCGAGCCTGAATTATGTTCCGAATTAAGTAATTCGCCATACAAAATTTGACAAGCTCAATTAACTCATTTAAAGGTAATTCAGTTTGAATTAACATCCGAACTACGTAGAAATTGGTTTCATCTCTAATTTTTATCGAAACTTAATCGAAAACCACAAGCAAAACACAAGAAGAAATAAAAACAAGATAAAACAAATTCTCAAAGTCAACAGACAAATATAATAAACAAGTATTTATTTTGCACATTTTTTCCCCATTTTTGTTCTCCACAACAAATCAAATAAAATTAAAATAAATTACACAGCTGTCAAACCGAATTACGATTGCTTCGTGAGAACAGGGTAATTCACATTCGTAATTCATAGGCCGAATTACATAATTCAGACTGCCGTGAGAACATGCTTTAATAATGATAACGGTAGCGATGTATGATAAAATATTGTCGCTTGGATTATCGATAGTAAATGAAACTATGCCCACACGGCACGGCAATGCCATAACCTCCAGTCTTCTTGATTATTTTATTGAGTCTGTAGCTCGGTTCTGTAACTTTTGCGACAAATAGTCCCTTTTCCTGACGTCACACTGTTTCGTTCCAAAATACTCACTTTTGCGAAAACTAGTGTTTCTGAAACTGATAAGTGAGTAAATGAGGTACGTGATAAAAAAGATACACAAATGAAAAGGGACCTATGAAATTGTAACGAATATCAAAGCACTTTGCTTACAATTCTATGTGCGCTGATTTAGCTAATTAAAGTAAATAAATATCTACTAGTGATAACGCCCCGAAAATCGGGTGTACTTAGCAAATTCGCTTCGGAGATCACACATTCTCATTTACCTTAGAGCCAGTTCGTGTCTTAAGTCTTTTTTGCCATTTTTGCAACTTTGAACGCTCATATCTGCTTAATGCTACCACTTATCAAAAATCTAATAATTTCCTGCTTACCTACAGATCATGACCTTTTTAATGATATATCAAGTGTTGCTGTAGCGTTTGTAGATTTGCTGGAATAAGGAGACCCTTACCGGAATAAATATATAGAAGATTATGCTGTCGTTATAAATATAGAAATTTATATTTTAATATATGCTTTTGTTTGCTTATAACAAACAATATAGGCATGTTAATAATTTAATTAATAATAATTTTTAACTGTTTGACACTTAGCATTAAAAAGGCACTGTTTGAATCTTATATTAAACTAGGTAAATACCCGGCTTTACTCGGGAGTTGATATAATTAAATTTTTGAATTCATTCGTCGATTTGAAAACGTTCACAAACTGTTAAAGGAATATTTTGTGCATTTTTCAAACCGGTAACTTCGGCGAAATAAGCAAAATGTAGATTCAACACCTTAAACTAATAAGAAAAAGTTAGGAAAATCGTGATGTGTGTGATCGTGATCGTATTTGTGCAATAGCGCCTTCTGGTTTGCGAACAAAAAAAAAATAGCTACAAAGCCCTTTCAATACTCGAAAATCCTATAAACAAAATTTGCATCCTAGCCAGATGAGCAGGTTTAAAGTGTTTTACCATTTCTTAAGAGATTTGTACTACAGCGCCCTCTGATGTTCAAGGAAGCACATTAAAAAAATAAGAGTGTGCTTTAGACCACACGACTGAAGTAAAACTTCTTTAACTCCATCTATATGCATATATATATATATGTATAGTATCAACTTGTATACACATATACATATCAGGGGGACAACTGCCCTCTCCTGCCCTACCGTCACTACGCCCATTGATATGTATATATGTTTATATGTGTATTATATATACGTGTATATCAATATACATATCAAGTGGGCCATCTGCCCTACCCTCGCTACGCCCATGTATATGTATATATGTTTATGTATGTATATATGTATAATATATATGTATAAACATATACATATAAGGGGACAACTGCCCTCCTCTGCCCTACCTTCGCTACGCCCATGTATATGTATATATGTTTATATATGTATATATGTGTAATATATAAATGTATATACATGTCAGGGGGCAACTGCCCTTCCCTTCCTTACATTCGCTACGCCCATGGATATGTATTTACGTTTATACATGTATATATGCTTAATATAAGCATGCATATACATAAACATATACATATCAGGGGGAAAACTGCCCTTACGTCGCTACGCCCATGTATATATACATATAATGTATGCATATTATGTATGTATATATGCATAATACATGTATTCGGATAAACGGCTTAGGAGTTTTTCAACGTTTTTCAAAATATTTGTACTACAGCGCCCTCTGGTGTTCAAGATGGAACCGAGTAGATAAGTCATAAAAACTCACCGTATCCGAAAACCTCTACACACAAATTTTCATGCAAATCGAATGAACGGCTTTGGAGTTTTTCGACTTTTTATAAATATTTGTACTACAGCGCCCTCTGGTGCTCAAGATAGAACCGAGTAGATAAGTCTTTAAGGCTTAACGTATCCGAAAACCTCTACATACAAAATTTCATGCAAATCGGGTGAACGGTTTTCGACTTTTCCGACTTTTTTAAAATATTTGTTCTACAGCGCCCTCTGGTGTTCAAGATAGAATAGAGTAGATAAGTCATAAAAACTCACAGTATCCGAAAACCTCTATATACAAATGTTCATGTAAGTCGGTTGAACGGTTTCGGAGATAAGCTATAAAAACAAAATGAAGCGCCACCTACCGAGTCCAATTGTGAATCTGAATCATTAAGGGATCCACTCAAACACACTCAAAAAAGTTCATCAAACTCATTGCATCCGTTAAGGAACAGTTTAATAACATACACACGTGCAAATTGTATAAAAGCGCCCTCTAGTTTCGAGAAAGAGCAAAAAGATATCACCAAAACACACGCCGTACTCGAAAATCGCTATTTGCAAATTTTCATCCAAATCGGATGAGCAGTTTTGGAGTTTTTCACGATTTCCTAAGATTTGTACTAAAGCGCCCTCTGGTGCTCAAGATAGCTCAAAAAAGATAAGTTCAAAACACTCACCGTATCATAAAACCCCTATTTTCCAATTTTTATACAAACCGGATGCACGGTTTAGGAATTTTTCAAGGTTTTTGAAAATATTTGTACTACAGCGCCCCCTGGTGTTCGAGATAGAACAGAGTAAATAAGTCAAAAAAACTCAGCGTGTTCGAGAACCTCTACATACAAATTTTCAATCAAATCGGATGAACGGTTTTGGACTTTTTCGACTTTTTTTAAAATATTTGTACTACAGCTCTCTCTGGTGTTCAAGATAAAACCAAGTTTATAAGTCATGAAAACTAACCGTTTCTGAAAATCTCTATATACCAACTTTCAAGCAAATCGGATAAGCGACTTTTTGACGTTTTTTAAAATATTTGCACTGCAGCGCCCTCTGGTGTTCAAGATAGAAGAAAGTATATAAGTCATAAAAACTCACCGTTTTCGAAAACTTCTATATACGAACTTTCATGTAAATCGTATAAGCGACTTAGGAGTTTTTTGAAGCTTTTTTTTAAATTTGTACTACAGCGCCCTCTGGTGTTCAAGATAGCACAAAAAAGATAAATCCAAAACACTCACCGTATCATAAAACCCCTATATTCCAATTTTCATGCATATCGGATGCACGGCTTAGGAGTTTATCGAGGTTTTTCAAAATATTTGTACTACAGCGCCCTCTGGTGTTCGAGAAGGAAGAGAGTAGATAAGTCAAAAAAACTCAGCGTATCCGAGAACCTCCACATCAGGTATGGACACACAACACAATGACATTATGTCAATGTGTACATGTCGCTCTCAGCTTGTTACACTGAAACCAGCAGTTGTGTAGAAAAGGCAAAAATAAATAAAACTTAAAATTTCAGTTAACAAATATTGAATATTTGCAAATATTAAATATTGTGTGTATGTTCCCATTCGATCAGCTCGTCTAAGTTAATTTCTTCTTCGCAGCATTTGATTCGCATTAAATTTTCGAGATATTTGTCTGATAAATTGTGACGATTTGTGCTTTTAACTATTTTTAAATAAGAAATTGAACTTTCACAAATGTATGTACTTCCAAAGATTGAGCAAACTTTGTATATACTTTCCATGACATTTGGGTAAATCGACTCATCAATTTGTCTCCAGAAGTCAATGTCAGATTCAATTGGTATAAAAATATTATTTCGCAAGCCCATTAACTCCGCTTGTATATCTGTTGAGAAGCGCAAACTAATGGACTTTCAAACAATTTAATTTGGTTTCTTATTTTGTCGAAATCAGTAAACCTTTTACTATATTCTTTCAGAATGGTTTTTAAAATATCATCATACTCAATAAGCCTGTCAATATTTGAAAATTTATTAAATATTTCATTCGTTTTTGGAAATTTTTGTAAATTGTTTTCTGTAAATTCAGTCAAAGATATGCTTAATTCCGTCTTAAATTCGTCAACGACAGCAATTAATTCGTAAATTTTTTTATTTCTCCCTTGCAAAGAGACGTTTAGAATGTTAACTCCCCTGTAATGTCGCATAAAAATGCCAAGTCTAACAAGAAGTTTCCATCTTGTAGGGTTGACAATAGCTGCGATGCTCCGAGAAATGTTTCGTTCTCTAAAAAAGATATAATTGCTTCCCGCAGATCGAATAATCTTTCAAGACTTTTCCCGCAGCTTAACCACCTTACATCGGTAAACAGCAATAAGTCCCCGTGGTCAGCTTCAATTTCGGACAAAAACTGTTTTAGTTTTCTATGCATTAGCGCATGGTGCCCACCCCTCAGCTTATTTATTATATGCACTGCTATTTTCATACTGTCTATTATTTTTAACGACTTTGCAAAGAGTGCCTGCTGGTGAATTATGCAGTGAAATGTTGGTATATTGATATTATTTTTGATTAGATGTCCTACAAACCCTTCCCTTCTACCAGTTAAAACATGAGCGCCATCTGTACACACTGCGGATAACTTTTTTTTTTGTCGGCAAAGGAGAACACATGTTTTTCAACAGCATCATGTACTGTACTCCCCTTTACATGTCCATGAAAAGATTCCAGAGCCAACATTTCTGTACATGTTTTAAAATTTTTATCAACAGTATTAACGCATATAATTAGCTGGCATGTATCTGTAATGTCTGTTGTTTCATCTAAGCATATTGAGTAGTATTTACTATTTAGTACTCGATCTTTTGTTTTATATTGTATAAAAGATGCTACATTTTCTGTACGACGGGTCATTGTTCTGCGCGAGAGAGGAAGCTCATCAATATATTTAATTAAACCTCTTTCTTTTTCACCAAAACAATAAAGAACAGACTTTATATAATTTTTTATATATATCCCATCATCAAACGGTTTGCATTGTTTTGCTACCGCTAAAGCTACAACATATGAAGCTTTAATTTTAGCAGCTTCAGAATTTATCAAATTAAATTCAGGTTCTGAATTATTTTCATTCTCAGAATCAGCGAAACTTTGCATCAATTTAATAAAAATCTGCCTGTGATCTGCAGCTTTAATTTTTTCAAACCTTGAATGAAATGTTTTATAATGCCTTCTTGCGTTGTCTTTTCGAACAACAGAAGTTGTTTTGTCACACAATAGGCATTGAAATTCATTTTCAGCATTTAGCGACAAAAAACATTCCATTTCAAAATTTAAACTTTCGAACTCCATGTCAATTTTAACAGTGTACCTAAAGTGCGGAAAAACGTAAAAAAAAAACATAAACAAGCGAAACAGACGAACGCGTTTTTGCTTGCTTGAAGTTTCGTAGCATACTGAATTCTGCTGATCGACGCTAGCTGCTGTGCACGTATACATAAATGTGACGTCATCCCTCAAACTTGAGGAGAGTGCCCATACCTGCTCTACATGCAAATTTTCATGCAAATCGGATGAACGGTTTCGGAGATAAGCTGAAAGAACGAATGCCTGGAATTCGATCGCAGCGCCCCCTGCCGGGTCCAACCTTTTTTACTGGATAAAAAGTAGCCTATATGTTGACCGGGGATATAAGGAACCTAGATGCCAAGTTTCATTTAAATCCATCCAGTGGTTTTCGCGTGATGCTTTAACAGACACACAGACAGACAGACAGACAAAAATTTTAAAAATGCGATTTTCGGGATCAGCGTCATTCAAAATGTCCATCGCAAAAGGAATTTCAAAAAAATATTTCATGTACAGATTTTTTTTTTTTAATTTTATATATATACTAGCTGAATACCCGGCTTAACTCGGGAGTAGATACAAATAATTTTCGATTTCATTCGTCGATTTGAAAAAACTTTTCATAAACTTTAGAAGGAATATTGTGTGCATCTTTCAAACCAGTAACTTTGTCGAAATGAGCAAAATGTAGCTTCAACATCTGAAAATTATGAGAAAAAGTTAGGGAAATCGTGATTTGAGTGTGCGTGCCGCCGATCGCTTGCAATAAAATATTTTCAACTTTTATATTGTATTCGATATATTGCACATTTTTGAAAAAAATCAGAGCAAAAACGTATTTTTGCCAATTCGCGAGGAAACTGGACAAAAATTCAAAACAACGCCAACTTTCGACGCAACTGACTTGCGCATGTGTTGATGCGTACTCAAATACCACAGAATTCGGTATCAGCTGTCCTGATTTGCGGAAAAAGAAAGTGGAATATAAATACACATAAAGAAGAAAAGAAGATATCTATCACTTTTCGCGCTTTGCTACGCTTTACTGTATTTTGTAGTACAGCGCAATCTGGGGTTCAAGATATAGCAAAATACATAGCGCCAAAAGATTCACCGCACCCGAAAACCACTTATAAAAATCATACGTATCGGATGAGTTGTTTTCAGTTTTTTGCGATATTTGTACAAAAGCGCCCTCTGGTTTTCGAAATAGAATAAAAAAATAACGCCAAAGCCCTTTCTATACTCGATAATTAAATCTTATATATCTGATATACAAATTTTTATCGAAATCGGATGAGCGGTTTTTGAGTGTTTCACGATTTCTTAAGTGACTTGTACTACAGCACCGTTTTTTGTTTAAAATAGAGCAGAAAAAAAAGTCCAAGAAACCCACAATATCCGAAAACTCCCATGTACAAGTGTTCACGCAAATCGGATGCACAGCTAGGAGTTTTTCGAGATTTTTAAAACATTTGTACTGCAGTGCCGTCTGGTGTTCAATATAGAACAAAATAGATAAGCCATAAAAACTAACGTACCCTAAAACCCCTAAACACAAATTTTCATGTAAATCGGATGAATGGTTTCGGAGAAAAACTATAATAACAAAATTTGTGGAACCCGATCGCAGCGCCACCTACCGGGTCCAATTGCGAATCTGAACTATCCAGGGATCCACACACAAAAAAAATTTCATCAAAATCGGTGCAGCCGTTTTGGAACAATTTAATAACATACACACGTACAAATTGGAGAACAGCGCCCTCTAGTTTTCGAAACAGAGCAAATATTGAAGCGCAATAGCAGTCACTTGACGGAGACGCGACAAAATAAAAGATTCTTGCCGCAATCATTACATTTGAATTTGTCTACTTTGCACCGATTAGTAGCGAGTTATGATGACAATAACTTAGCAAATCGATCAGAAATTGAATTGGAACAGCTGAAGTGTCGACTGGAATGTATTTGGAAACATTTTGAGACGGATTGGTCGATGGTAGGTCAAATTTCGATGTCGAATGAACAGATAGAGGCATGCAGCGAAGCATATAATCAAGCGTCCTACGAGTACGCGCAATTTAAACAGAAGCTATATAAAAAACCTGCAGAATTTGCTAGAGAAACTTTGAATGAATCCCAAGTTGACGAGACGCAATTGTCATTGTGTAATCGCGGCCAACTTATTCAAATACAGTTATCTGAACCACCAAAAGTACCAAAATTTTCAGGTCGAGAAGGGGATTTGGCAAAATTTCACGCTTTTTTTGAAGCAGATGTACACAAGAATCCGCATCTCACTAATTCGCAAACAATGCGTTATTTATTGGAATCGTTAGAAGGTCGCGCGGAACGTGCACATGGAAATTATGTGATAAGCGATAATAATTACGAAAATTTGTGGAAAGAAATCTGTACGCAATATAGCAATGAGTATAACACCATTCGCGCACATTTGCAAGCCTTACATACCTTGCGTCCAATGCAAAGGTCAGCATGTGAAGAAATACGAAATACTATCGACACAGTGCGTAATTCGCTTCGCCAATTACGGTTGATGCTTACCGGTGAACAGGTGGCAGAATATTTATTGCTGCATCAAGTAGAAGAATTATTAGATCCTGAGAGTAGATCGCAATGGAACTTATGCCGAACAACAAATACTTTACCGAATTTAACACAAATGCTTGATTTTATGGAAAACCGTGCAAGCCTTTTAGCTACAATGGTAAGAGTACAAACGACGCCGAATGAATTGCAGCGTCGACCAATGACAGGTGTCGCAGCTGGTTTTTGGAGTACTGGACGTTTTGATGAATCTAAGCCACCGTGCAGTCTTTGCCCGGGAGTCTTTCATTGGCCATTCCGCTGCGATGAGTTTAAGCGGAAAACTTATCCGGAACGAGTTGCATATGTGTCAGAAAATCGCATGTGCATGAATTGTTTTAGCAAAAAGCATTCTGAAAAGGAGTGCACGGATAGAAATTGATGTCCACGTTGTCGTAAACCACATAATAGCACGTTATGTCCAGAAAATGTAAAGATATTGAAATCAGATTTTAATCGAAGTACCACAGAAGTGCGTCAAATAGGAAGTGGTTTGGCAAAACAACCACAATAGCAACTAACACTGAGTCAGGGGCGCAGTGACCTCGGTGCGCCAACCAGCGTTTCATTTGAAAGAAATGAATTAAAAACTGTTTTGTCTTCATTATTACCCACTGCGATGGTAAGAATACAGGTCGCAGATGTAACGTCACCACCATTACGAGCCATATGCGATACAGGCTCGCAAGCGAATATGATTAATGAACAGATAGTGAACCGGCTAAATTTTTTTAAGCAATCATGTCACATCCGTTTTAATGGGATCAATGGTATCACTGTAAGGCCTCATACTCATAAGATCATCGGTAACTACAACAACTTATAGCAATTATTGAACTTGCCGTTGTACCTAATGTTATGAATATGTGGTTGCCAAGTTCAAACTTTGAAGATAAATTCGTTCCTTCGCAAGTTCGTAACGATTTAGCAGATCCTACAGCATTCACGTCAGGGACAATCGATTTGCTACTTGGAGCTGGCGTATGGGCAATGCAATAACTATAAAAGATGGCTGTTTTACGAACGGGTTTGGTATGGCATTTCAACCATCACGTTTGGAATGGTTGATGCTGGGTGGCAGTATTCAGGAGCATCAGGATCTCACAGCAATGACTGCATGTAACGAAAACGAACCTCAGTAGGATAAACTGTTACGTAGATTTTGGGAGATTGAGGAAGTGTCAACTACACGTACACGCACTAAGGAGCAAGAGGAATGCGAGGAGATATTTATGCGTACACATCGCCGACTACTAACGGACGTTTTCAAGTAAACATTCCTATACGAAGCGACATAGAAAAGCTCGGTTCTTCACGAAATATTGCTTTACATCGGTTTCGGCAGCTCGTGAGGCGATTTCAACGTGATCCAGATTTAAAGGAGAAATACTTTAAAGCTATAAATGAGTTAATCAACGCCAACCAGATGCAATTGGTAGATCGAGTACCAGGACCTTGGTGCTACCATATTCCTCATCATCCAGTGCTTAAAAAATTTCGTATTGTAAACGACGCTTCATGTCGTACTGATATGGGCCTGTCACTAAATGAGGCGCAACTCGTTGGTGAAAAATTGCAGGATGATCTTCCGCTTCTTATAATGCGTTTCCGCTGTCATCCAATTGCGATAACGTCGGATATTAAAAAAATGTATCTACAAGTGCAAGTGAATCCTGAACAATGGGACTTGCAACGCATTTTTTGGCGATGGTCGGCTGACAGTGAGATAAGTGAATATTGGTTGACAGTGGTTACCTTCGGTATGGCGTCAGCACCGCACTGTGCAGTTCGATCAATGATTCAGGGGGCACGTGAAGGACGATTGCAGTATCCAATGGGCGCAGCAGCAGTTGAACATGACTTTTATATGGACGATTGTCTAACGGGAGCGTCAGATGAAACAGAAGCCAAGCAGTTGTGCTATGAAATGGATGCTCTTTTACGGTCATGTGGTTTTGTTTTAGACAAGTGGCTATCTAATCGAGCTAATATTGTGCCTAGAAATGAAATGGTTAGAGTGGATTATGTTTTGGAAGATTTTAATGCAAAAAATTTATAGCGCAAAAATTGATTGGGATGAACTTGTTCCAGATGCGATTTATCGAGAGTGGCAGCAATTCCAGCAGCAACTACCACTGGTCACAGATATACGTCTGCCTCGTTGGCTTGGAATCAAATTACCCCAAAAAATATCATTACATGGATTTACTGATGCATCTTCTAGAGCCTACGGTGCAGTTATCTATAATAACACCTCTTAAAACTATAACAATTCCACGTTTGGAACTATGCGCTGCGCTATTATTGAGTGAATTGATACAGGTTTTTCAAAACACAGCTCAGCTAAATGACATTAGCACTACACTAAGGTCCGACTCGCAAATTGTGCTTACATGGCTTAAGAAAGAAGCGGCAATACTGAAAATCTTTGTGAACAACCGAATACAAAAGATTAAATCCATAATGAGCAAAGCAGATTGGCGATATGTCAAATCACAAGAAAATCCAGCAGATTTGCTGAGTCGTGGAATGAATGCAGCAGAAATCCGAGATTCAAAATTGTGGTGGCATGGACCGGAGTGGCAGTGATTGATTGGCCAGAAGCACAACAATCACTTTCGATGGATATGGAGAAGGCAGTGGCAGATGAAATGAAGAACAGTTTGCAGTATGAAACTGGCAGGGTTCGAGCGTCATTCAGGACATTGGCGGCAATGAGTATTGCTCTACGGAACTTCAATTTATTAGAACGGGTATCTAGTGCATTTCAACTGTGGCGGCTGACGGCGTATGTTCTTCGTTTCATTTTTAATCTGCATCATAGAAAAGAGCGTAAAATTTGTCGACTGAAAAAATGGCTGTCAAATATAGAAATTGAGGAAGCACAAGAATTCTGGATTCGATAAGAACAAAAAATTTATTATGCTAAGAAGATTGCTGCAATCAACGATCCAAGCTGCAAGCAAATTGATTCGTCTAGCGCAATTTTTGCATTCAATCCAAGACTTGATAAACATGGCATTTTGCGCTTAGGTGGAAGATTAGATCGAGCACTTTTACCCACTCATCAAAAAAATCCGTCGCTATTGCCAGACGCTAGTCCGCTGGCAAAGCTTTTAATTCGAGAGGCTCATGAACGTAAAATGCACGGAGGCCCACGTAAAATGGCAGCATATTTACGGCAAAAATTCGGGATAACGAATTTACGACGTGCAATTAGAAGTAACAACTTGCGATGTCTTACATGCGTTCGACAAAAGCAAGAAATGACGCTGCAAATAATGAGTGAGCTGCCATCAGATAGAGTACAGCCCTGTCGACGATTCAGGCACTCCGGTGTGGATTATGCAGGACCCTATTTATTGAAGGCTCGTGGTGGCCGTTGCAAGATATTAGAGAAGAAATTTGTCGCTGTGTTCGTCTGCATGGTCACAAAGGCAGTGCATTTGGAATTAGTAGACAGTCTCACAACAGATGATTTTATCTCTGCATTTTTGCGGCTTACAAGCATTCGAGGTGCATGCACAAAATTATGGAGCGATTATGGTAAAAATTTCGAAGGTGCCCAAATGGAACTAAAGCGAATGCTTCGTAGTTGGAAAGAAATGGACTGGCTGACGCGTTATTGAAATACGGAACAGAATGGCGTTTCATTACGCCAGCTGCACCCCATCAAGGTGGATTGTGGGAGGCAGCTGTGAAATCTATGAAGTTTCATTTGCGACGGGTAATCGGGTCGCATCAATTGACAGATACTGCATTTAGAACGGTGTTGGCCCAAACAAGTGCGGTTATGAATTCAAGACCTCTATCATCGCAAGCCGAAATGCCGGACGATCTGTCATTTTTGACACCAGGGCATTTTTTGATTGGAGAGCCAATTATACAACCATTTGGGGCAAACGTTCAGGAAGTTCCAAACAGCAAATTGAAGTTATATCCGCAAATGCAAAAAGTAAGTCAATCTTTCTGGAAGGCATGGAAGAATGATTATTTGAATGAGCTGCAACAAAGATCGAAATGGCGAAAAATGCAGCCGAACTTGAAGGTGGGTGATTTAGTAGTGGTGAAGGATGACAACACGCCTCCAACCTTATGGAAAACAGCTCGTGTAGTCGAAGTCTATCCTGGTGCAGACGGGTTCGTTCGAAACGTAAAAATTATGGTAGCTACTGCAGACTGGAACAAGGCAGCTTCAGAATATACTCGTCCCGTACAAAAGCTGTGTCGGCTTCCTATAGAGGTTGAAGCAAAGACTTCAAGGGCGCAGTGTGTTGAAGCCGACTCTTGAAAATACTTACTGAATAATATTGTAGTTTTTGAAAATAGTTGCCAAGAAAATATTGTTAAAAAAAAATAGATATATTGAAAAAATTGATATATAAAAAAAAACGATAAAATTGGTGACTTATATTTTGAGGCGAATTTCTGATTATAAAATATTTGTAGATTGATAATAAAAGGTATTAAAGATAAGGTAAAGTAATAAAAGGACATAAAAGGTAAGGAATGAAAATTATCAAATACAGTCTACCCGCGGTCGCCAGCTAGACTCTGCTTATTTCACAACAACAACAGCAGTGAACTAAATTTTTTTGCTAATAAACACAAAACAAGCTAAGACTCAATAATATTAACTAAAACCACATATATACACAAACTCTAACAATCCTAATAAATATAAACAAAAACAAAAACTATTCCTAAGAAAAAATTTAACTTTTTTGTGGTCACTCTTTGTGCTTTTTTTTTTTTTTTTTTGCCTTTCGCTCTTTGTGCATATAGTTAAAGAAGGAAATAAAAAACTCACTCACTGCAATCGTTTCGGTTAACGCCGCTATAAAGTCTCTCATCTTTCTACGCCACCTCCAATTATTCTCCTACACCTAAAAAAATGTGAAGTATAAATAATAAACTTTTTCGGGTTTAATTAAAGAACTAGGCTGGAATTTTAATATTACTCCGAAAAGTGTTATGAATAGTTTTTAATAGTTAATATAACATTCTTTCTGAAGAGTATAAGAGTGGGATAGACATGTTAATGTAACTCTGTGCGTGTTAGGTGAGCATTCGTTAGCAAAAAGCTATTTAAATCGGCATGCTGTGTTGACTATAAGCACAAAAAGTGAAAATGGATGCAGAGTGCGACATTTTTGAAGAGGTCGAATTTCTGGACGTGAGCGCCAATTCTGTTGCTGACGATTCACTAGAGGCTCTATTGGCAACGCGGGAAATGCCCCCATTTATCTTGGATCAGTGCGAAAGTAAGTTTTAATGAAAAACAATTGAAAAAAAAATATGAAAATATAAAACACAAATGATATAAACTTCTACTTCCTTTTATGTAGGATACAAACTTACAAAGTCCCATCTTCAAAGGCTGCAAAACGAAGACATAAGCACACTAATTCCAGATGAGCATTTAGCTCTTCGGATTGAGTTTAAGCACGCTCTACAATTGTGGAAACAGGTAACACCTTTATTGAAATACAATTTAAAGCGTTTACTTATTTTACAATTTTACAGTCCACTGAACTTCATTAATTTTTTTCCATACATTTGGCGGCCATCCTTATATATAAAGTCATATATAATTATAGTTATAAGTGTTTTTATAAACAAATTGAAAATAAATAAAACAAATATAAAAATAGTTTTTAAATTTTTTTTTGCTGCGAAGTATTATGGGGTGTGAATGTTAATCCGCAGCGGTGTAAGGCTAACTCTTTTTTTCTTTGTGTTTCGACTTCAACACTTTCTACTCTGCTGAAGTGTATACCATAGTATTTTCGTGGTTGACTGGAACCCATAGCGTAAAGTTGTTAATATTACTCCGCATCAGTTTAAGGGTTACTCTTATTTTCTTTGGGTTTCGACTTTAACTCTTTCTACTCTGCTGAAGTGTTAGCCTTACTATTTTCGAGATTGACTGAGAACCATAACGTAAAAGTGTTAGCATGAGACCGTTTCTTTATGACTATAACTCTTCATTTTTTGGGTGTAGACCTATAGCTTTCTCTATCTCTTACTGCTGGCTAAAATTTTGTGAGCATGACACCTTCGCCTATTCAGACTCGCCAACAACGTGAACAACAACAACTACTACGTAATGGCAACAAGACTGAGGGGACACCGAAAATGATGGCCGTTGGTCAAAGCAGCAACGCAACATTGTTCAGCGCTCAACTTAAGGCCTTTGAAGAGCGATTTACTGCGAGTGCTAAACAAGAAAATGTCCAACTAGAAAAAAGACTAAGACAGCATGCGGATGAACTCTTCAAGCGTCTCTCACTAGTTCTTGCTGACAAATTTGAGAAATTGGAAAATGAAGTAAGCTCAATCCAACAGCAGCTTAATGTGAAATTTTCTGAGTATGACTCTAAAATACATTCGTTGGAGAATCAAGTCAGTGCTCTCTCTTCAATTTGTGACGATTTAAAATCACAATTGTCTACATACTGTAGCAGCAACAATAACTACAACAACAACAACGACAACAGTAGCTCTAGTTCTAATAACAACAATAACTCTGACCATGCTTCGGATGCTGTTTTATTTGGATTACCGCATATTGATGGTGAAAATATTAAAAGTACTTCTAACTTAATATGCCGATCTATTGACTTCATGCCGCCCCCCGTGAAAGATATATTTCGAGTTAAGCCCAAAACAAGCAACCCTAATCCTGCTGTAGTTATTAAATTGTATACACCATTTGATCGTAATCGTGTGCTAAAGGCCTTTGGATAGTATCGTAGGCGGGCAAAAAAAGCAGTCAATCTGAGGGATGCTGGAGTTGATTCTGATTGCGATGTTTTCATTCATGAAAGCCTTACTCTGGTGACCAGAAAACTTTTACAAGTTGCCATCAATTACAAACGCAACAAACGTTTATTTAATGCGTTTACTTTTCGTGGTTCTGTCTTCATTCGTTTGTCAAAGGGTGCTGATGGAATTAAAATTAGTTGTGAAGATGATCTTCAGAAAATTGTATGTGTTGCTACTGCTGACGAGGGATGCTAGTAATTTATATATCGTATTAAAATGTATCTTTTCAATTTATCCTTATTTCTCAAATATTTACTTACTCCTTTGGCTTAAAAAACACTCAGGGCCTATAACTTTCTTTTTACTTTTCGGTCATACTCCTTCTAGCTTTCCTCTTATTTTAGCTGTATCTTATTTGCCTAAAATTTCTTATTTTTTTCTTTTTCCTGTGTATGTCTTTAATGCTCGGCTCTAACAGTTTGTCATTAGGCACTAATGAAAATTGTAAATCATTAATTAATATTTTATGTAGGCAAAATTGCGGTCTCAACATTATCCGCATTAATGCTCGAAGTTTAAATTCAGCTAAATTGGACTACATTAAAAACATATTTTGTAATTCTTTGGTTGATATAATTTGTGTTTCTGAAACTTGGCTGTCAAATAATATTTGTGATACAATTTGTGATATAAATGGTTTTAATGTATTTAGACATGATAGATCTGTAAAAAAAGGTGGGGGTGTTGCTGTCTATTGTAAAGCTAATCTGAATGCGGTAGTTCTGAGCAAATCTAGTGATCCTGGAATTGAATTCATTACTATTAGCATCACAGATGGTAGTACCAAAATGTTATTGTTTTGTGTATATAACCCGAATAAATGTCATCCTGTGGATCCTTTGTTTACTGATTTGCAAAACTATAACCTAAATCATGATATTATCTTACTGTGCGGTGATTTCAATGTCAATCTCTTGTCTAATGATTCTAACCTACAATCGTTCTTTGACAATATATTTTCAGCAGGTTTATCAGTAGTTAACACAACTGAACCCACTAGATTCTCTAATAATGCTACTCCAAGTCTTTTGGATTGTTTCATAGTGTCTGACCTGTCTCTCGTTTCTCTATTTGATCAATTATTTTTTATATCTGATCACGATTTAATATTTTGTTCGTTAAATGTAAACATGTCTCGTAATGTTCTTCCTACCTCTTTTTCATACCGTGATTTTAAAATTCGTCATTGTATCATGATTTGTCACTAACCTCATTTAATGATTGATGGAATCATAGCTCAGTTAATGATAAACTTTGTTCCCTTACAGCGCCTGTGAAATACTTGTTCGGAAAACATGTTCCTCTGCGGTCAGTACGCTTATTGAATCCTTCTTGCCCTTGGTTCTCAGTGCATGTTCTTAATGCAATAAAAAAGAGAAATAAGTTACACAAACTCTGGAAAAGATTACCTTCATCTGCTAATTGGGAAAGGTATAGGTTAGCCAGAAATGAATCAGTCCACCTAACAAGGCAAGCTAAGACACAGTATTTCTCTATCAAGCTTAATATGTCCCTACCCACCAAAACTTTGTGGAGTAACATAAGTAGTCTTGGAGTGAGAAAAAAGAATTCCGCTGCTATAATTGCTGACCCGGATTTACTAAATGACTACTTTGTTAGTAATACCGCGCCGTCTAATAACACCCCGTCTCATATTCCAGGTTCCTCTGTTCTGGATTTGATTGAATTTATACCTGTTAATGAAATTTATGTCGGTTATTGTTTGATGCGAATAACTTATAATGCAGTGGGTGGTGATGGTATTCCCATCAAATTTTTAAAAATTTTGCTGCCTCATATCATAAGTCCACTGACACATATAATAAATCACTGCCTTATATCCTCCTCTTTCCCTGAAATTTGGAAAACTGCTACTGTTTTGCCGGTAGCAAATGTGTCCCTGTGGCAAAAAACCCAAACCCGTCTGGACCTTCTGATTTCAGACCAATAAGCATACTTTCCCCTTTATCTAAAGTATGTGAAAAAATTATGAGTCATCAAATCAATGCATTCTTGCAGGCTAATAATCTCCTGTCTTCTTATCAGTCTGGTTTTCGAGCAGGGCATGAGTGTGCTTCCACAGTTGTTAAAATACTTGATGACATCCGACCTGATTATGACGCTGGATCTTTGTCTCTACTTTGCTTGTTGGACTTTCCAAGGCTTTTGACAAAGTTAGTCATACTTATCTATGTCAGAAACTAAGGCAACTTTTTGGATTTTCTAACAGTGCAGTAAGTCTTATATCTTGCTATTTGTCAAATAGACAGCAAAGAGTTAAAGTTGGCCAAATGTTCTCTCTACATAAGCCTGTTTCAAGTGGAGTTCCTCAAGGCTCGATTCTTGGCCCATTGTTATTTTCTATCTTTATTAATGACATATTTACTGTCTGCAATTATTCATCTATGCATGCATATGCCGATGATATACAACTTTATCTCTCCAGTAACATCGGGCTCGTAGATAGTCTCACTGGTAAACTAAATGAAGATTTAAGAAACATATATCACTGGACTTGTAACAATGGACTTCAACTCAATGCAGCCAAATCTTATGTTCTACTAATCTGTAAGAATAAGCAAATCCTTGGAGTTATCCCTGAGCTATACATTGGTTCTACCAAGCTTAATGTTGTGTCGAAAATTGTTAACCTTGGTTTTAGTATAAATTCGTCCTTGCCTTGTAAAGATCATGTAAACACTGTAGTCCAAAAAGTTTATTTTATCCTACGTAATCTAAGAATGTCTGCTAATTGTTGTACTCTTGAAGTTAAAAAACTACTAGTGAAGCAACTTGTTTTGCCTGTAATAACTTACTCGGATGTAGTATACAGTAAACTAGATTCGTCCTCTATGTTGAAACTAAATATTGCGTATAATTATGCTACTCGCTTTGTGTATGCCTTAAATAAATTTGACCGACTGTCAAGTTTTAGAAATGCTATTCTTGGTTGTAGTTTGTCTGGCTACTTAAATGCTAGGAACTGCATTTATCTCCAAAAAATTATACATACAAAAACTCCTCATTACCTTCATGTAAAATTACAGTTCAGCGTATCGAGAAGATGTAATTTATTAATCATTCCCAGGCATAGCTCTCTAGTTAGTTCTCATCTTTATTTCGTTAATGCCGTAAGACTATGGAACGAGCTGCCTCGTCGACTCAGAATAATTACGCAGAAAAAATTTTTAGGCAGTCTATTTTTTCACATTTTTCTCCTCACTAAATTCTACACTAAATCTTTCTTCTGATTTTCTCTTTTCTTCCGCTTTTTCCTCCCCATTTTTAATTTTTATAGTTCTAAGCTTATGTTTATACTACTATTTTTGCATACTGTTCATAGCTATAAGTACTCATTATATTTTTATCAGTTTTTAAAGCTCTAATTCTATTTAATTTTAATTTAAAATCTGTTGTTATTTCTTTTGAACTGTTTTTAAATGCTTTTATCCATTGTACTGTAAAATAACTAGTTCTGTACTAGTTATATAAATAAATAAATAAATAAATATTATATTTTCCAGTACTATTTTTGGAAAAAAATGCATATATAACTTGGGTATTTTCTCGCGTTGGCGGCCATGGCGTAGTGGGTAGAGTGTGTGACTGATACGCCAGGGAGCCCAGGTTCGAATCCCCCATCTGAGATAAGAAGTTTTTTCAATTAATATAATTTTTCTGTTCGGCCGTCACCTCGGCCATAGAAGTCGGCATAAAGCTGGTAGGTCCAGTTCTCGATCATTTGTTTTCAAACATTTCACAACACAATTGATCATAAGAAGCTTGGTCAAAATCCTTTCAAGGGCTGAAATGGCCATTTCGTTTTTTTTTCGTTTTCTCGCATTTGTTCCCCTACACAAAAAGCAGTAACGTTGCTTGATGTGTTTGACAGCAGGTTGATTGCTGCTTCTTTGTTTTCATTTTGTTATGTTCTTTCGCTTGTTGAGTAATATTATATGAAATACAATTTGTCGCCCAAATTTAAATCGTTGTTATTCTCATCAAAAGCATTCAAAACTTTTTTACTCATTTAATTACATAAAACATAATTCAAATTATAATAACGTAACGTATAACGTATTGTCAGTGTACAATACTAGAAAATTAACTAAATGAATCCAATATTTTTGTTACAAACTTAAATCACTGGTCGGCACACATGAAGCACGTGCTTTGCCATGAGTCAGATGTATTCTTATGCTCTTTCACTCATTCAACTAACAACTATTGGCGAAGCAGCGTTGTTTTAGAAGATATGCGATTGTTTTGTCTCACTTTCCCTTACAGTCTCATTTTTTATTTTACCGACCACTGACTTAATGCATGCGCTTGTTCTGCTGGTAGCTTACCAGGTGGTCGGGATTTGTCAGGGCTGTCCAGTTATTGAAGTGCTTGTCCCGTGTCGGAAAATTTGTCCCTGAATATTAAGAAAAACCTGACATTGAAGAAATTTACTTTACAAAAGCAATTGTAAAGGTGAATTTACACAATTTACTCAAAAGCCACGACAATGGAAGTTGAATGATGACAGTAAATCAATTTTTAATTTGCATTATTCTAAGTGTAAATTTAATTCCTTGATATTAATTGGTCGTTATTAACTGGTGCGTGGCGATAGCTTCCAAAATCATATTTTCAAATTTTACTAAAAACCAAAAAATTTTTAGCAAACATTGAAAATTTACTAATATATTAATGCACTCTTTTGACCACGTGTCGTAATTTTGCTGTAATGTCCAATGTATTCAGGCTACTAAACTTGTGCAGAGGAGTTCATGTGTTATTATTGTTGACGTAAGCTTTGTAGGTTATCAAAAATTATAGTTTCTTGATAATTGCCCACAAATCAATAAAACACAATTCCTTTACCGCCCACAAATGATTAAAAATTGTATATTTTAGATGGTTTAGGTCGTATTAGACTTTGATTTGGTAATTTAGTTAATATGGTCACTATCGGTAACTATTCCAAAAATTGGCGTGGTTTGGTAAAAACTATAGCTCCGCCGGCTTTTTTAGAATTAGAGGTTTTGCAATTTTTTTCTAAACTATGTTGACTCGAATAAAATCCCAGCAGTCCATTTAGTGATTGCTGAAAAAGTTGGCGAGTCTTAAGTTTGACCACGCCTATTTTTAGTACAGTTGCCGATAATAACCATACGAACTAAATTAAAAAATAAAAGTATAATACGACAAAAATCGTTTGAAATAGCATTATCATTGATTTGTGGGCGATAAAAGTAGGCGTAGAAACCCATTTCTAGTACAGTAATCATACAAACTAAGCTATAAAATTTTAGTCTTATACGACCCAAACTGTCTGAAATATATCATTTGTATTGATTCGTGAGAGGTGAAAAGTTTCTTTTTACTTTGTCAATTTAAAAATTTATCAAATGTATGTAGAATGGGACAGCCAATAAGAACACCCAAAAATCGCCAAGCAAATCAGACGCTTTGTTCTTGAGTTATGGAATTACGTTACACATTTCACGACTTTGTTTTATGTATATAAGATTTAAATTTTATGAAACATCAATGTTTTATTGTTGTGAATTGTTTTGTTTTAATTATTTAGTTTTCATTTATGATGATATAGCTAATTATTTAGATTCAATTTATGTTCATATTGGCTATGCCTAAGTTTTATATTTATTGAATACCAACACTAGTACACAAATGTACTATTTTGTTCCTACCACTTATAAGAAATTACGGAACTTTCTTGGCTTGTCCCGACAACAGCCTTTTCCTTTTTGACATTTTCTTTTGTATGTATTCATAAAGTTCCACAGCTGACAAGCCGGGTGACGTAGGCTGCACAGGGCTGCGCAGAAGATTTCATTTTTAGCTCAAGGAGTGCGTCATCTTTATATCTATCCTTCTTGATTATCTACCAGATTGAGAGACTTGAAATAAAAACTGAGTGGAAAAAATCAACGATATTCGACTAATTTTACATGGGGAATAGAATTTTGTTGTAATTTTCGTGTACCTTTAGTGCCAGTATGAAAATGAATAAATTCACATTAACTCTGAGGGATCGAAAACACGTTTTTAACTGCAACTTATCCAGATTATGAAAAGTTTGGCCTTTTTTTGGTGTTTTACTATTTTTATGCAAGCACCTTTCATATGAGGGGGAGGGAGTGTACCAGAGCGAACATTTTGGACACGACCGGGAATTTAAAAAACAAAAATAATTTTAAAATTGTTTGCGTCTGGCAATACCGAGTGGTGATGCCGGCCAGTGAAGCAACAGCCCTGGCTCGATATTTTGAGGGCGCACGGTGAATGCACCCTTATGAACCCTGCACAGAATGATGGCCAGGGCGACTGCTTCCCATGCCGACGCTACCGCCTCTGGTCAGGTGATCCGCGGACACGAGGTTGGACACGACTGCATGTGCTGGTTTGCCATCGCTAGCAGTTCGGTGAGAGGTTGGGGGATTCGTTGTGGCCATCCACGTGTACCCTCGCCTACAAATAATTTCACGTGCATCAAAAAAAAAATATCGTGTCTGAGATTCAAACACCAAACAAACGGATCTGAAAAGAAAGAGAAAAAAATATTTTTTTTTATAACGTATAAGAAAAGGTTGGGCGCCCCTGGATCAACCATCCAACTACCACTCTCGGGAGTCCTGGTGTTTGGACTCACCTCACACATCGCACCCTACCGTGGAGGATTAAAGGGCAATATAGAAAAAAAAATCCTCCCAAACGCAAACATTCCCCTTCCCGACCAAATAAGAAGAACTTAAGCCTGTATGATACTTAATTAAATTGATCATTGAAAATTATAACTAGAGTAGTTCAAATAGCGAAAATGCGTGGATTCAATTGGTGTGAGGGGGTACGAATTGGAAAAAAAATTTGTAGGACGGACCTGTATTTTCTTTGGATTTTTATTGCCGTTTCTTTCAATTCGTTCTTCGTTAAGTTTCGATCAAATATTTACTCTGCTGTTAACAATAAATTTGGCATTTTTAGAGTAAACAAAACTATTTAATATAAATATTTGCTGAATTGGTGATGAAAGTGATGTGTGTAGCTAATATTAATTTATTTAATGCAGCTGCTCTTAAAACCACCAGATATAAAAAAGTAACAACGTTTATCATTTTCTTACAAAATGTCTGTCCTGCCCACGTGCCACTTGTTTCCAGATTTTAAAATTGGACAAAAAAAAATTAAGTATCATACGGGCATTAGCGGTTAATTTTAAGATACAATTAAATGTCTATATCGAATACTTAATACCTAAGTTTACATTCTTTTTTTTTCCACTGTTTAAATAATTTTATTTTTATTTTATTTATGTTTATTTAATTATTTGTATTGTGTTTATTGTTAGTGTTTGAATTAAGTTTAGTTATATATTCATTTTGTGCTTAGTTTATATTTAGTTTTATTTATTTTTATTATGGTTAGTTTATTGCATTGTATTATATTTATTTTAGTTCTGTATATTAAGTTTAGATTAATTATTGAAGTTATGTTTAGTTTTGTATCTCAATATTATCTTTAGTTTTAGTATTTGCATTATATTTAATTAAATTCTTTGTATTAGGTTTGGTTTAATTTTTCAGTATTATGTTTAATTAAATTCTTTGTGTTATGTTTAATTAAATTTATCATATGTTAAGTTTACTTCATGTTATATATATTTTCAATAAAAATATATTTTTATCTTATTTCAGCTTATTTTCAGTTATATTTACTTTATGTTATTTTTCTTTTGATTTTCAATAACAATATATTTTTATGTTATTTTAGTTTATTTTAAGTTATATTTTCTGTATGTTCGTTTGATTTTCCAAAAAAAATATATTCTGACTTTATTTAATGTAATAGTTTCTTTATATTCATTTGATTTTCAGTAAAATATATTCTTATTTTATGTTAGTGTATTTCAGTTTTATTCTAATTTAGCTTTTAATTCAAGCAAAGTGTCGTATCTAAGTTTAGTTTAAGTATTTAAGTTATGTTTAGCTTACCATAGTTTTTATGTAAAGAACTACTTATATAATTGGGGTCATCATGATAAGATAAAATGTTTTATGTAAATTGTTGTCACATTATAGAGGTTATAATTAATGTACATCTAATTCAATGTTTTTGTTTATGCTGCATACAAACAATTTTGATTCCTAACTATATAATTTTCTCATTTTTTTAACTATCACTTATTTTCGACAGCATAAACTGCTAACCAATTGGTAATGATAGTATTTTTCCGATGAACATAAATATTAAAACTAAAACTTAATCTATTTCTTTTTTTTTTGTTTTTTTACAAATTGTTTTATGTAAAATTCATTAATATTTGTTGGAACCAAAAGTACACAACTGTACGAAAATGTCAACGAAATATAAAATACAGCTGAATGTTTTAAGTTGTTGGGAAATTTTTTTGTTTTTGACTTTAACCAAAAAATTTCTGTTATTTCTACTATTACAATAGCTTAAAAATCTTATAATCTCTATAGAAAGTTACTTGTTTAACAACTCTGAATTGAAATTGTATTTTTTTAAAACCTTACAAATGTATGTTAATCTGCTTAAGTTTCAATTATTTCGTACAATTACAAAAATGAGATATTAGAAGGAAATATTTTGTTGTTTCTGTTCAATTATTACTACTAACGTAGACAAATACTAGTTTGTAGAGCTAGTTTGATTCGGTTTAAAATTCTTAAATCTGCTGGCGACATAGAAAAGTGCTTCTTTACAAATCGCTTGCTTCCTGGCCAGTACTTTTAATTACGCGTGTTTGCTTATTTGCGTTTGCATGCAAAACGTACTCTAATCACTACGCTTACGTAAGTTGGCGTAAAAATTAACAAATCGTAGGTTTAATATGCCACGTACTTCTACTGTGAATAGCCTCTAATATATATAATAAGAATAAAAAAAACTTGGATCCCTTTTTGTTGTTGCTGTGGTTGTGTATTGTGTTGTAGCTGGTGTTGTCTGAATGCTAGGCTGCAGTTGTTGTAGGTGCAGCTGTAGCGCGCTTTAAGTGCTGTGGATGCGCCGCTGCTTGTGTTTGCGTGCTTTTGTCGCTGGTGCTCCGCTGCTGTTGTCGATGTGTGCTGGCATGCTTTCGTTGCAGTTGATGGTGCTTTGGGCCTCTAGGATTTTGTGCTGCTATACATAACAATTATTAGCTTACCAAACTCAAAGCATACAAACCCATGTACAATTACCTGCTTCTCATACACGCTGCTGTTATTGGTGATGTTGTTTGGCTTCTTGAGAAATTAATTAGGTGGTGCGGCTGCTCTCCACGCTGTTCAAATCCAAAGAAGGTTTATTTTTCCTTTATCAATTGCGGAAGTTTGCGGGTGTGAAGTTAACAACTCTTTGCCAACAACTTTTTCAGCTGTCAAAAAAAGAAATTGGAAAGTGAAGCTGTCAAAGACTGAAATTGGAACAACTGACAGCTCTCGATTTGTCAAATCGCAATTTGGCAAAAAAAAACAACAACCCTTTGGACAACAGTTTTGGTGGTGAAAATGCGCTGCAGGATCCTTTGGAAGAAACAGTTCTGAAAACAGGTGAGAAGAAAATTTTACATAGTTATAATATAAAAATAAATCAAATCACAAATCCTACGCTCACAGGCTCAAAAAAATGAAGCACTCATTTTCATGAACCTGAAGCTTTTTGGAGTTGTTGGACATAACGCCTCAATGCAGACCAATGTTTTATACATGGATAAGTCGGGAAAATATGTAACTTTTCGATAAATATAATGGCAATTTAATAACTTTTTCCTTTTTCTCGTAATAGGCCTTTTTCTTTGAGGTAGAAATTTGACGGATGCTTCTTTCGCCTGCTGGACAGAAGGCCTTGGAATAGATGGATCATTTATCAATCATCAAGTAGGATTTCAAAATACCTTTTATTTGATACCAAAATTATTATTGTAACTCTTGAACTTTTTCCAGAGACCTGGCAAATCCTTTCGGAGCAAATATGGGCACTTCTTTTTAGGTGTTGTTGGGCACTTTTTGTCGCAGCAGCAACTAAGTTTGCACTAGCATCAATCACGTAAATATATATCTTTTTGATGGCTTTGATTTTGGCATTATAACTCTCATAATTTTCTTATGCCAGGTGTCATCCTTTGGAAAAGCAGATTTAAAGCTATTTTTAAGGATTCTGGACAGAACTATATGACCAACTATAAAAAATTATAGACCACCAACAAGGTATGTATAATAGCTTACATTTGAAATCAAATTCGTTAAGTTTTGTTTCTTACTTTTTCCAGAACACTACCTTATCCTTTTAGGACCAAATTGGCCAACTTCATTTTTGGAGTTGTTGGGCCCTTGTAGTTGCAGGAGCATCTTCATTTATGCAAGCATCAATCAGGTAAGTATGCACCTTCTTGATAGCATTTATTTCAAATTTGTTACCTCCGCCATTTTTTTTACCAGGTTTCATCCTTGGAAAAACTAGATTTTGGACGATTTTTGAGGATTTTGGACACTTCATCATGGAAAACTAAAAAAAATCATACACCAACAAAAAGGTATTTATTGTAGTCTTATGATGACATCAAATTTAACAATATTTCTTCTTTACTTTTTTCAGAACTCTATGTAAATCTTCCTAGACCAAAATGGCCAATTTCATTACTGCAGTTGTTGGGCCCTTGTAGTTGCAGGAGCGACTTAAATTATATCAGCATCAATCAGGTAAGTAAACATCTTTTTGATAGCACTTATTTCGAGTTTATAACCATTACCGTTTTTTTAAGGCAAGATTCATCCTTGGGAAAAGCGGATTTAAGGCCATTTCTAAGGACTCTGGACAGAACCACATGAACAACTATAAAAAACTAAACGCGTTCAAAAAGGTTTATACAAAAGCTTTTATTTAAAATCAAATTCATTAAATTTTGTTTCTTACTTATTCCAGAACTCTACCTAATCCTATCGGGACCAAAATGGCCCACTTCGTTTCTGCAGTTGTTGGGTACTAGAAGCTATAGGATCGTCTTTGTTTCTGTAAGGATCAATCGGGTAAGTATACACATTCTTGATAGCACTTCTCTCAAATTTTTATTCTTCAACATTTGTTGATGAACAACAGTTGTTGTTGGACACCAGTTGTTGATGAACATCAGTTGTTCATGAACAACAGTTGATGAACAACAGTTGTTGATGAACAACAGTTGCTGATGAACAAAAGTTGTTGATGAACAACAGTTGTTGATGAACAATGATGTTGTCTAGTAACAAATTCTATTATATATAAATCTATACATAATCTATATAGAATCTATAATCTATATAAATTTTAAATAAATATGAAGAATTGTGAAGTAGTAATTGAACACAAGTTATTAAAGAATAGTATTATTTAAAAATCAAAACAATTTATTTAATTAAAATGGTTTTTATATATACATTTATTATAATTCTTTTGGCCAGCGAAAACTAATTAAATTTTGTGCGTGAAACTATACTTTTTAATCTCACAACTTTCACAGTGAAAAACCGCGTTTTTTTACTCTTTTTTAACTTTCACAACCAAAAACCGCGCTTTTTTATTCTTTTTCCCGCTTTTAAAGGAAACGTCAAATAACGAAACAAATGTCGTTTATTGTCTTGGAATTGTTAGGCTCACCTACGTAATAATCAGACAATTTCCTTGCAGTTGACAATAATTTGACACTTAATACAGATTATGAAATATTTAAGACAATTGTCTGGTGTAGACGCAGCGTAATGGCGTTTTCTTTCCTCGAAAAAATTCTGCATTTTTCTGGCCTCTTTGAGAATTCTGCACTTGTTGTGTTCTTTTCTCAAAAAAATGTTGACCTCTAAAATTAAATCGTGTGTTCTTTTCTCAAAAATTTTGACCTGAAAAGTATGAAAATGCAGAATTTTTGCACTCTCAAGATCGACGGTTTCTGTGTTCTGCCCTCAAATGCTACTAACTGAAGAAACAAAAAAGTGGCGTGTAAATAGAAAAAATCAACATTGTATTGACATTTTATTAAAGAGCGAGCTTCTTCTTTACAAATATTTATTATAATTAAACATAAAATGGCTGATATTAACGAAATAGCCACATCCGTGGTTTTAACGATGTTAACGAAAATATTACAAATAAGTTAATTTACCTTAAACAAAACTTTCGTCGCCAGACACTTTGAATTTAATTTTGTGTTTTGCCATTTCACGGAAGAATTTTGACTTTCCTCGATATAACAGAGCAGCCAACACAACATTGGAAAAAATGTTGCATTTTATGTTCTTTTCTTGACTAAGGACATGTTTTCTTTTTATTTCACTGTAAAACACTAGCTGTTGTTTTTTCCATTTAATTAGTTAATTTTTTTTATTTATTCTTATTTCGCTGCAGTATCGTTAAATGCAAATATACTTAACGTTCAATATATATTACAGATTTGGAATCCGCGATCTAGATTTATTTAGTTATTTATTTTAGTTATTTATTTTGGCATAAATTGCTTTTAGCTAAAATTCATTTTTTAACTTTTTTTTTTGTGGATTATATGTATTAAGCCCTTCTAATGCCAAATCTGGAAAAATTAATGGCCGCTCTCAATTGGTTTAGATGTTATAGGGCTCGAAAGTTGGGGAAAATGGACATAAAAAACTTGCGATTTTTGTTTTAATTTTCCTACGAACGAATAATTTCCTATCATTATTATCAAAAGAAAGGTTATGCTATTACCTATTCAATAAGGTATAAAATAAGGTTTAAAAATCCATGCATTACTTTCGAAGATATAGCACTTTTTGCGTCCCACCTATTTTACATGATAACTAACATGCATTTCAAATTCAAATAAAAAACTGCAAATCAGTGTAACTGCTATGAATACCACGAATTTCAATTCCGCTAATTTGAATTGAAAAATTTTATTAGGAAATGGTAAATTTGGTAAGTATAACAATTAAAATATTTTCAAACATGTTGGGTGTTAGTTTGATAAACATTTTTTAAATGTTCGAATGTAAGACCAGTGGTCCAGTGTCGTTAGACGTCATGAGGCACCTTCAGGATTGGTGAGTTATACCAAAAGATAGCACCTTGAAGTGCCCAAATGGCCACATACTACAATTAAAGCCGGCTGAAAATTGTGACGGCTGGATTTGGAGATGTCACCAAACATACAAGGACAGCAACAAAAAGAATAGTGCGGTGTAAAACCGTGGTCTCCATACGAAGAGACACTTTTTTCAGTAAATCCCACCTGTTCCTCTTCCAAATTGTAGGCTATTGCTACTTATGGCTACAAAAGATCTCGCAACAATTCGCAACAGTTCTACAAACATAAAGTTTTGGAATATATATTCTGAAATCCTTTTAAGGCATAAGATTGTTTGCAAAGCGAGGGGTCTGTACATATGACGGTCATCCATTCAATAAATTTCATCGACCCTGTGACTGGCGCCCACACAAACAGTGTGGAATCGATGTGGCGGCATGCGAAAGCGTCCCTATCCACATATTGTCGCAAAAAGACTAATTTCGAGGGATATATGGCAAAATTTATGTTCCTGAAGAAATGCCGTGCTAATAACAGAGACATATTAGTCGAATTTTTCAAAATCGCTAGTAAATTATATGATCCAGTGTTTGCTCGTATGAACAATGCACAAGAGGATCCAGAGAGCAGCGATGACAGCAATATTTGAATAAAAAAATCATAATTTAAGTTTAGTTTTTTTAGTTAATATGGACTTCCAGGGTTAAATATCAAAACATGATTTGATAAAAAAATCATGATGATGGAAAATCATGAAAAATCGCGCGATTTTTTATAACAATTTTTCGCCTGTGGCGCTTTTCTTTTACGATTCACTCTTTTACACAATGAAATAGACACGAAAAATTTTAATAAAAAATCGGACGACACAATAACAGAGATGAAAAATTTTTATAAAAAGCCGCGTAATTTTTTCGTTCGTCGTTCTCATTTGTTACGGTGTAATATATATTTGTGTTTGAAAAAAAAAACTAGGAAATTGGTAACGTAGTTTATGACCGAGCCCTATAAGTTGCTAGGTATTGATAAATACTACTTATTAACTTGTTTTAGTTGAACTTAATCTAAAAATATTCTTTCAAAGGATTTTTTTTAACAAACACTTTTAGATTTTAATTTTATTCGTATTCCACATCCTTGTCTGTATACATTTCAACTGGTATTGCTGCAGTCGCATTATCAAACTCCATCATCTCAACGTCTCTGCATGAAGCTGCTAGCAGTTCTCTTCTTATATCAGGCGTAATCTTAGGATGAGATTTTTTTCTAAAAGAAAAATGAATTTTTATCAAATATCATACTTTATATTTACATGATAAAATCTTACTTTAGTAGATTAAGTAATGCCTCCTTTTGTTCAGTGGATAAATCATTTTTATAGCGCTGCACAAAAGTCAACATGCTCTGGTGCCAAAGCACAGGCATTTCTCTTATATCATTCTCAAATCTGATGGTTTTAAAATTTATTTTAAGTATAATATGTACTATTAAAAAAGGTTTACCTCAGAAAATGGAAGACTGCCGCATCCACAACACGATAAGGTAATGCATAACGTTTATCAAGAAAATATCGAATAAATATAGAGTTCGCACCTGTGTAACCCATTTCACAAATTTTAAGAAGGCAAGCAGATGAGTGCAATGCAGGAACTGAGCTTTTAGCTATAATACTACCAAATATTATTGCCTCCCGCAAGTTACAGTCCCCAGACTCAAGCAGAGGCAAGATTATGCCTTTCATGAAAGCAGCTGGCTTAAAGAGGGATCTTTTCAACGCATTATACAAATGCATATTTAGCTTTTTATATTCACAAAGATCATCTCTTATTCTGGGCAAAAGCACCAAGTTATAGAATCTTTGTGCCATAGATTGGGACAAGACAGAACAGAATATCCTATTTTCACGGAATACGGTTAAATTTTTCCAAGACTAAAGTTAGTTGTAATTTACCTTGTTCCCTGGAACATGGCAGCAGCACTCCAATTTGACGGTTCAGTTATAAACAATATTTGTTCCCAATTGCGGAGTTTTGGAATTATTTTAAGGGCTTTCGGAACCTTCCCACTGCGGTAACGCTTCATTACGTCGCGAACTCCTTCGTACATTTCACGAACTCTTGGGAGGTTTTAGGCAATTTAAGTACATATTTTAAATAGTGTTGGTCAATAATAAAATTGTGATATAGGAACCATATTTTTGGAAAATATTTTGGGTAATAATTCTTACCTTGTATCGATATCTTCTATTTTTAAGGAACCTTCGTCTGTGAGTTTCGTTTGAATATTTGCCTGCTTTTGCTGAATTTTTTCCATTATCACTTCCGCAAGTTTCAAAGTTCGCTTTCCTTCGTCCGGTTTTTGAAATCGTTCAAAAGCTTTAGCATCTTCATCGTCGATCTGCAGATCATCCACGAAATCGTTCTCTGTGACATCAATTCTTTCATCATCCTCGTTCAGATCACCTGTTTTAATAAAGGTAACTTGTGTTCACAAGGCAATGGAATACGAGTAAATACCAAAGCTGAAGTTTTTCCTTTTGCCTAAACTCGGAAAGTTTTGCTCCGTCAGCTCTAATTGTTGCTTCTTAGCAGCTGATAGAATTTTAATACTAGTTTTGCTATCCAACACCTGATTATCGAATTAATTAATTAAATATTTATAGATAGGAAAACTATTTACCGAGCTTTCTTCGGCACGAAGATAGCACTTGTCCCTATTTTTTTTCTTCACCACTTTACCCTCAGTAAGTTGCCTTTCCAGGGAAACATTCTTTGCTGACGCTATGTTGGACTTTTTAGCTTTGCCCATAATTTACAAATTTTATCCAAGTCGAGTTAAGTGCAAGTCTATATATTTTGTCAAAAACATTAAAAGCACGTTTTTAAGTACCTGAAGATACCGACGAATTATTTAGCGCATCAATGAAGATAGCGAATACTTTTTTAGCAACCAATTTATTTTAACTATTCACACAGGGTGTTTCCTAATGAATAAATGGGTCAAGTGAATATAGTAAGTTCAGACCATGGTGTAAGAAAACCAGGTGAAAGCGCTTTTTTCACCTCTCTCACAAAAATTGTACCCGCATCTGTCAAACACAGCAGAAATAAATGGCTGCGTTCAGCAGGTACAATCATGTTTCAATCATTGGCTACATTCAGCGGAAAATTTACTACGTATGTATATTGCATAAAGTGCTCGCACAACACGTTCCCTCAGCGGTCGCCATCTTAGGTAGCGAAAATATTTTATGCTACTTCAGTTATAAATATACCATAAATATACCATATATTAAATTTATTTGTAAATTACTAAATTTATTAATTACTATATTATTAAATTGCTTAGTAGTGTTTTTAATTAAAACTATTTGTTTGAAACGTGTGCACACAGAACATAAAAAAAATAAATTTGAGACAAAAAGCATTTATTGTCGAACAGCTGTTTGCCGTTTGACGTTTCGAAAAAAAAATAGTTCAGCAGAAAGTATCACTTTATGCATGGCAGAATTATAAGGTAGGGCCGGTTGGCTCAGTGTCCTCACGCGTCAACGAATAGTGGATAATGAAAGGGTTGGTAAGTGGTTAAAACGACGAATTTACAAGGAATTGCAATGGAAGAAAAATTTTTGTGTTAAATTTGTGATAGTTTGTGATAGTTTCGTGTGTTAAATTTGTGATAGTTTGAGTGAAAATATTATTCAAACAATGTAATAACAACTTTAAAATGTGAAAGAAGTCTTAAATTGGCAAAAAAACTTCTAAAATTTTAACCTAAAATCAACTGCGAAACATGAACATAAAGAAACTTGAGATGAACAGCTGATTTTGACATCTAGCCAGCTTTATTCTGCTTTCTACTTCATTCCTCTCCGAGTCGGTCCTTCCTTATAATTCTGCCATGACTTTATGCTACTTCGCTACCTGAGCGCTCTTTCGGATAGAATGCAGCAGGTTATCCAGATATTTGACATTCCCTTTTTTTATGTAAACAAAAGACACAGTTAGATATTATTGAAGACGTAGAATTTTTTGTTTGCTATATTTTTTGATAAATTTATTTCAATCTTTGGTTGAATAAATGGAAATAAATATTTCGGAAAAATATGAATTTTTTTTTTTCCCAAGTAAAGTAAAGCTTATCTATATTTTAAATTAATTTGAAAATTTAAAATTTTAACAAACAAAATATATTTTTAATATGTAATAAGTATAAAATTAGTTCAATAAATAATTCGAATTTATATATGATATTTAAAGAATCAATAGAGTTTTAATAGCACAATGACCATGCGCATTCTCTGTATATCTGTAAAATGAATATTAAAGGCTGTAAGTATATTCCAAAGTGTACTCCAAAAACGTTAGGATGTGCTTAAAAAAAAATTGTGGTAAAGACCCCCAAAAATGACAAACGTGCTGTAAGACGTAATACTACGTCAAAAATATGTTTAGGTTCTTGAAAAAATTACAATGGTTATATCACGAAACACTTAGAAGACATATTAACACAACCATTAACTATAAAATATAGTTTTATATATAATATAAAAAAAAAGTTCTGCGTTGACTGAACAAAATAGCTAGTTTTGTCAAAACAGGAAAAAAGTAAAAATTTTTGATTTTCCCAAATACATATGTAAAAATCACTAGTTTTATACTTTTGGTTAAAGAAACTATTTTAAACTATTTTGAAAACATTATTCCAATAAATTTTACATATGAACTGACTATATAATATTTAGTTATATTTACTCAAATATAAAAACAAAATATATGTAATAAAAATATTCATACAAACTCTGTATGAAATCTGTACAACATTCGGAAGTTTTATTTTTCCAATATTATTTTACCTCTAAAATGTGACCATAACATTTTAAAAGCTCATAATATTTTGGTTCAACACAAGCAAGTATTTCAAAAAGTAGTAGTCAAATGTATCTTTATTGGTTTGTACTATGAAAAAGCATGATATTCCGGCAACTGCGTGATTTTCATGTCCTTACAAAATTGCTCTTTTGCTCTCCTCTTTAAATATGAGTATACATTCTTGTGAGTAGACGTCAAATATCTGGACAACCATATAATAATTGAATCATGCGACAATGTTGTTGTCGTCGTTAATATGTTTAAGCTATTATTCTTGTGAGTTGACGGTAAATATCTGAACAACCTAATAATAATTGAATAATGGGTACAATATGTTGTTACTCTGATCAGGTATCAGATTACATTCCTTTTTCATTTCTGTGAACACAATAGTTTTAAAAGTGATCAAATAGGGAAAAATTGTATTTTCTCGTTATATTTTGCGTTATTTATTTCATTTGGTATAAAAGCACACTTATTCTAAAAAAGCCAAATTTTTAACTGGAAACACTCAATACGTTGAGCAAATATATCAAAAATATAAAGTGCGGCGAAAGACAGACATTTTCACATTTTGTGATTAGACACTGATATTTTTCGTTCAGCAGACACACTCTAACCGGTTGCACAAAAGTTGTACCTGCTGAACGCAGCCAATAAAATTTGGCACTAATCAACAGTTGCTCTCTCCCTGTCAGAATTTTTTGACAGACCCGGGGCAATTTAAAGTGTGGTGAAAAATTCGCTTCCACCTGGTTTTCTTACACCATGGTTCAGACCAAAGATAACAAGATAGGAAACTTCAGTGGGGAATCCTTGTTCACCTAAAGTAAAACACACGTACACGAAAAATTCGTTCACCACGAATTTCTTAACACTCATCTGACTTTGTTTTTGCTCAACTGTCAATTTGCAAAAATAGTGAGGTGAATATGTCAGTTGATAATTATGCTACTTAAGAGTGATCTGTAAAGTGCATTAATTATTATCAAATAGGCTAAATATATTTATTGTTGTATTGTAGCTTCATGTTAAATGTACTTTTATACATAAAAAACACATTATTTTCTTCCAAAAAGTAAACAACTTTTACATGGAGTGTTCGGGCTAAAAATATCAGCTGTTCAAATTTTTGAATGAAATACATTTTTTTCCATTTCATTGTCAGTAGTAGAGTTGCCAATTTCACATTTTTCAGGCTAGCTTTTAATATGAAAAAAAAGCAACTTAAGATATCGATAAGGTGTTATAGCGGTCTGTTTAGCCACTAAATTATAATTTTGGATATCTTTTATTAATCCTCAACGATGATCATAGAAGATCAATTGGGTCTACGGTACGTCAAAAAACATGTTGAATATTATAAAATCACGTAGAAAAAATATTTTGTTATTACTTGCCCAAGTATATATTCATTATTGCTCATATGTTCTTATTCTCTATGAGATAAAATAGTGTTCGAAATATATTTATATATGTAACATATACAATATATATGTATATATATTATATTTAATATATATGTATATAAATATATATTTATATATGTATGTATGAAAATTAAACAATAAAATACTTAGGGCCAGTTTTTAAGTTCGAGTTTAAACTTTAGTCAAATTAAACAGAGCTTATCTCACCAAAATTGGACGTTTAAGCTCGGTTTAACTAGATATTTTACCATTCGTATAAGTCAAGTTGACTTAAACTATCATGGATGTGTTTCTTTTTCGCCTAAATTGTGTTTAAACTATGTCGCTAATATTTCCATTTTTATTTTTAATAGTTTCTAAACATTATTATCTCACATAAATTAAAAAATTTTATATTTTTCAGATGAGCTTTACTATTTTTTATTTTGAAGCAGTTTTTATGAAACATTATGTGAAAAAAATTTATTTAAAATTCTTATGTTGTTTTTCCAGTGGTACCTTGACACCACTACACAATAAACCATATTTAACTTATCATATAAAAACTATGCTTGCGCTTTGCACAAATTAAAAAAAAATTGCTTTAAAATATTTTTTAGGAGATTTAAAAGTTCTTCTTGATTTTGTACTTCTAAAAACCAAGCAGAAATGTAAAATCTATTTAAAAAAAAATTAATATAATGATAAAACTGTATTTTTTACGAAAAGTATACCCTTTTTCCAATAGCACATTCCTAAACTAAAAATAGATACTTTTGAATTGGCTTAATTTTTGCACTGCATAAAAATAGACTTCCAAATAGATATCCAAAAAGGGGTAAGTTACAACCACTGTATTTACTAAACGGAAAATCTGATCCATTTAGTAATATCCTCTTTATTACAAATGCACCAACATTTTTTTTAAATATCCTTTTTTTTTTAAAATCAATTTGGCGAAGCCTCCCATACAAGCGGCCCCTTTGTGCGATGTGATGGATTTATTATCGCTCGTGAATTTTTAAATCACTTGTTTTTATTTGATGCAAAATTTAAGTTGATCTATAAGTACATAATGGGTGGCAGATAGGGGGTAGGTATGTTCAAAAGAAATATTGTGGACCAAAAAATAATAGGACCAGATATAACATTTGACCAGTCTAGTGGTTCAGTTACGGACGATATAAGCCATAGGAGGACCCCCAAGAAGGTGACAGAGAAAGGTGGGGACGTTGAGAAGAAATATTGGTGGTGAAAATATAATAGGACCTGGCCATACATTTACCCTTCTATGGTGCATCCGGGGAGCTTTTTTTCCTATTTAGGACCTTTTTGAGCTAGTGCAAAAATTGTAATAAATTGAATTTGGAATTGCCAAAACTTGCGAACGAGAAACATTAAATGAATGAAATGCAGAGAGCGCTCTTCAAGTCAGTTTTTTTGAGGAGTGCAGTTTATGGACGAAAACTGTTAAAGAGAAATGAATCAACATATAATGAAAAAGCTTTCATGTTTTTTTTCTTCACGAATAAAGAAAGCAAAGTGAGCCGTTCGTGAATTGAATAATATTGATGAGGAGGAGTGTAATCATGCTCTTCACTTGAGAGTTTTTCCTAACCCTCACTTCACGGCATCGAAATGTCTTAAATTTTTTGTGTGTATGTATGTTCAGCAGCGTGACAATAAAAATACAATACCAATGCATTCTGTGATTATGCGGTTACTTCTACAGTTCATGAACAAAATAATGTAGTCAGCTCTTCACGAAAATGAATATGAGCAGGTTTTTTTTTTAGCTAAAAATTGCCTCATATTCATGAAACTTCATGAGAGCCAATACGAACCCTGCTTCTACTTCCTCTAAATATGCATTTTAAAGTAGAAATAATATTTACAGTTTTAAGTAGTTCCATTATATCCAACTTAATATTTTACGCAAATACATGATCAATGCAATTTTATAAAGGTTAGAAATAAACATATGCCATTTCGTACCAGCGCAATATTTATGCTATCCAAGAGAATTCTTAAGAAAACAATCAGAGTTGGCAACTCTGATGGCATGAAACCTTCACAAATCGGTAGTGGTGAGAATAAAAAACAATTTATTATGTGAAATATGCAAATTTTGTTTGGCGATAAAAAGTAAAATAAGAGCATGCATGTAATTATTTGGGTGTTAAACAGATTCCTGTAACACAACTTAAAGATTAAAACATTAATGTACTCAATCCATGCACTATTTTTCTTATTTGAAAACGAAGTTTCAGCAGAAAAATGCAGAAAAAGAAGAAGAGCGTTCTTTTTTCTTATCTCACCTCGAATAGCGGGGGTTTGTGTAAACTAACGGGGGTTTGTGAAAAATTAAATTTTTCAAAAATATTGACAAATACAACAACTGAAGAAATTGGCAAACTTTGAAAGCATATATTAACCAAAATAAGGGGATGCAATAATCAGTTTAGGTTGCAAACAGGTACTTGCAACCCAACTTAAATATTTATGCAATAAAAAATAGATGATATGCATTATTTTAAGGGGTTGCAAAGTGATTTCTTTTAGAGTTTGCAGAGAGTGAACAAGAACAAGAGTGGCGTTCAGGGTTGCATTTTTCGGTTCACAAATACATGCACACCTTCTTTGAGGTTATGTTTTTTAAGCTTTTTAAATATGCATTTAGAAGTTCGAAAAGTCGATCAAATGTCAAGTGATCACATTATTGAGTTTCTAAATGCGAATTCTTCAGCTGTCACACAAAGGGACAGCTGAAAATTTATTATTCCAAAATCGCGGTGCTTTAAATAATTTCTGTGGCCTAAACATGCGTCGGTGTTAAAATAAATTTAAATATAATTGACCATTACGCGAAATAGGAGCAGCTACAAGCGAAAACAACAGAACTTGTAACAAAAGAAATGAAATTTTTTAAATTGGTCATGTATTTCAAAGTGTAATATTTGAATGATGTTCCACTCAGTGCTTAATGTAAATCCAAGGAGTGTCTGGCAACTGGTAGTGTATGAATTAAATTTTAAAATATTTTAACAAAAAGGAACTGAGGGAGCGAAGCAACACGTTTTGGGAAATCGAATGCCAAGAAAATGGAGATGACTTTTTCAAGCAAAATTTTAGGATGTACCTTCACACATTTAATAAATTACTTAAAAAACTAATATCCAAAATTCAATTCACGATGAAAAGCGCGTGGCAATCGCTTTATATGCGCTTGAATCATCAGACGAGTACCGCAGCATAGACAATTTATTTGGAGTTGGAAAATCGACCGTGTGCTCAATTGTACTTCACATTCACATTGAGTTTTGTGAAGAAGTTTGGAACATGCTATATCCCATCTACCTTCAGAATTTTTCTCTTACTCGAGAAAAAGTACAACAATGTGTAGGTAGGTTCCAGCAGCGTGGGTTCCCACATTGTTTTGGTGCACTCAGTATGCTAATGAAGAATAAATATTGCTGGATTATTTATTATAAATTGTTTTCCTACAGACGGCTGCCACATTGAGATACAAACTAAAAAGGATGGTATTCTACCGTTCTTTTGGTTGACTCAATGTATATAATTGCATAATTATTAATATATTTTACGATTTGCATCAATTTTGTAGATATCGATTTCTTTATATAAATGTCGGCAGCCCGGGAAGATGTAACGACTCTCAAATTTTGTAAAACCGTTATTTAAACGTGATCTTGTAGAATCTCCTATTCTTGAAGAAATAAGTGTTGAAATAAGCAACGTTGATATTGTTGTTTCACTACGTGATTCAGCATTTCGCCTTTCAATAACACTGATGAAGCCATACCCTTCCATGTTAATTATACAGCAGGGCAACGTGCATTTAATTACAACCTATCAAAGTGCCGTTTTTGGCCACTTGAAAGCTAGGTAATTAAAATAACTAATTTTAACGTATCATATATCATCAATGTTTTGGTCAAGACTTCGTCGTATTGGAAAAGGAATCGACAACAGTATTCAAAGCACAAACTCAATTATAAAAGCGTGTTGCGTACTGCATAACTATTTAAGTATGAAAAATTATCCTGTTGCATCATGGTTATTTGAACAAAGTTCAATTGAAAGAGATAGAAGATATCCACACCACTCAATCAACTCGGAAGTCAATAATCAAGCAGCAGAAGTGATAAGATATGCTCTTTGCTCATATTTCAGTAAGTGCAAATTCATTTCTGTCTATTAAAATCAAAAGCGACTAAAGAAGCTGACAGTGAAGTCAGCTATTCATAATAGTTGGTTTTCTCAAACTCGACTGAGTCCATAATTTCCCATGCAAAACTACTTTGAAATAACCAAAAGCAAATGAGTTGAACTAACAATTGGATATCTTTTAAGTTATTCATTCTTTTTTAACCTTTTTATTTTACGATAATATCAGTATTTTTATAAATGGCACAGTTCAACAGCAAAAAAAAAAAAAAAGAAACAGTAAAGTGTGTATCAGAGCTGTAAAAGAATGCCATTTTATCATTTAAATAGTTTAAAAAGTAACATAAATCGAAAGCAAAAAGTAAATATCAATATTCAACAGTTTCGCCAGAATATAGCTGAAAATTAATTTTCGGGTAATAAAGGCACAGAAGGCTTTTGCAAGCTATTACCGGTCCTATTTTGTAAGACGCAAGCTATCACCTCTCTTGAAATTTTTTGTTTCAAGCAATTCCGTTTTCATATGAAGTAAAGCAAACTCTTCTCTCTCTCTCTCACTGAAATTTTGTAATGAAATTTATTGCCAGACAACAAACCCCAAGTGACGTGATCGCTTGCGTTTTACAAATACGACCATAAGTATACATCCATTACGAATTGAATTGTAAAAAGTTCAAGAATGCATCCGCCAGTCGTCTTTTATTACTTTGAATATCTTTAATAACTTTCAGTTTCTCCTTTTCAATTTCAAGAAGTAGTTGTGTTTGTTCACTTTGACGGTTTATGGCAGTATTAAAATTGTCTTTCAATTTTGAACATATTTTTAAAATTTTGTCCACATTTTTGTTTTTCATCCATATCCTGAATTAGGTAAAAACGATGATGTGGTCAATGGTGATAACAGTGCAGTTGATGATAATGGACTAGAAGTCGGTGAAATTGGACTGTATGGTGACGGCGTTGAAACTAATGACAGCGATAGTGGCTCAGTGGGCAATGGCTGCAAGTTTGGCACTGAATTGTTGTTAGCAGCTGCCTTGAAAAATAAATAAAACTTAAATAAATAAATACATGTGTTTTTACCAGGGTACGGAAAGGTCCGCTTGTGTACGCTCGCAAGCTAGTAGACAGCTCATTTTGGTACACGCTCGTGTACCTTTTATAATGTCTTCCGTTCACATACGTGAGCCATATTTTAAAGCAATATAACTAGCTCGTGTACTTGAATGACAAAAAAAAAAAATATTTGGAGTACCCGCCCACGAGCGTTTACCTAAATGAGAGAATTTTTAAAGGTTCTATAAAAAGTTGATGTATTTTCAACTTTTTGGATTTTGTAGGCTCCTTGGACAAACATATTTTGACAAATAGATTCCATTTTCAATCTTTTTGGAACTAGTTAAATTATTGGAACTTTTTTGGTTTTGTGGCCCCTGAAAAATGATTTTTTGACAAATAGTTTCCCCGTTTTATATTGTGAAATTTTGGAGTTTTTTTTTGTTAAGTAGACCCCTAAGGCAAAAATCACAGATTTTTTGACAAATAGGTTCCACATGGTCAAAAAGGTTCCATTTTCACTTTTGGAACTAGTTAGATCATTGGACAAAAAATTCAAGAATTTTTCCAAGTAGTTCACTTATCCCAAAAATGTTAGAATGCTCCAATTTTTTCCAAAAATATAGCAAGTGCAACCTTTTCACTGCACCAAATTAGTTCCAATCACTCAAATAGTTCCAAAAATATTGCAAGGGAAACCTATTCGTCAAAAAATTCAAGTAGTGCACTAAACGTAAAAAGTTAGAATGACTGAACTAGCTTAAAAAATATTGCAATTAGAACATATCTGAAATATTGCAACTGTCCACAAGGTACGTATTTGTCAAAAAATCAAAATTTTTTGTCTAAGGAGTCAACAGAACCTAAACAAGTCCCAATGAAACCACTTGTACCATATATAATCTATGCGGAACCTTTTGGCCATGAAATCATGTTTTTTTCTCCACAGAGTCTAAAGAAATCATAAAAGTTGCAATGGACTCTACTGAGAACTAAATTTTTCTCTAAACTGCTTAGTTTTCATTTCTGCCCTTCATTTCCGTGCATCATTTTATAAGCATTAAAAGTTTCATTTACGTTTTTTTTCTCGAGCGCGTACGTTTCGCTAGGTACACGGATTGAGATCTAATTTCAAAGCCTCATTAAAACGTAGGCCCTCGTGGATGAGAGCGATAAAATATTTTCTATGGTGTACGTCCGCGAGCGCGTACGCTTTCTTTTGTACCCTTTTAAAAAGGCGTACAAAGGTACGCCAGCGGATCTTTCCGTACACTGGTTTTTACTTTCTTCAACAACCATGTTGTTTATTCGAAATCCACCAATTATTCGATGCACTCGATTGAAATGTACCCATTCTGCCGGGGAGCCACCTGAAGGTCCAACATCGGCCTTACATTTTCTGTTTATGTAAATTTGTTAGCTTGAGAATAAATGAGGCAGTTGGCCGCAAAGGGTTGCAAGTGCACAAACATTGAGAACTGAGTTTAGTTCAGAAAATTGAATTATTTTCTATTTATTTCATATGAAAAAAAGACGCCCTTACCATAATTATAATATAATGCATTTCTTGAAAACTCTTAAAGTTATTAAAACCCAAAGTTTGCTACTTGCGTCCTTTTACTTCCAACCGCCTCCAATATTGGCTTACCTATATTTTGCTGTCATGTTGCTTATTTTGATTTTTACTTCGGCAGGACTAACAGTCAAACTTAAATCAGCGCGGAAGCGTTTTTTATCTCTCAAAAATTTCTCATGCCCATACGATTTATATGTAGCAAACCATAATAACGCGGCGGCAACGCTGAGCTGTTGGAAAATCCAATTTTGACAGAGCGTTAGGAATTATAGTGGGTTGCAGAAGATAAAAAATTTTGATGTGACAATTCTTAAAATTTTTGTATTATTTTTATAACTCTAATAATTTTTCAATTATTAATTAAGAGTTATATTTTTGAGCTCAAGGTCTATGTTGCTTTCTGAAGAAACAACCAACAACAATACCCTTTGTATAGAGTGGCAATCGTACAGCAGACTAGACAGCTGTTTCGTTGGACGCTACACCAACTCATGGTCTGTATTATGTAATTCAGAGTAATTTTCTCTAACATTGACAAAAACAATTAGACATGAACGGCTAAGTTTATCATCGCTATCATATAAAGGCTACTGATGAGTTGGTGTAGCGGCCAACGAAACAGCTGTCTAGTCTGCTGTATGATTGCCACTCTATACAAAGGGTACTCTATATAAGGGTAAAGGGTATACGTGGGTGTCCTTACGAACACCCCGTAAATTCTCAATATTCTCCTCCCAGAGGTCAATCAAGACTTTTTCATCCTCAATATTCCAGGCTTTCCGTGATTTTTTGTTTTCCATTTCTTATTAAAAATTATTTCTCAACATAAATTAAAAAACAGTTGACAGGAAACAAAACTGACGGCTTAGTCAGCGGCTTGGAATTATCGATCGGCAGCTTTGAAATGAAACGATTCAGTGGTTAAAACAACGATGCCATTGTCATCTATGGCCCGCCATCTTCACTCAAGACACAAAAAGATGCGTCAGTCAAAAGAACAGAAGCAATAACTAAAAAAGAAAAAGTCACGAGAAGGAACAGAAGTGAAAGGATCTGCATCTGCATTCCAAACAGGAGCTGGTGTATTTCTTACGCTAGAATAAAGGGTCGATTGCCAAGGCCAAGTCTCGCTGAATAATGGTGAACAAATGGAACCAAGCATCAAGTGGAAACGCATCGGAAAGCTGTTATACTTTAAATTTCTCAGCAAATGCTTATTAAATAAGCCATTTTATATTACATTTTTTTTAAATTATGTATTTTAATAATTTTACATAATTATTAAACTTATTTAAGTAATTTGCACAACTTTATAAAACATTAGGTTTTATTAGTAAAAATATTTTTTTTTAAATGCACGCAAATGCTTCCTTGCTTAACTGCCGAGTTTTTAACGAAAAATATAATTTAAACTTACATGAACACTGGATGAATTATGAGAAATGTTATATTTTAACGCTTTACTGCATGGCTTCCAAAGATCTCACGTTTATGCCGTCAGTCGCATATGTTTGACATCTGCATTTTGTTTGATTTCTATGATACTGAAACTGTCCCTTTTGCATTTGAATCTGTTCGATTTTCTCAATACACACGCCTCTTGAAGTAGTTCTTAAAACCCTCAAAGGCCTACATCAATGACAAAGTTATCAAGATGTCTGATTTTACCCGGCACGCACATGCTGCGGTCAGCGCCACCAGAATTTGGCGGTTCTGCCAGTCTGGCTGAAATGCCTCAAGCGATTCCTTGAAGGTTGCGTACTTTCCCTTACGCAATGCACGTATATGCACGCTCACATCAGAGATGCATATTATGTCTACTACACTACAGTTCCTCCCCCATCAAGTAGTCCTCCAATCTTTTAGGAACTACCCTTTGACGTCTTGGCCGTTCACGCCTCTCTGGAACTGGTGTTACCTCTGATCGACCCTCTATTGTTATTTTTCGTGACTCCACCTTTTCATGTTGTCCTGCTCCCGGTAACCACCTTTCACCTTTTCCGAAATTCCGGTACCATACTTTTTCACCAGTGTTGAACCTTCTTTCCCTCTTATCCTGATTTATGTCCTCCTTCGATGTCAACCCACACTTCTTATTGTTATCAGGGTGTACATAATCGAGCAAAGTCTTGAGTTTCCTTCCCATCAAAATTTCAGCTGGACTTTCATTTGTTTCTGGCTTGGGAGTTGTATGCAGCCGTAAGAGAATATTTGCCAAACGTTTGTGAATATTTGTTTTCAGTAATTTTTTTAGAAGATTTTTTATGGTTTGAACAAACCTCTCAGCCTGCCCGTTCGATGAAGGATGATATGGTGCTGAGCAAATGTGTCTAATGCCACTATTTTTCAAATAAAGTTCAAACTCATTTGACACGATATTCTGGCCATTGTCTGACACGATCGTATCTGGTAGTCCATGAGTTGCCAAAATCTTTCGCATCATCTCAATCGTTTTTACTGAATTTGTATTTCCGGTCATCTTCACTTCCACCCACTTGCTGTGAGAGTCGAATACGATCAGAAAATTTGTTTCCATAAATGGACCTGCATAATCAATGTGCAATCGTGACCATGTCTTCATACTCAAAGGCCACTGTTTTGCTGGTGCTACTGGTGGATGCTTAATTGCCGGAGCACATATATCACATTTTCTTACTGTCATCTCAATGTCATTGTCCAGCCCTGGCCACCAAAAATATCTTCTAGCCATCGCTTTCATAGACGTATGGCATACCTTGGTGAACCTCGTGAAGTATATCTAAAATTCTGGAACGCAGCTTCTCTGGTATTATGGATCTACATCCCTACAATAAACATTGGGCATTTATCGATAGTTCTTGAATTCTGGTTGCATAGGGTTTGAACTGGAGTGATTTATCCGACAACCCGTAGTCCCGACGTTGAATGTGCCACATCACCTTGGAAAGCACGGGATCCCTTCTGGATGTTTGAGCGATTTCTTTGGATGTGACCAAAAATTGCTCGTACACTTCGCCGCAGTACAAAATTTCTGGTGGATCTGAAACATCGATCTTACTCTCCTTTAAAGGTAGCCGGCTCAACGCATCTGCATTTTTATGATCTTTCCACCATCGATACTGAAATTTATACTGGTAAGCACCTAACAACAGTGTCCATCTTAACATCCTGGGTAATATTTGCTGAGGTATTTGTTTTTCAGGATTGAAAAAGCCCAGTAACGGCTTATGATCCGTAACTATCGTGAAACTTCTACCACTTAAAAACTGGTGAAACTTTTTAATTCCAAAAATCATAGAAAGAGCTTCTTTGTCCAGCTGCGAATAGTTCCGTTCTGCTGCTTGTAGTGTTCTAGATCCAAAAGCAAAAATCCCTCATAAAAATGCAGCTTTTGTTTGTTTACTGGCTCTGATGCATGAGAAATTGCTCTTACTTTTTCATTTGTTGGGCGCACCCCCTGGTGGTTTACTGTAAAACCCAAAAAAGTTTATTCATTAACTGAAAACACGCACTTACTTCTTTTTAGTTTCAGCCCTGCGTCTGGTATACGCTGCAAAGTACTCCGTACTCGTTCCGACATTTCATGCAAACTGGAACCGCCGATGAGTATATCGTCCAGGTATACGACTACCCCTTTTATGCTCTGCAAAATAGCTTCATGATGCTCTGAAAAATGCTAGGCGCGGTTGAAATGCCAAACGGCAATCTGGTGACTTCAAAAAGTCCACGATGAGTGTTGAGTGTAAGTATTCTGGCTGATTCATCATTAACCTTCACCTGTGTATATGCTCGATCCAAATCTAATTTTGCAAACCACTTACAATTTGGAAAAGTGGTGAACACTTCAGTATTTGTCGGCAGCGGATACGTGCCTTTGCACAGCATCTGGTTAACCGTGCATTTATAGTCCCCGCATATTCGGATACTGCCATCTGACTTAATAACTGGTACTATTGGTGTTGCCCACTCACTAAATGCCACAGGTCGGAGAACACTTGTACTTGAGTACTTGACGACTTCGAAAAAATTTTGGCTGGCTCTAACTTGACATTTGCAAACAAATTTTTTCGCCCTTATAATCCCCAAGTTTCTCGTCAAAAACAGAACAAAATCCAGAAATTTCTGCTGGCAGCTCAGACTATATTTTAAGCACCGTGCTTACTACTTGGATACCTAAATCCTCAAACCAATTTCTTCCAATGAAAGCTGGTCCCTCTCCGGCTACTTCAATAAAGGCAAAATTTTTATCTTTACCGTCCAAAGTAACCAGCACTATGATTTCACCACATATTTTAAGGTTTCTTTCCGTACCCCATGTTCTCAAATTAATTTTGTTTTTGTTTAGTTTGATGTTTGAAAATTTTTCACTAAAAATGTTCTCACTAACTATAGAATGACTGGCTCCGGAGTCTGTATCCATTACAATTGGTTGCTGGCAAATAAATACATCTTTTTGGATCGATGAACCCTGTCTATTCCTTATAGACAATAAATATTCCTGATTGCCATTATTCTGGTGCGCTTCTAGCTTATTTAACCCTGTGTAGATTTCCGATTTCTTATTGTTACGATTCTGTTTTTTTCCTTGTTTCGATTTGGTGATACACGCTTTTTCTATGTGACCACGTTTCTTGCAAAATTACAATCTATCTCTTTAAATCTGCATTGACAACGAAAACATTTTTTCCCCTGGACCCTGGCTATGTGTCTCCTTAGAGCTCGATAATTTATTAATTTGTGGCTGGCTTGCTGTTGTTTTTAAAACATTAATATTTTTCTGAGCTGCCTCGCTCGCAATAGCTTCATCTTGTGCGATCTGCAACGTTAACTTGTCATTTGACAACAGACGCCTCTGCAGATTTTCGCCGCGCATGCCACAGACCAATCTGTTACGCAGCATGTCCTCCAAATCCTTGAATCCGCAACCCTGGCTCAACTTGTGAAGCGCTCCTAAGAACTCTGGAATGGACTTGTCATCTTTCTGGTCATGGCAGTAAAATTGAAAACGTTGTACGATAAGGTTTGGAGTTGGGCAGAAATGTTTAGTCAGCAAATCCATTACCATGGCAAACTCGAAACTTTCCGTCAACATAGCCTTCATCGTTGCTATTGATTTTAATAGCATGTACGTTTCTGTTCCACATGATGACAAAAAGATTGCCTTCTGCACTTTTGGATCAACTAATCCATTTGCCCTAAAAAAGAACTCCGTTTGCACTTTATAAATTTGCCATCTTCCTAACGACACGTTAAATTGTCCCAACTCGCCAAACTTTGATGCCATCTCTTTTCCCAGTTTCTCCTCGTCGCTAATATTAAATACTTATTTATTTCCAAGTATTTATTAATTACATATATGATTTGAATGTGAAAAATTAAAAATTTATAATATGCTTGGGTAGCAGCCTGCTTCGTGTTCTGTATACGCACGCTCACATCAGATATGCATATTTTGTATACTACATTACACTTTTGTATGAGTAAATTCGTATTAAAAGAAGCATTTACGAAATAAATGCGAATTAAGCTTTAAATGCACATTTAGCTCCCAGTCTGAACATAGTATAAGAAATTAACAAATGCTTTTACTGAATTTTTCTAGTACAAGGTATGAATATATAAAAAAAGTATGTGTGTGACCGCCATGCACGGTAGATGTGAAACATCAACGTTATATTATATTGGAAAGATACGGTATGGGATATAAGGGAGCAAAAAAACTTAAAATTTAATTGAAAATGTTTAATTTAATGTCTTCTTAATTATTTCTGTTACAGTAGAATTCGATTCTATCAATATTGCATTGGGCAGATGAAATCTAAAATAACTTGTGAACGTTTTAGAATCAATGTGTTCAAGATATCGCGAAAACACTGCATCTATGGCCCTTCCATGCCTCGTTTTTGAGTCCTGCGCATGGTTCATAATCAACTGAAATTCGTTTTGAAGAAAAGTAATCAGTGGGAATGATTCCTCTGCGGAAATATTTGTATTGAACTCTCCAGCTAAAATTAACGGAAGATTATGGAGATTTGTTTTTGTTGTATCATTGAACCCGCTGGACTGTAAATAATTAACCGTCGATGAAGAAATTTGATTATATCCGCAATATTTTGATTTGGTGAAACGTACTGACAAAATTTTAGCTCAAGTGTGGCTTTAGGTGGTAATATTTTTTCCTACTTGAAGGATATTGACTGTCAAAATTTCAATTGAATCAGCCCGGTAGTTTTGGAAATATACTATTTTTATTAATTTGTGGGAGATCAAAGGGGGTGTGGCCAAATTTTTTCCTAAGCTCCATCTTCTACTCAAAATAAATGTATTGCCAAAATTTCAACTGAATGGGCTCAGTAGTTTTGGTGAAATCGCCTTTTTATAGATTTGTGGGCGGTAAAAATGGGTTCGGTCAAAACTTTTATTATAATATTGCATTGTCACCAGATTTTCACATGTATGCTAAATTTTAGCTTAATCGGATACAAAGAAGTTGTCTAAAATTGGTTTGGAAATTTAACGAAGCCAGCTTAATAAAAGTTTATAAAAAACCTTAAAAAGCTTAATATTGAACAAATTTTACGAGAATAATAATGAAAATGTGGTATTTTTTATTGTATTATTCTTGCTGAAGATGAACAAAAACAAAAACAAATGACAATACTAAAGCAAATGATATGCATTACATATGTAAATTTTATATTCATATTTAAATATGAAATAAATATGAATTTTATATTCATTTTATATTCATATTTAAAATAACAAGCAGTTACTGAGAAATATTCGTAACACGATTCGCATCAAGAAACGAAACGATGTTGAAAATTTGGCGTCAACTTTTCTCAATCTGCGCAAGGCGCCATAAGATGTTTCACATTAAAATAGAATTAATAAAAGGTAATTGTTGATTTCTTGTTCAAAATAACAATCGATTAGTTTCGAAATTAACGAAAATAACTGACTAAATAATTTATTTGTCAAATATAAATGTTGAAAACGTCAAAATTGACTTGCAAAAAATATTTTTCATTAAAAATAAGATTCTGTTTGATATATTTGGTAACGAATTTGTTGTTCTTGTTAATTTTTATGTTAGTTGAAAACAAATTTAATTCAATTAATGTTTTATTAATGGAATAAATATTTTGGAAAAATATGAACTTATATAAAGTTCGATTCATGAAACGAAGGAAGTTATTTGTCAGTTTTGCGTGTTGCACACCACCTTCTGCAAACAGTGACCTGCATGATATATGTATGTTTTTAAATGTGAGACTAACATTAAAAAAGATAATAGAATTGATTTACAGTCGATTGAATGATTTTTTAGCTGTGAGCTACCCTCCCCATACTTTTGCAACGCCATGCTCTTCATCAAATGGTTCAACATCTTCTGCGCTTTCTTACTGCCATATTTTTTACTTTTTTGGATGTACATTTGTTTCAATACTAGGTAAAAGTATTGATACCGTTCCAAAGTATCGAAATTGTACTCGTATCGAAGTGAAAAGTATCGATACGATATTCGTGTCCCTACACCGAGCAGTTTTACGCAATAGTTGGTTGCCAGAACCACCAATCCATCAACTCCTACTGCTTTGATTCTAGTCAAATCATATAATTCAACTCGGCAACTACCCTAAATTTCAACAGCTGAATTCATACAACAACCTCATTTGAACCCAGAGATAAGTAACAACAACAACAACGATTACAATTTTAACAACAACAACAGCAAAAAACAACAGAATATTAGCAGAAATAACAATTCGAAAACAAAATTTAAATTTTTGTAAAATTTTTTGACAACTTTGTAAACATTTTTTGATTGCCATATTTTATAAAACTTTTTCCATAGGTTGCATTATTATTCTAGTTTATTACGAGGTACACGAAGTAATTGCATCATATTCGTAGGCACTACACTTCACTAGGGTCTAGGTACACTAAAAAGCGAAGAGTTATGCCGCGTTTTTATGTGATCTTTCAGTATCTTATCTTACCCATATCACAAAACACATGCTATAAAGAGCGAGATGCACTTTTTCCTATAAAAATTTGACATTTGCAAAATATGTAAACAAATCAATTTCTGCAAGTTTACTGATTGCAAGACGTGCTTATTGAAATAACTTCTTGTCTACGTACCCTAAATTGTTTTATATAATTATTATTGTGCAGACAGCATCAGGTGTTACAGGTAATCCAATTCGTGTGCCACAACTGCAGCAGCATCAGTGAAATACACACGAAAAAAAATATATAAAAAAAGTTTTAAAAAAGTCTTGGTGAATCTACCAAGCACCAAATTAAAGAAAAAAATCACTGATGCTTTCCATAAATGCGCTTAGGAACTCTCTGGCCAACTCTACATTGCGATGGTTAAAAAAACCAAGAATGTTTATTTATTTTAAATCATATCCCTTGACCTGATTTGATTTTCTTTATTTTCCAATTTGTATTCGTAATTCTGTACTATTTCAAAACAATTTATATTGGCGCAAATAAAATTGACAGCTTGACAGCACAAAAACTACAACTATAAAAATTAATGTCATATTTATAGCATGTGATCAACTCTTATAGCAAAAGTTCAAGAAGTTGAACTTTTTCGATCTCCTAGCATCACAGGGGATATCACATGCTATAAAAATGAAAAAGGTATACCTGTTTCACACTCACATTCATCAATGCCATAAAGTAGGGCTCACATGCTATTTCTTTCTTACAAAAAATGTGATACTAGAAGATAATAGAAGATCACATGGAAACGCAGCATTAAGTTTGAAGTTTAAAAAACATAGACTTTTAGAGTCTCACTCACCATTTATCGATTTTGAGACTAGCCCCCTTACATACCCAATACAAGTACACGCGACTGCGATAAAATTGCCTTCGTTCTGGACGAACTGTCCAGATGCTTGGTTTGCGCACGCTGAGATTCAATTCCAAGCGAAAGGAATTATAGTAGACAAAACCAAATATGAGTACTTGGTAACTTCATTACCACAAGAGGTTATAGTCACTGTAGTGGATTTTATCCAAAAACCTCTGGCAGCGAACATATACGAAGGGCTTAAAAAGACACTGCTCGATTGATTTTCACTGAGCGAAAACAAACGTTTCGATACAATACTTTCGGATTCTGAGATGGGTGAACAAAAGCCACCTCAGTTCTATCGATAACTACTTTTGCTAGCTGGATCAACAGTTAGTAGTGATTTGATTTATAAACTATGGCTACGTAAGTTTCCAAAAAGTTTGAATATAGCCTTGACCGGGTCTGGGCACAGAGAACTAGGAGTACTTTTAAAATTAGCAGACGACTTATGGGAGCTCATGACTGGCAGTGAAATCTCTTCCATGACCAGAAAGCCAGCTTCCTCCTCGGAAGAGTTAATGGTGATAACTCAACTTTTTTCTGAGACCACCTTCAAAATTTCGAACGATGGCAGTTACACGACACTCCGTTTAATAATACATGGCATAGACAATAAAATAACTTCCTGCAAGTATTTCCGCGAATAAGAAAACAAAATCAGATTTAGTTTTGACGGCAGCCAACGGAGGCACAATTGCCACGTATGGAAAGAAATTACTTAACGTAAACTTAAAATTAAGACGAGAATTTTCTTTCATTTTCATTGTGGCTGACATAACTAGACTTATCATCGGCGCAGACTTTCTAATCAAATATGGACTACTTGTTGATTTGAAACATAAGAAATTGATTGACCCTTTAACAAAACTCACTGTTAACCCTGCCGCAGCATACTCAGAATCTCTTTCACCAAAATTATTCACAGTAGACAACAAGCATGCACAACTACTCAAACGGTTTCGTACGCTTTTTACAGAACCAGACTACACGGCACCTATCAAACACAAAATTTAACATCACATTGTTACACAAGGACCGTTACCGTTTACAAGAACAAGACGTCTAGACATGTCTAAGTCGAAAATCACAAGACAAGTGTTTGAATTCTTAGTTAAATCTGGTGTTTGCAGACCTTCTAATTCAAATACATCTTCTCCACTACGCTTAGTACCGAAACGTGAACCAAACGACGGGAGACAATGTAGAGATTACAGACGATTAAACACTATTACAGTACCGGACAGATATGCATTACCACACATACACGATTTTTCCATTAATTTACACAACACAAACATTTACTCGAACATGGGTTTAGTCCAGAGCTAATCAACTGGCGGCATCGCGGGCAAAGAGCTTTCTCTGCCGTCACACGTTTTTAAGCACACGTACGCTGCTATAGCTTTCAGTATGATTTGAAAACGTATGAGGGGAGGATGTTGATGCGCATTCGCTTCAAACGTAATAAAAAACACGCACGCTGCTCGAGCTTTCAGATGCGCATTTTCGCTTATTGTTTTGCTTGCAAACATTATTATAAATCATAAACATTACCATTCACTAAAAAAAGAAAATATTTTACAAGCGTATCAAAGCAACTTTTAAAAACTTTATTTTGCGCAACCACCTTTTTTAAAATCTTTACACTGCTCAATTACCTTTTATAGAAGCTTTACTTCACGCAACCATCTTTTCTTTTGATAGCACAAAGCTTTTCAATGCACAAATACATAGACATAAGTGCTGAGTTTGTGGTTGTGTAGGAATGTCTAGCTCTGATTTAGCCAGAGCATGCCACCAAAATACCGTTTGAGTTTCTCCGTATGGCTTTTGGTTTGAGAAACTCAGCACAGACATTCCAAAGATTCATACATGAAGTGCTACACGGATTGGACTTTAATTTCGTATATTTGTACACATTGAACATTTAACACAAGTTTTCCGAATTACAGACTATTTTTGAACGGATTGAACTTCAAAACCAACAAATGCATTTTAGGAGCAACAGACATAAATTTTCTAAGTTACAAAATTTCATGACAAGGTATTCGACCTTCTGAAGAACGTACACAATGCATACAAGACTATCCACAACTCTTTACAGTTAAACAAATGCAAAAATTCATAGGTATGACAAATTACTACCACCGTTGTATTTCAAAACTTGCACACATGCTAGGTCCAATTTATGACATGGTCACCGTTGCATCAAAAACAAAGAACAAACAATTACACTGAACTGATACCACACTACACGCATTTGTAACAATCAAAGATAGTTTTGCAAAGGAAACACTACATAATCATATCAGTAGTAATGCAAAATTATCGATTGCTGTAGACGCGTCCAACACAGCAATTGGTGGCGTTTTGCAACAACAGAATAGCGGAACACTGGGACCATTAGCCTCCTTTTCGAAAAATTATCACAATCAGAAACGAAATACAGTATATTCAACAGGGAATTACTGGCTATATACTTAAACATTAAACATTTTAGACACGACCTCGAAGGAAACAATTTCACAGTATACACAGATCACAAACCACTGATTAAAGCAATACATTCACAAACAGAACGCAAACAAGACACTTAGAATGCATTCCACAATTCACACATGACATTTAACACATTAAAGGTTCAGAAAACACTGTAGCATATTCACTTTCACGAGCTGAAATAGAAGCCTTTACCGTAGTGATGGAACGATTAACTGAAAAAGTTATATTAATCGGTTATTTTCCTTCGGTTTACGATTTAATTGTATCGTATTTTCCCATTCGATTAACCGAAAATTGTTTAATCGAAAAATAAAAACAAATTAAAAATTAATCGAATGGAATCCATCACTAGGAAATGATGGAAGTGTGTAAATATGGATGTGATTAAGAAAAAGTCGGTGTTTATATAAAAATAATTTTTTATACTTACTTTTTGCACATTTCGTACAAGGGTAAAAGTGTGCATAATATGTAAAATGTTATATTTTATCTTCAAAAGTTATGCTTGGATATTTATCTTTGAAGTTGGTTATATATTTATATAATGTTGTGAAAAAATGTGCCGTAGGCGAAAAAATCGTTCGATTTTTTAAAAAAATTGTTCAGTTTTGGTATATAAAGCTGCATGTAATGCGTGGAATTTTGTGGTTAATAGTTTGTTGAATAGGTAATAGCCTTTCTTAAATACCCATTTTTCTTTGTTTTGTATAAAAATAAAATAAAAATAACAAGCTTTTCGATCCCTTTTTTTTAACTTTGGACCCCTATAACTTCAAAACCAGATGAGAACGAGCATTTATTTTTCCAGAAAAAGAGTTAAGAAAATGATTTTTAGCTTAAAGTAAATTATTTCTAAAAAAATTACTTATATGACACAAAAAATAAATTAGTTTCACATTCAATACTTCAAAGCATATTTTTGCAATTAAATTTGTATATTGCATAATATTAATAGCATTATTAATGATATAAAATATATATATTGTTTGAAAGTGGATTTTTGAGTAAGAATTTTGGTGCAATCTGTTGATTCATGCTACTCCAGGCTTATTTGGAATTGAATATTGAAATTTGTGATGATGCTTTTTAAATAATTAAATTTTTCACACAGAGGAGAGTCCTATATTGTTTACACCCAGCCAAATTTGCTTCAAAATCAATTAACACGGCTACTGTTAATTTAACAAGACCGGCTTTTCCATACAAAATGCCACCATAGTCTTTTTACCACTCTTTTGTGTTTATCTCACCTCTGTTTTATACACCACTGTTGATGTGTTGAAACCTAGTGCCGCTTGAAATTGCATCATCCAATTTAAAAGCAAAATAATTTTTAATTTTCACGAGTTCGCGTGTGTTTAAAGATATATTAAAATATAAACAGTTTTAAAAATGTAACAGTTTGAATTATATAGTGGAAGTGAAGAATATCTAGAAAGTGATGGAGAAGCAAATAATAATTTGCATGAAATTATTTGCGAAGAAATGCAGTTTGGCGAGGACGTATATGAACGTTTGCTAGGTATTGATGTGATTTCTTGTCCAAAAAAGCTGCTTAAAATCACTTCCAGGAATGGCTGAGTATAACCTCACCTTTTTAAGGCTATGCGCAGCCATCCCAAAAATCTCCTCAACTATTTAGTCTACACCAGGAGACACCGCGAGGGAGCCGATGTATATAAAATGGACTCGGCGCTTACTGAAGCCATTTTATATACAGCGGGCTCAGAGTTACCTGAGCTTCGAGTCGACTTGAAGTGCATCGTGAGCACTCCCTTAACGTCTTATTCGAAATATAATTAAAAGTTCAAAAATATAATTACATTAAAATGTATCATGTAAAGAAAAAATTTACTTTTAACAATCATATTTTTCACTGGACAACATTTACATTTTATCCTATGGAAAAATTCATTTTTCGATAGTTTTTATGAGAAAATTTCCATCACTACTATTTTATACTTTGCTTGAAAATTTTATTAATACATGGCATAATTGTTTTTAGCATGCGGAATGGGTGTGGAAAGCCTCCATTTGATTAAAAATGAAGACATTAATGATCTCTTCCCGGTATCTATGCTTGGGGCACGTGTTAAGTTTCGAGAAAAATTAAGTCATTGGCGGAAAAACGAGGTAAGTTTAATTTGGAAAATTGTGTTATATATATATATAAAATTTCACACATGTACAGGCTGACACCCTATCAGGTTCAAGCTCATGTAAAACCTTGGAAAAAACACAGGAAATGTCGCCGAATCAAGGGCCTAATAATTTGGAACATCTGCTCCAGGCATCTCCGAAAGGGCTGAGTATACTAACCCATTACGCTGATAACTCTGAATTATCGGATGAAAACCGGATTGATTTAATAAATATTATTATTGATTACTTTAAAGCCAATTTGCGCACAATAACAACGAAAGACATTGTTGACTTCAGTGACGGAATTGTTGCGAAATTTCCTTCAGAAGATAAGGTAAATATTTGAACATAAGGCCCGTCGCACATACGAGCGTGCTGTGGAATGTGTGCCTTTAAATGCGTCGCTTGTAGAGTTGCGTACAACACTTTCTTATAGAACGCAGCACATACCAGCGACACATTCTAGGCCCATTTTTACAAATTTTTACACATCTTCGCTCGTATGTGCGACGGGCCTAATAGCCGTGTTTTCTTCCTTTAAAAAAAAATATGCTTTTCTACATTTCCCTACACTTCTTCTCCAAATTTAAAGCAACTGCATGCAAGCGTTGTTTTTGTATTTTTATACGTTTAAAATTATTTTAAACCGTTCTTTGCATATAAAAACATATTATTTCTTGCAATAACTTGATTTTTTAATGATTTTCAGAGGAACTACTATCATTTTCGGGGAAAACGCTTAAATCCAACTGGCAAATTATACGACAAGGCTGCAAATGCCCGTCGAAAAATTAAAAAACTAAGTTTGAATCTTATAGTAGATAATAAATCCGTACCGCCAATAGCTGAAGGTATGCTTTCGAATCTTTAATAAATGTACTTAAGTCACTAGAAACAGAGGGGTTAGTTATTACAACAGAGGAAGGACAATTTCATTTATATTTCGTTCTTGCGTTTATTATTGGAGATAACTTGGGATTAAATTCCATACTTGGATTTTCGACCAGCTTTAATTCAAATTTTTACTGCCGAAGTTGTAATAAACATGACATGCAAACTGACACATGCGAACACCCGGACTTTTTACGAACTAAAAGAAATTATTTTTTTGATTGTAACCTCAACGATGATAAACTTACAGGAATTAAGGAATTTTGTGTTTTTAATAGTTTAGACAGTTTTCACGTGATTAATAATTTCTACTTTGATATAATGCACGATTTGTATGAAGGAGTATGTAGGTATGACATTTCCGAAGTTTTGTTATATTTCATAGAAAAAAAATTCTTTACCCTCGAAACACTCAATTATCGAAAGCAAATGTTTGCATATGGGGTGACAGAAATAGGAAATATATCACCCCCTCTAGCTATAAATAACATACAGAATCGAAATTTCAGAATGACAGCAAGGGAAATGATGACATTTGTCCATCATTTGTCTTTGATAATTGGGGATCTGATTCCTGAGGGTGACGAAGTATGGAGTTTTTTTTTAAAACTTTTGCAAATCATCGATATTGTCATGATGAGCGAAATTCATGAAAGCACTTTAAATAGTTTACAAGTATTAATCGAAGAGCACAATTCTCTATATATTTCCTTATTTAAAAAAACCTTGAAACCTAAATTTCATTTTCTAAATCATTACGTGTCATCAATTAAAAAGTGTGGTCCCCTTAAAAATTTATGGTGCATGAGATATGAAGCGCTTCATAAAGTCTTTAAGGACTACGCCCATTCAATGAATTCACGTTTAAATATACCATGGAGTCTTTCAATTAAAGCTGCACTAAAATTTGCTTATAGTTTGTCGTGCGAAAATTTTTTCTTTGAAGATTTAATTGCAAACCAAAAACATATATTAACTGACAGAACGATATTCAAGTACAATGAAACTTTTCAAAACGACAACGAATTGAAAAATTTTAAATTTTATTCTAAAGTGACATTTAAAGGCAAGGATTATAAAAAAGGATTTTTTTTAGTTGTTAAAAAACCAGATTTAGGTTTATATATAATTGAAGACATTGTAGTTGATAACAGTTTAACAGAAGCTTTTTTAATATGTTTCGAATACAAAATTCTTTATTTTAATTTTCATTTGCATGCTTTTATGGTTGGCGAAAGATTAAATATTAATAAATTCTTATATATAAATGAATTTTGTTCGCCACCGTTGCATATTCATACACTTTGCATTAATCAAAAAGCATTTCGTTTAAAAAGTTTGTAATCCATATTTAATCTATTTTCCTTGGCATTTAAAAAAATACATTTTTAAAAATGGTATTTATCGTATTTCAGTACAAAATCTAAAAAATTAATAGCCGCAGAAGATTTGTAAATTTTTAAAAACACCATATTTTTCCATAAAAGTTGTATTATTATAAATTATTATATGAAATAAACTAGTTTTAAACTATTAACTATTTTTAACTAAAAAATTTTCTACGAAAAAATAAACAAAACAATAAAAAATCAAACGGACTGCATTTTAATTTAATCGTAAAACCAGATCGGATATATTATTTTAACATTGGAGGTAATGTAAATTTAAAGAGGTGGTCTTGTTAGATTGACACTATTTATAGTATTAGTTCAACAAAGGAAGGATATAATATCAACACTGTGTTTCTGTTTAAAAACAGCTGGTTTTTTTAACATATAAAATAATGTTAAAAATTGGTATCTTGTTAACATAATCTGTTTGGCAAAAATTAAACAGAAAAACTGTTAATTTCTGGTTGATTTAACACTGTTTGTTCTCTGGGTGTACAAGTAGAGGTCAAATGTAATGCTCAGGTTCATTTGAAATTGCTGTTTAAAGATTATCATAATATGATTATACTAGTGATAACGCCCCGAAACCTACTTCGCTTTGGAAATCATACTTTCTCATTCCCGAGTTCGTGTCTTACGAGTTCGTTTCTTAAGTCTTTTCGCCATTTTTTTTTCAACTTAAAACGCTCTTAGCTGCTAAACGGTATATTTATCGAAAGTCATATAATTTTTGGGCTACGTACAGCTCAAAACCTTTCCAATGATATATCAATTGATGGTGTAGTGTTTGTAGATTTGCTGGAATAAGTGAACCATTAGGATTTTCAAAATTTGAATATAATTTATGATTTATTCTTTGTTAACTTTTTCAAAAGAACATTACAATACCAACTGTAATAAATTGCAATAAAAAATTAACTTGACAACATATTGTTAAGCATTTGCATGTGTAACTTTGCAGTTCAACTCTTCTTTTCACCTTTGTAGGTCATCCTTCTTGATGAGAGCAAATACCAATCAGTTTTGTAGTCCAAGGTTGGGGAGATGATGCGACTTTTAGGGCTTATTTTTTATTATTTTTCTGTACATAAGATTCTCCAAGTGGAGGCTAGAGCCCCTTTAGCCCGTATGTAGATCCGCCACTGCCTGTCACTGCGATCGGGCTGACGAAATCCGCTAATTGCAGGTAAGCTAACGTTCGGATCGGACAACGTCCGCCGAGTCCGCTAGTAATATATAACTAAACAAATAAGACAAAGAATTTGAAAAAATATTTTAACATTCGATTAATAGTTAAATCGATTAATCGATAAATTTTTTTTTGCCATCACTACTTACCTGCACAGATATTAACCTTAGAACACTACACAAAGAACTGAACACAAATACAGAACTACAAGATATACTAGGCAGTCACAGGTACAAGCTCGAACAGATACAACCAGCATTACCATATGCGCAGTTAATCCTGTTTTGGGCAGTATTTTGAGCAGGTAGACAGGATCATATTTCTCCCAGGATTTGGGCAGATTTTTTTTTAATCCAGTTTTTTAATTTTCGTTGAATAAAAAAAATAAAAATTTTATATTTATAAATTATATGTAAGTACTTATATAAAAGTAGCAAATAAAGTTGCTACTACTTTTTACATCCTTTCAAAAATTTGATCATGTGGCAGCGCTTTTCCTGTCATTGTGCTGTCATCGTTTTTGTTAATTTCTTTTCGCTAGTCTTTTGCAAATTACAAATGGACAAATACTTAACAAAACCTGCTAAGATAAGGAAATTGTCGTTTATTATTTTAAAAAATTAAATGTTAAAAAACGTTAAAAAATTTATTTGATGTGCTTCATTCAATGCATATGATCACTACAAATAGTTTAATATAACAAAGTAACAATTTGTAAATTTTGAGTTGTGACTATTTTGTATTTAGTGTGCGATATGTTTAATGATCTCAACATTGCGAATGAATTGCTTTAAAAACTTATTATTTAATCTAGTTTTGTTAATTTTGTTACATACCTAATAAAAAAGTGATATTTTTGTAAAATTATAACATACTTTAAATAAAATATTAAAAATGTTATAATAAAAAAATTTTAAAATATTTGTTTTTAGTCCTTTTATAAGAGCAGTATTTTCTCTAAAAATACAGGATTTTTTTTTGAAAATTACAGGATTTTCAAAAAAACATATGGCAATGCTAGATACAACATACCAGTACTCAAGATTAAAATTTGGTGCGAGCAGACAAATTCTGTAACACGACCTTACATGCTACAGACATTACGAAAACAAGTATTCGAACAACTACACAACATACCCACCCTGGTACACGAGCTTCACGACGACTACTAACACGAAGATATTTTGGCCAAAGAAGAATACACAAGTTAACAAATGGTCACAGGAATGTGTTAGATGTCAACGCTCAAAAATACAAAAGCACATGAAGACAACACCACACGAAATCCGCATATCACACGGCTGCTTTGAACATATCCACGTTGATATAGTCGGTCCTTTGCCAATTTCAAAAGGGTACAGATACTTACTTACCGTAGTTGACAGGAACACCCGTTGGCCAAAAGCATATCCGCTGAAAGACACAAATACTGACACGATTGTTGACACTCTTTAAAGAGAGTTAATTTAACGTTTTGGAGTTCTATTAAAAGTTACCCCTAATCGAGGAGCACAGTTCACTTCAGTAGCCTTTAACAACTTTCCTAATAATCTCGTTTGCCAGCATATAACTACTTCGGCATATAACCACATCTGACGTGTGAACACTCGGCAAATTTTCTATTTTGTCACTTAAAAAAGATTTCAATGTAAACACATCAATTCAAAATGCGCGATGAAGAAGATTTTTGTAATGATTTTATTGAAATTTATAGATAGCATTCAGAACTGTGGCAGATTAAATCGGAAATTTATAAAAACAGATTATTAAAAAATAAAGTATATGGAGTGCTGCTGATGTTTTCATTACGGCTTGCAAGACAATAATGAAATTTGACGAAAAATTTGATAATATGAAGACTTGCGTGGTCAAACTGTTTGACCAACGATTTGATGAAGAATTTGATTATGTGAACGCCCCTATTGTGGCGAACAACCAGACAAATCGGTTTACAGAGTTACTACTAGTTCTTCTGAGCCTCAGATCTTCGGTCAAGGAAGATATCAAAACGTCGGCAGCTGAGATGGGTTTTCGTCAGACGCTCAGATTACCGAAACAAAATGTGATACATAACAGTGAAACTTTAAACCCTTCGGATACGCTCCCGCAAATCAAAAAAGTAGTCGAACACAAACAATCGATAATTGCAAATTTGTTTTTGTTAGAAACGATACCATACATCGAAAGCTCAAGAAGCCCTATGACGGACCTTTTAAAGTAATTAATCGCAACCCAAAATTCTTCACAATATCTCAGAATGATACACACCAGAGAACTGCACAAGCCTACTTGAAATTCAAGCTTTTTCAAGTACTTGAATTCAAGTATGTATCCAAACTTGAAAAAGCAAGCTTTGGCCTGCTTATAAAAATAGCAAACAATTACAAGTCATATCCAAGCTTTTTCGTTGGCTTGCTTGTTGAGGCTTACTATGTCGGGTAAGAAAGTTGAAAAGCTTGAAACGTTCGGCAAAAGCTTGTAAGCTCGCAAGTATCCAATTAATTGAATTTAAAGCATGTATCCGAAAAAATTCAATTAGCTTGTTTAGGAAAATCTTAAGCGTATTAAGACTTTTAAGGGTTCTGTGGACTCCGTGGTTGGCAGTTTTAGGGGGTAGCTGATTTTGAAATTGATGTAAAAATTTAAAATTCAAGATGGCGAAGAGAGTTGCCACCTTGATTTTTTTTGTATTTTTGCGAATTCTTAACAAAACCTGCTAAGATAAGGAAATTGTCGTTTATTATTTTAAAAAATTAAATGTTAAAAAACGTTAAAAAATTTATTTGATGTGCTTCATTCAATGCATATGATCACTACAAATAGTTTAATATAACAAAGTAACAATTTGTAAATTTTGAGTTGTGACTATTTTGTATTTAGTGTGCGATATGTTTAATGATCTCAACATTGCGAATGAATTGCTTTAAAAACTTATTATTTAATCTAGTTTTGTTAATTTTGTTACATACCTAATAAAAAAGTGATATTTTTGTAAAATTATAACATACTTTAAATAAAATATTAAAAATGTTATAATAAAAAAATTTTAAAATATTTGTTTTTAGTCCTTTTATAAGAGCAGTATTTTCTCTAAAAATACAGGATTTTTTTTTTGAAAATTACAGGATTTTCAAAAAAACATATTTAGTTTATTTAGTTTAGTTTATTTTTGGAAGTCTTTGAATACAAAAATTCTTACAGACTATATTAGTTAAGAGAAAAATTAAAGTTAAAATTTATAGTAAAAATATAATCTTAAAACTAGGTTAAGTAAATACTATTTACAAAATTCTTAAATTTTTGTTTTGGAGCAAAGAGATCAAAGTCATTAGATTCACTCAGCTCATTGAATAGTAACAAAGCTCTTGTAATTGGCTCATTTAAGGCATAGTTAGTTCTACAATATTTTACATAGAATAATTTGGAATTTCTTAGATTTCTTGATGGAATATGAAAAGGTATAAGCTCCAAGAGAGATTGACAGTCAATTAATCCAGAGATAATATCATGTATAAACATCAGTGATGCAATTTTCCGCCTGGAATCAAGCGATTTAAGACCCAAGAGCATTAAACGAGAGTTATAAGGTGGCAAAGGGTCACAAAAGTTAATTGACCGCAGGGCAAACCTCGTGAAGTTTTTTTGTATTTTTTCCAGTCTAAAAGAGGTAGACATATAGAAAGGGCTCCAAACAATGGACGCGTACTCCAATCTAGACCTCACAAACGCATTAAATAGCATTATTAGAGTGTGTGGATCAGAAAAGTCTTTGCAATTTCTTCGGATAAACGCTAGTAGTGAGTAGGCCTTAGGAATTAAGTAGTTGACATGGTCAAGAAACGAAAACTTAGAATCAAAAATAACACCGAGGTCTCGAAAAGAAGACACAGTTTGAATCTTTGAGTCAGAAAGAAAATAAGAGTTACACAAGGTATTAAGTGATAGTTTGGATAGAGTAAGATGAAAGCATTTAGAAAAGTTTAAAGGAAGGCCATTAGAAACACTCCAAGCCAAAAGCCTGTTAACGTCATCTTGCAAATTAACAATGTCTAAAGAAGATGATATTTTTTTAAATAACTTAAGATCATCTGCATAAAGAAGAAAGTGAGAGTTTAAAATATGTTTAGATATATCATTCATGAAAAGAATGAAGAGCAAAGGTCCAAGGATACTACCTTGAGGGACACCCGAGGAAGCAACAAATTCGTAGGACTTATTATTATTTAGGCAAACAAAAGAGGTTCTATCCGAAAGATAAGACTTAATCCAGCTCAAAAAAGTCGAATGAATTCCCATAAGCGATAATTTACAAAGTAGTAAACTATGAGAGACTCTATCAAATGCTTTAGAGAAATCTGTGTATATCACATCTACTTGATATCCCTGCACAAAAGAAGATACAACATACTCAGAAAAAAGAGCTAAATTTGAAAGGGTAGAGCGCCCAGCTATAAAACCATGTTGTTCAAGGCAAATATAGCGTTTTATCAAAAAGCTAAGCTTCACTTTTATAATACTTTCAAAGAGTTTTGAAGTATTGGATAGTTTTGAGATTGGCCTGTAATTCGCGACATTATTTTTAGCACCCGATTTAAAAACAGGAGTAATGGACGCAATTTTCCAACATTTTAAAAATGTTCCTTCAGAAAGAGACTTATTAAAAATAGCACACAGAGGAGCGGCTAACGTATGTGAGCATTTTGTAAAAATAATTGATGCAAACCCATCAATATCTTCTTTAAAAGAAGTTTTCATATCCAAAATGGATTCCCTAACCTCGTTAACTGATACTGCTAAAGACCCAATATCAGTAAAGACATCAACAGTGTTCAAAGCATTAACTGATAAATCATCTTCAACAATGAAGTTGGACTTAAAAAAGTCAGCAAACATGTTAACTGTATCAGAAATATTCACCGAGAGCTTTTCATTATAATACATTGAAGTAGGTATCTGCGAGCCACCTCTTTTAGACTGTATAAAATTCCAAAAAGATTTTGGGTTTGATTTGATATTAGTTTCATATCGCAAGATATATTGTTTATATAAAAATTTATTGAGGAAATTAAACTCACGCATATAATGCAAATAGTTTACTTTATAAATAGGCTCATTAGTGGCCTTAAACAGTGTTAAGAACTTATTACGCTGATTTTTAAGCTTTTTAAGACCCTTAGTGTACCAGGGAAGTTTATGACTGATTATAGTTGAACGCGGAACACAAGAATTGCACATAGTTAAGACTTTAGTCTTAAAAAGATTAAAACTTATCTCTGCATTATTGCCACAAAATAAATCAATCCAATTAATATTAGAAAACAAACAATTTAAATCATTAAAGTTACAATTATTAAAATTATACCTTTTTCTTTCTTGATTACTATCATAAAATTCGTAAAATTCAATATTAACTAAGAGTGCTTTATGGTGCATACTAGAATTAGATATAGGATAGAAACATTCAGATATGTCATGTTTAATATTAGAAGATATGTAAATAAGATCCAGCAATTTATTTAAAGTATTGAAAATATTATTAATTTGATGCAAACCAATACTCCAAAGGCTATCAATAAAATGTATTTCAAATGTCTGGTTAACATAAGTTGGGGTTAATTCGCCGGCAATATAAGTCCAGTTAATTTTAGAAAGGTTGAAATCACCCATGACACAAAGATGAGAGTTATGATCCATTGAAGAGCTTATGTTCGTAATATTATCGATATGTGCCAGGTATATTAAATCATCACTATTTGGTGGAATGTATGATGCGCAGATATAAAGAGAACCAGTTCTAGTAACCAATCGAACACAGATTTGGTCGAGCAGAGAATTGGAATCAATAAGCGGCTGAAGAGAAGAGCAATGAATCCTCTTAATGGCAATGAGAACACCACCACCACGAGTTAGCCCAGTTTTAATTGGATCTCTATCCTTCCGGTAGACATTAAATATATTTAAATCAAAAAATTCACCATCGAAAAACTCGGAGTTTAACCAAGTCTCAATTAAGACATAGATATCAAAATCTTCGTGAGATGTAAAATTATGTATAGATTCAGACTTAGTTCTGATTCCAGACATATTCTGGAAATAGCATTTTAAATTTTTATAAAACGTGCGCACTGATTGGATTGTGCGAGTTACTTCACTGGTTTTTTTAATCTGGTTCTCTGAAAATTTGTAAACATTGACACCTTGATATTCTCCTGCCAGAGCGATGGGTCAAAAATTACGTCAATGTACTGCTCAACGACTCCGAGTTTAAAAGTGACTCTTTTTAAATTTTCAATGAGAGCATCTTTTTTTATTAGTTTAATACAGCTTAAGTCTTTTTCCTCAATAGGTGAGTGTCTTACAACGTAGTCGATTATATCTTGTTCAGACACATTTGGATTAAAGGCACCAATATGCACATACGCCATTTTTGGGATAACATTTAGTTCATAGCTAACATTCTTACCAACGACATATTTAGCACGCTGAGAAGATTTTTTATTCTGCACTAAATGCCATTCATCATGATTACGTTGTTGAGAGTTACCAGCAACAACATCAGAAAATGATTTTGAATTAATGGAAGCAGAAACCAAAGAAGATTTCGGAGCACCAACACCAACAACATCAGCAGCATCAATATCCACACAAACACCTTGCTTAGAGAGCTCAGAGTTAACAGTGGGAGTATTTTCAGCAGGCACAGAAATAACATTAGCAACAGCATCAGCAGAATTTCTTGAAGCAGCAATCAAAGAAGATTTAGGCGCTACAACACCAACAACATCAGCAGCCTGCATATCCGCAGAATCCGCATTCGCAGAGAGCGCAGAGATGGTAGTAGCCAAAGCCCTTGTGGGTGAAATTTCAGCAGAAACAACAACAACATCAGCATCATCGACAACATCAACAACAATAGCCGGAGAGACAGCCAAAGAGACACCAGAAGAGTCGTTCATAGTATTCACTGGCAATGCACTCCCAGCAAAAACCGGTTTTCGCTGCCGTGAGCGCGTTTGAGTTGCGCCACTCGAGATGACTGCACTATTACCTATTGGTCCCATTGGTTTACGGGCGCGGAGACGAGGCAAATTCAGAGAGGCAGCATTATCATTAGAAGGCGATGAAGAGACAGGGTCATCAACCTTAGCACTGAGCGACTGCATTAGCAGAGCTTTAATATCTTTAACATCATTTATTAACTTATTCATAGTTGATAAAAAGTTAGAACGTTCAATCAAACATTGATCACAAATAAACGAAATGTTTAAGTGACTGTCAATAATTTCACATTGTGATTTATTTAAATTAACACATAGTTTGTGATATGTATTGGTACAAAACTTGCACTCAATAATTTTATCTATTGTTTTTAAACACTTGTTGCATTTCCCGCACTCCATGACAAAAATGTCTGATTAGACTCGCGACTAAACAGAGACTGAGACTGAGACATATGGCAATGCTAGATACAACATACCAGTACTCAAGATTAAAATTTGGTGCGAGCAGACAAATTCTGTAACACGACCTTACATGCTACAGACATTACGAAAACAAGTATTCGAACAACTACACAACATACCCACCCTGGTACACGAGCTTCACGACGACTACTAACACGAAGATATTTTGGCCAAAGAAGAATACACAAGTTAACAAATGGTCACAGGAATGTGTTAGATGTCAACGCTCAAAAATACAAAAGCACATGAAGACAACACCACACGAAATCCGCATATCACACGGCTGCTTTGAACATATCCACGTTGATATAGTCGGTCCTTTGCCAATTTCAAAAGGGTACAGATACTTACTTACCGTAGTTGACAGGAACACCCGTTGGCCAAAAGCATATCCGCTGAAAGACACAAATACTGACACGATTGTTGACACTCTTTAAAGAGAGTTAATTTAACGTTTTGGAGTTCTATTAAAAGTTACCCCTAATCGAGGAGCACAGTTCACTTCAGTAGCCTTTAACAACTTTCCTAATAATCTCGTTTGCCAGCATATAACTACTTCGGCATATAACCACATCTGACGTGTGAACACTCGGCAAATTTTCTATTTTGTCACTTAAAAAAGATTTCAATGTAAACACATCAATTCAAAATGCGCGATGAAGAAGATTTTTGTAATGATTTTATTGAAATTTATAGATAGCATTCAGAACTGTGGCAGATTAAATCGGAAATTTATAAAAACAGATTATTAAAAAATAAAGTATATGGAGTGCTGCTGATGTTTTCATTACGGCTTGCAAGACAATAATGAAATTTGACGAAAAATTTGATAATATGAAGACTTGCGTGGTCAAACTGTTTGACCAACGATTTGATGAAGAATTTGATTATGTGAACGCCCCTATTGTGGCGAACAACCAGACAAATCGGTTTACAGAGTTACTACTAGTTCTTCTGAGCCTCAGATCTTCGGTCAAGGAAGATATCAAAACGTCGGCAGCTGAGATGGGTTTTCGTCAGACGCTCAGATTACCGAAACAAAATGTGATACATAACAGTGAAACTTTAAACCCTTCGGATACGCTCCCGCAAATCAAAAAAGTAGTCGAACACAAACAATCGATAATTGCAAATTTGTTTTTGTTAGAAACGATACCATACATCGAAAGCTCAAGAAGCCCTATGACGGACCTTTTAAAGTAATTAATCGCAACCCAAAATTCTTCACAATATCTCAGAATGATACACACCAGAGAACTGCACAAGCCTACTTGAAATTCAAGCTTTTTCAAGTACTTGAATTCAAGTATGTATCCAAACTTGAAAAAGCAAGCTTTGGCCTGCTTATAAAAATAGCAAACAATTACAAGTCATATCCAAGCTTTTTCGTTGGCTTGCTTGTTGAGGCTTACTATGTCGGGTAAGAAAGTTGAAAAGCTTGAAACGTTCGGCAAAAGCTTGTAAGCTCGCAAGTATCCAATTAATTGAATTTAAAGCATGTATCCGAAAAAATTCAATTAGCTTGTTTAGGAAAATCTTAAGCGTATTAAGACTTTTAAGGGTTCTGTGGACTCCGTGGTTGGCAGTTTTAGGGGGTAGCTGATTTTGAAATTGATGTAAAAATTTAAAATTCAAGATGGCGAAGAGAGTTGCCACCTTGATTTTTTTTGTATTTTTGCGAATTCTTGTTATTTTGAATTTCTGACAACGGATTTGATCTCGAATCTAATATCACAGTTTTAAAATTTAAGATGGAGGATAGGCTTGCCACCTAAATTTTCTCCATAGTATTGCCACCTAGTAAAATGCATTTTTAAGAGTTTTAAACACCATTTAACAGTGTTAAGGGGTCGCTGACTTCGAATCTGATGTCAGAATTTTGAAATTCAAGATTATTAGTGTTGCCACCTAAAATTTTTTTTATTGTCACGAATTCGGTGCTTGAGCAAACACTAGTTAAAAATGTGTCCCTGAGTCCGAATCCGTTGCCAGAATTTCAAAATTGTGTAATTTTTTTATAACAGTGTTGCCACCTACCAAAACGTATTTTTAAGAGTTTTAAATATAATTTAATAGTGTTAAGGGGTCGCTGACTTCGAATCTGATGTCAGAATTTTAAAATTTAAGATGGTTAAAAGTGTTGCCACCTAAAATTTTTTATTTTGACGAATTTGGTGCTGGAGCGAACAATAGGTAGAAATAGGTACCCCATTTGCTATATGTTTAAGGGGGTCCCGAAACACGTGTTTGACTTACAATTTGACTTGCAGTGGACAGTTAAACACGTGTTTCAACGTGTCCCCCCTAAAAATTTATCAAATGGGGGGATGATAGACCCCTCTATTTGTGCGTCTCAGAAATGCTACCCCCCTTATAAAGCCCCAAAAAATGGTTATTTTGTACCTATCTTGCTTCCCCTTCAAGATATAGCACTTTTTCTACTGTTTCGAAGATTGCAAGCCACCTAAATTTTCATCATAGTGCTGCCACCTAGTAAAATGTATTTTTAAGAGTTTTAAGCACCATTTAACAGTGTTTAGGGGTCGCTGACTCCATCTTAAATTTTAAAACTGTGATATTAGATTCGAAATCAAATCCGTTGTCAGAAATTCAAAATAAAAAGAATTCGCAAAAATACAAAAAAAAAATCCAGGTGACAACTCTATTCGCCATCTTGAATTTAAATTTTTACATCAATTTCAAAATCAGCTACCCCCTAAAACTGCCAACCACGGAGTCCACAGAACTCTTAGAAGTCCAAATACGCTTAAGCTTTTCCTACACAAGCTCATTGCATATTTTGGATAATTGTTTTTATATTGGATACTTGCCTCCAATTTCAAGGTTTTCAAGCTTTTACTTGGGACTTCGTGCCGTTCGCTTGTAAGCTAGCATACTTGCAAGTCGCAAGCTGTCATGGGCTTATTTATTTTCAATCACAAGTCAGACTTGATTGAAAACTATCAAGCTCAAGCTAGCTTGAACTTGTATTTTAAGCAAGTACTTGAAATCGATTTCAAGTAGGCTTGTGCAGTTCTCTGATACACACATTACAATAAGCTTAGACCGTTTAAAACTAGCATCGATAAACACAGACATAACACCTACAACACAACACAAAAGACATGTACGTTTTAATTTATTTCGAAATACAACAAAATTCATTTGTGGTGCCTTGTATTATCACCACATCCGTTAATTCCTACACTCTATCTTAACATATAACTTACTTACCTTTTTGTTACTTTGATTTAACATTAATATCATTCAACGTTTTCTTGTATACGAATTTGTATGTCTTTATGAATTTACCTACTAATTACTTTAGTGGTATTCGCTCTTTTGTGTATTTATGAATACACTAGTGTACTTCTGTCAAAAAATTACACTAAATACACATGCAACAACAAATACCATAGATTTTGAAGTTACACTTTATGTGTTTCTTTACAACATCAAAAAATGATTGTAATGTAGTTGTATGTGTTAATTGTATCATTTTGACATTACTTGGCTGCATTCTTGGCACCATTTCTTGTCCTTTGTTCGCCATAATTTTTCGCGCTAGCTCGTCACATCATATCGTTTTCTAATTAGAACTGTTTAAAATCCATCTGTAATGGAATCTGTAATGGAAAATGATAAAATAAGGAAAAAACGTTCAATTGCCACCAGTTTAGCCAATAGTAGATACACTGCTGTGGAAGAAGTCACTCACTCTTTCCCTTGTATTTATCGGTACAATTACAATCAGTACATCTAATACACGAAAGACCCAGTCGGCATTGGAACGTATAAAAATTAGTGCTAGCATGCATGCTTTGGATCCGATATGCCTTCCCTGCTCCATTCAATCGTACTTTCTTTTTTATATGAAACGCCCAAAAAGGTAATCCTTCCACAGTCGCTTCTCTAAAGAGAAGTGTGCATATGCCTTCTACAAGATATGTTCCTACATTCGCTACTTTAGAAGTGTTGATAGAATGACATTTTTTTTCAGGAGTTCATAAACGCATTCTCGAAAAGTGCTTTTTTCACGTCTGTGCTGCGATGTTACACTAGAAGTGCTGCGCTGCGATGTAGCGCTAGAAGTGATTAAGAAAAAGTGGTTTCTGAATGCCTTCTAGAATTGGCCTTCCCCGAATAATTCCATAAACAGTACTTGTAAAAGGACTCCTTTGTCATTGTTTCATAAATAATCCCCCAATCACGTACCAGTAGCCGAACCAGAATATAAAAAGTATATGTAAAGACTGAAATCATCTATAGATAATAAAACATGTACATTGAATTGAACAAGATAATTATTTTTGTTTATTTATTTAAAATTATTATCTATTCTAACAATAATAATAACAGTCATATTCACAAAGTACTTCAATAAATTAAATTAACATGAATTATATTAAATTCAATTTTAATTCATATATAAGAATACAATATTAGAGTCTGTATAATTTTCAGTAATTAATTTTGAAAAAAAAAAATAAAATATTTGTAAAAATAACTGTGTTTTCTATTGTTGAAAGTATTTAAGTTTTAATATAAGATGTAATTTGTGCAACGCAAATTCAATATTTTTGAACCGAACAAAGTCAAAATTAATATAAAACAAATACTGAAATATTTAATATAATAACTAAGAAAAACTTTAAAGAAATTAAGATTGTTTTATTGTGCAGGTACTGAGGTCTTTTTAAGGCACCGCTCTTTATAAATTCGATTTTTGGCCATTTTAAATGCCCTTTTGATTTCAATTATGTAATTGTCCATAGTAAGAAGATCATCAACAGCCGCTTCTATAAAAAAAACAAAATTTAGTATTAATTATTGAATATCTATAGGTTTTCATTAGAAATGGGCAAAAGAAAGTAGATGAAAGATAGATATGATAGTGGTGTGGGTGAGCATAGAATATTCTCCCCCTGGCACTCAGATTTCTGTCCATTGTAAGTAAGTACTCTAAGAAGTAATAGTACGCGAAGTAGTAGCAGTACTCCAAGAGGTAAATTAACTCGAAGTACTAAAAGCAGTAGTACTCCAAGTACTGGTAGTACTCGAAGTAGTAAAAGTAGTAGAAGTAGTAAAAGTAGTAGTAGTACTACAAGTAGTAAAAGTAGTAGAAGTACTCCAAGTAGTAAACGAACTCGAAGTAGAAAAAGTAGTTTTAGTACTCCAAGTAGTAAAAGTTCTAAAAGTACTCGAAGCTGTAAAAGCAGTTGTAGTAATCCAAGTAGTAAAAGACTCTAAGTTGTAAAAGAAGTAAAAGAACTCGAGGAAGTAATAGTAGTAGTAGTACTCGAAGCACTAAAAGTAGTTCAAGAAGCAGATCTCGAAGTAGCAATAGTACTCGAAGTTTATAGTACTTACTGAAAAATATATTATTTATTGCTGAAAACGTTTTAAAACATTCCTTGTTTTTAATGCCATCATAATTATAGTTTTCTACGACTTCGGCGCTTATAAGATTCAAAAGATTCTTGCTGAATCCGCCTTTTTGTATTATTTTGCGTACTGTTGAAACCTAAAAATAGACTTTTGTGCAAAAATGACAATTATGATTAAACCCATAAACATACCAATTCTTTTTCACTGAGATGTGAAATCCTCTCTTCAAATTCTTGTAACTCTGCTTCATTTTTGAGAGGAAAACAATTTTTGATTGATTCACGACTTCTTTTATCAACTGCAAGCTGGTGGACATAAACTTTAATAGCTGCAAGTTCTGACAGCATCACGTCATTTTGCGCTTTTAAGTTTTCGTTTAAATTTTTCAGGTTAACTTCCAGATCTGTTAGATAAAGTTGATTAAATTAAAAGAACTTAAAGAAAATAATTTCGCCTTACTACTTATTTTTGCACTTAATCGATTGTATTCACTCGATACGGTTTCCCTTTGCGCCGGAGCCTGGAAAAGTGATTTTCCGACACGTACTTTTTCGGTCATTTTAAAACTCAAACAAATTTTAAATTAAGGAAAAAATAGAAGTTTAAAGCTGGAAAACGAAGAAAGAATAAGAAACAATAAATGATTAATAATTGAATTCTAACCATTACTGTTGCAGAATTACTTTTTGTATCATTAATAATTTTGTGTAGTATGCAAAAGCGGAAATAGTATACTTTTATTCTCATTTGGAAAACAAATAAATTTATGTGAAATTTCCCCGACGTTAAAGATCTCTTCATTCCCAATTTCAAAATTGTAATCTGCAGTGCATATCCCTAATTCTGACATTGACTGTAATGGCTCCTCAAAAAAGTTATTTAAATTTGTTTGTTTCATTCCTTCAAAGAAACCATCATCGTCTAGAAAGCTTACTATTTTTATTGGAACATAAGGTTTTAAGCAACAGAAGTTGTCTGGGGGATGGGAACTTAGAAAATATTTTTCGGTTTGATAGCTTACTATCCTTCCAAATCTATTTTTTTTAAATCCAGTTTTTTTTTCATTTATTTGAAGCGGAGCTTTATTATATTTGTTTCTTATTTGTTGCAAAATTTTAGATGGCTTTCGAATGTTTCGTTTTAAGTTTTGCATAAAATTTTCGAAATCGTAAGCCGAAAATTTTTCAATAGCTCCCATTTCTTCTACGCTTTTACTTATGTGAAGTAGTCCATGAACATTGAATGTCACACTACTTTCACCAAATATGGCTGGGAAATTTTGAACAAAACGCTTTAGAATGTTATCTGCAATATCTATGCTGACATTCAACCTTGCTTCGTTCGAAAGCAGTCTGTATGCTGTATGTAGCAATAAAAACTGTTGATATGTGTCGTTAGACACTACGTTTCTTAGAACGACAGGCCCGGTATAAAGAATGAATTGTCTGAATTCCGTGGACTTCCACCTTGAAACTTCCTCCAAGAGTCTTGGCTTCCTCTGAAATTCTTTAGGAATGTATGGAGCAAGTGCCACTAACTTCAGTGATAAAATAGATTTGTTAGCGCTGGTTAACTTTTCTCTAGTTTTCCCATTGAGAAGAAGTAACAACATTTTTCGTGTGACACCCAGATCAATGAGGTGCATTGGTTCTAAAGGAAACTGTGTTACCATTCTGACACCTACTAATTCCAAGGGAGAATTTTTATGGTAATTTTGGTGAAATTCGAGCTGCCTTCTTTCTGAAAAATCTTCGTCAGACCTAAGTTGTGCGGATTCCGTGCTAAAAACTGTTACATTATTAACTTTTCTCCCTTTTTGGTAGCATTTGCTACAACCTATGAAGGCATTATGACCAACAGTATCGCACATAAACGATCGAGCGGGTGTATCGCATATAAATGCTCTGATGTAAATTTTATATTCGCAACTTTCTATAATAACTCCACTTAAAATAAAACTGTTCAGTTCCGAAGCAAGATCGTGCAAATATGTGTCAACGTTAAGGGGTTTTTTTTTACCGAGATAGGCACCAACTAAGAATGTACCTATTTCCTTAATATTTACTATTCTTGCCAATATAGGCCACAAACTTTGTTGACTACTTTTATAAAGAGGCAATCCATCCACTCCTATATCCAGCACAAATTTTTTTTTCATCCGGAAGAAAACGTTGAGGAACTTTTTTTAATTGGTAGGCAAGCCCTAAATGGTAATAAGTTCCTGGAGCTACAGTCCTCACCACCGTTTTTCCATCACGGCTTTCGACATCTTTTAAGAGTGTCCTTTTGTCTAATGGAACGTTCAATCCAACCGAATTCAATATTTTTAATAGAGCATTTGCACTTTCTCTAGTTGGATTGAACTCCTGGCTCCACCCCACCAATTGTTCCTTTAATGAACTGCTACTATCCCCTCCACAAACATCTACGTTGATGGTTTCGACTTCTTCACCTAAAGGAGCATCAACAAAATCTTCTGTGTCACTTTCGTTTTGGCTATCCACTCTTAAAAAATTTGCGGCCGCCAGGCCCACTTCACGTTTTTTGATCGCACATAATAGCTTTTCTTTTTCTTTTTTAATTTTTCGATTTAAATTTCTTCTACTATTTCCACTTTTCATTGTACACTTTATATTTTTATTGCACTTTTTATTTTAATAAAAAAAACTCACCAATTTTTTTATTTCTTGCTTGCTTAAAAACTCAAAAACATTTCACTGGCTTTTTACGTTAGTGGTGGTGAACAAATTTGTTAGTGGTGGAAAAAATATCGATAACAGCTTTTATCGCAAGCAGCTGTCAGAGATGAGCACACTTCTCAAAAGAGTGCTGATAGAAGGCATATAAAAATAGTAATTCTAGCATGTGTAGAAAAACACTTTAGAAGTGATACAGGCATGACTTCACAGTGGAAAGCTTACGAAAATGCCGACTGGGGAGCGAATACCACTTTTATGTATTTTATGTGTTATTATCTGTTACCTTGTTACTTTATGTGAAAACGATACTTAGTTAAAAAACACTTGTATATAAAAATATTGTTCATTTACAAATCTACAAATTTTGTTCATATTTTTGCTATAGTATTTATTTTTAGTAAATGCTGGTTTTTGCCTAGTTGTTTAGAGCACGCCATTCAAATACTTGAAATGTATGCTTATAAACGGCAAACTGCTAAAAATATGTAGTAAAAGCTGTCTTTTTTTACACTTTACACTTTAATACACTTTAAATATTTTTCTCCTTTAAAATGTGAAGAATGTCCATGTTTATTCAAATTCGTTTCTAAAAACACGATAAAGATATATTTAGCTGTTTAAAAAGTGAATATAAGCAGTTAAATATATCGATTTGAAGAACATCAAATTAAATAGCTTGCCACCCATTTTTCGGACGAAAGTTCTAAAACTAGAGGAGTAACTTTATCATCAAAGAAAAAAATGGAAATTTTTTTAAGATTCCTGGGGCCGAATTACAGCATCCGTGATCGAATGATTGCTTTCGGAATTTTACAGTTTGGTATGACCAGCATTGCCATATGTTTTTTTGAAAATCCTGTAATTTTCAAAAAAAAAATCCTGTATTTTTAGAGAAAATACTGCTCTTATAAAAGGGCTAAAAACAAATATTTTAAAATTTTTTTATTATAACATTTTTAATATTTTATTTGAAGTATGTTATAATTTTACAAAAATATCACTTTTTTATTAGGTATGTCATAAAATTAACAAAAATAGATTAAATAATAAGTTTTTAAAGCAATTCATTCGCAATGTTGAGATCATTAAACATATCGCACAAAATAGTCACAACTCAAAATTTACAAATTGTTACTTTGTTATATTAAACTGGGCTATTAAACTATTTGTAGTGATCATATGCATTGAATGTAGCACATCAAATAAATTTTTTAACGTTTTTTAACATTTAATTTTTTAAAATAATAAACGACAATTTCCTTATCTTAGCAGGTTTTGTTAAGTATTTGTCCATTTGTAATTTGCAAAAGACTAGCGAAAAGAAATTAACAAAAACGATGACAGCAACAATGACAGGAAAAGCGCTGCCACATGATCAAATTTTTGAAAGGATGTAAAAAGTAGTAGCAACTTTATTTGCTACTTTTATATAAGTACTTGCATATAATTTATAAATATAAAATTTTTATTTTTTTTATTCAACGAAAATTAAAAAACTGGATTAAAAAAAAATCTGCCCAAATCCTGGGAGAAATATGATCCTGTCTACCTGCTCAAAATACTGCCCAAAACAGGATTAACTACCCATATGGTAATGCTGGGTATGACAGCTATCGTGAACGAGTGAAAGTTATCGTTTTTTGATCTGTCGGTGTTGTAAACAAAAAAAGTTATCTAATTTTCGTATTATGTCTGTCGTGAACGAGCATATGTTCGATTCGGTTCTTTCGAAATGTCATTCGATTGCATTCTAGTGAACGAGTTGGCTTTATTTCTGTGTGCACGCAAAAATGTAAGTAAATTGTATAATTTATAAGACATTTATTATTACTAAAAACATGCTTTATTTAAAGGACCAATGCAAATAAAATTAATGCCATGCAGAAAATTGAAATGGGTGAGTTTAAGGTAAGCCACCCCGACTTGGCAAAGAATTTAATCCCTAGCAGCGTACAAGGTAAAGCAATGGGTATTCAACTTTGGGAAAAATTAAGTAAGAAGCTTAAGTAAGAAAAAAAATTAATGCAGCTAACTTATTTCAAGATTCACTTAATCTCTGAAAAAAGATAATTTTATCAATGAAAATTAATTTTATTAATTAGTTGAAATTATTGAAACAAACTTATGTAAGTTTTTTTGAGTAATTTAAAGGGAAAAATAATTTTTTTTTTCGATTATTTTATGATTTTATTTTTAAATATTAGTTTTAAACATATATATATGCATTTATATATGTATAATATTTATTAATAATTACGTTCTATGAATGCACTATACATTAAAATAAAACTTAGCTTAGCTTCACTATGTTATTGTTGTATTATTTATTTTAATGTTTATTATTGTTCATTTGAATGTTTCGTTGTAGAAGTAGTTATTTTTGTTAAATGTGGGAATGTGTGTTGAATGCATAGATGGACATAATGCATTGAATTATTAGTGCATTAAAAATATCATTACCACTATCCACCTAGTGGTAATACAATTTTGTTTCCCATTGCAATTACATATTAATAGTAATTCCCATTACGATTACATATTAATGGTAATGCAAATTTAATTTAATTTGCATTACCACTAGGTGCATAGTGGTAATGGAAAATTAATGGTAATGGAAAATGCCCATGTGTGGTTAAGTGAAAATGTGTTGTTTTTGTCTGTGGGAAAACATTTTGGCGGTTGGAAAAGATCAGTATATTGTAATAGTGCTTCACGTAGCGAACGAGATATTTTGGGTGATGTGGTCGTAGTGCAGTCTACAAGGTAAGGATATAGCCAGCTGGTCCCACGCGGGCTTGTTCACTGGAAAAATAAAGATATTTTAAATAAAAATAAGGATTATTATTAAAGTATTAAATAAAGTTTGACCATTTTTTACTTTAATTAACTTGAAACTTTTTAAACTTTCATATAAAGGTGCAATAAAAAACTTTTTTAGTTACCTTCAGATGGTGGTGCCTTCCTCATAGGCACAAATAATGTTGCTTTGGCTTTAAGTACAAACGAAATATCCGATAAGCGAAAGCTATCCGAAATAAATACAAATTTCATTGTCTGAAATATTTAAGTTATAAAATATTTACCTCGGCACATGTTTCGGGTATTTTTCAAAAAAATCTTTTTCGTGTCTGTGTTTTTGCTCTGTGAATTAACATTAAACAAGTTAAAAAATTAAAAACTACGCCATTGCCATGGAGGCAAATGAAAAAGAACATTTTTATGCAATCATTGCCGATAAAGACAATTTAATCGCAGAACTTCAAAAACAAATCGAGTTTCAAACCTCTCAAATTGATAATTTAAACAAAAATGTGTTTTCGCTTAATGAAAATGTCGCTGCCCTTACGGCGCCTTTAAATTTAAATTCTGCAAAGGGTGCTGCGATAACAAATCGCAATAGTGTAAAGCGGCGCTGTGAAAATACAGATAGTGCCAATAATCCAGTCTCGAACTCTTGTGCTAAGGTTACTAAAAATGAATTTTGCAATTCAAAAGACTCAAATGGTGCAAGTTTAAATGCTCCTGTTGAAAATATTGATATTTCTGATGCTGATAGTCTTCTTGGTGACATTAACGAGGGTCCAATGTCACAAACAAATCACATCGCGAGTCGTACTCATGTTGAAGACAGTACCCCTCCTAAGGAACAGCGCTGCCTAGGTACAGGTGCACAAGCTGGGAACACATGGGCCAGCATTGTTTCCAATAACAACAACAGTAAAACGCTCATAGACAGCAAAACAACTCCAATTCAACTTGGCGCAACTAAAGACGGCGATTATAGTTCAATCCTTTCAGATTTGAGGAGCAAGTTTGGCACGAAAGGGTACGAATGGGTGCAGTTTCGCAAGGACGCTGCACCACGCATCATATATCAAGGCCTGGTGCTCAAAAACAACATTATGGCTTACCTATGCCAAGGTGGAGTTGAATTCAACACTTTTTCTGAAAAGGGAATCAAACGAAAAGCCTTCATCATTCGTGGTTTGATTCACGGCAGCTTTGAAGACAACATAACGCATATAAAAAATGCTCTGGCAGAACACCACATTGATGGCGTTGTAAACGTATCCAAATACGAAACTCCAACTATGAAGAGAAAGGAAAACTCTTCTCCATTATACCAGTTGGTGATGGACAGCCATGTGGATGTGTCTCGTCTAGCGCAAATCAAAATCATCGACACTTTCCGTGTTAAAATTGAAAGCATGCATGACTCCAAAGTGGTGCAATGTCGGCGCTGTCAGCGCTTCTCTCACACTGCTGCTTCGTGCTCATTTAAATATCGTTGCGTTCAGTGCCTTTTCAACCATGGTCCTGGTAGCTGTCCAAGAAACACTGACAAAAAAATTCCATTAGGATGCATAAATTGCCAGACTGCTGGTCTCAAACATCATGGGCATACTGCAAATGATTTGATCCACTGTGAGTACTACAACACTATTAAGAACCGACGCGGGGTGGCAGCTGTTACCACTGGTAGTAAGATTAATTCCAAAAACAATCAACATAAACCGGCTCCTGTTTCAACAACTTTGGTTTCTCGGACATCAGCTTCTTCTGGTTTTAAGCGCAGCACTCTGGAGGACGTCCGTACCCCAGCTAAAAATCCCAACATCTCTACACAGAAAGCTAAAAAGCAAAAAAACAAACTGAGTAAGTCTAATGGCAATTCTTTTGACTCTAGCATTGACAGTTCTAGTAAAGTTAAATTGCGCAAAGTCTTTGAGCGACTGTGTGGATTAATTGAGGAACTGCTTTAAATGTCATTTACAATAGTTTCTTTAAATGTATGTTCTATTGCTCACTCAAATAGAGTTGCATTATTGCTTCATTTTATTAAACAGTCAGATGCAAATATTTATATGTTTCAAGAAACCCAAACTGACTTGTTAAACAAAATTAATTTACCTGGTTACAATTTTTTTCGTGGGTATGTAAGGCGCGGTTGGGGTGGTACTGCCATTGCTGTTAAAAATAATATTCCTATTCGAAATTTAAAAGTTACAAGGGATAAAATTCATTCTTCTTCAATTGAATGCAAACTTTCAAACTCATGGCATCGTTTTTCTTCGGTTTATTTCCCCCACGGCAGGTTAGATGGTGATAGCATTAAGAAATTTTTCAACGAAAACTCAAACACTTCTTTTGGTGGTGATTTTAACGCTAGGCATGTGTCTTTTGGTGACGCTTCAAATAATTTGTACGGCAATATTCTTCACGATGTTGCATTGATCACTAATCTAAAGATTTTTAATGCAAATTCACCCACGTGTTTGAAATCTATTTTTGGCTCTTTTATAGATAAATTCATAACAAATTCCAATTTTTCTTCATCTGGCCTTGTAGTTACATTACCCTCTTTCTCTGACCACTTTGCCATCAAATGCGAAATTCCACTGGAAACGTCAGACACAAATATTTTTTATACGAAACTTAAGTTGTTCAATAAAGTCAAAACGTCCAACATAAATTCTTACATTTTTCGTAACTTGAACGATTTGGTGTTACCACTGGATCAAAATTTAATGAATGGTGACTGTGAACAAGTGGCCGTAAACATTGAAAATATCTTTAACTCTGCTGTTGATAAGCATGTACCGGTCTCAAAGCATACACAACATAGAGTGCTTTTTTCAGCAGCCACGCAAGCACTTCAATGTGAATCCAAAAAAATCCAAAGAAAAATCTTCGCTCTTGGCCCTCTTCCACCGGTTCAGCGACTCAAAGAGTTAAAAATTCGTCTTAAACTTGTTAAAAACATGATTTTAAATAGTGTGCGCCATGAAACCGGTAAATTTTTTGCTAACGCCTTTAACTCAGTTCAAACAAATCGTGAAGCTTATAATGTTATAAAAAATTTTACTGGGCATAAAAAATCATCAACCTTAAATGGTTCTCTTTACTTGGACAAAACTACTGCAATTTCTGGGGATGAAAATATTGTTAATATGCTCGCTGAAAATTTCTATAAAAACCATCAACTTACCATGAGTTTTGATTCTGATTTCTCAGGCTCTGTTCATAATTCTACTGATTCGCTAAAAAACTCAAATGCAGTCATTTATTTTGATCAAAACATTTCTCCTTGTGTTGAAAATAACAAACTCCTTAGCCAATTAAATGCCAAATTGCCCGCTGAATCACGTGGTATTATCACTTCAACCGAGGAAGTTTCTAATATAATTCAGTCCCGGCCTAACAAAAAATCAACTGGTTTTGACAACATGCCCTACGCTATTATCAAGAAATTTGATATACGCATCATTTCGATTTTAACTATATACTTCAACCATCTTCTTGCTATATCCTATTTTCCAAGATGCTGGCAATTTGCTGTTATAACACCCATTCCAAAACCCGGTAAAGATGCTTCTTTGTTAGAAAACTGGCGTCCAATTTCCATGTTATGCTGCATTGCAAAAATTTTTGAACGTATTCTGGCTATCAGACTAAATCAACATCGTGATTCCTTGCAACTTTTTCAAAATCAGTTTGGGTTTCTTGGTGGTCACTCCACAAATCACGCACTGGCTAGACTGCAGGCCGATATTAATGAAGGTTTAAATGAAAAAAAGATAACAACTATAGTGGCTTTAGATTTAAAAGCTGCGTTTGATACCATTTGGCATGATGGTCTTGTGCATAAAATGGTTATTCTTAATTTTCCAATTTTAATTATTAAGATTATTAAATCAATGCTAAGTTTTAGAAGCTTTGTCGTTCGGCTAAATGGGCATTTGTCTAAAGTCTTTAATATGGACGCCGGAGTTCCTCAGGGCTCGGTGCTCGGTCCCTTATTATTTATTTTGTACGTCTATGATGTTCCTTTGCATAACACTATTAAATTAACTCAATTTGCTGATGACACCACACTTCATGTGGTTCATAAAGACCCAGCTCAAATTCAAAATTTATTTAATATTTACCTCATTGATATTTCAAAATATTTTAAAAACTGGAAACTAGAGTTTTAAACAAAAATAAGACTGAACTTATACATATTTTAGGTCTGGTTCGTGATACTAATACAAGACTCAGAAAATTAGTTCGTAACATGAAAATTAGTTTAAGTGGGCTTTTATTGCCAGTCAAAAATGACATAAGACTGCTTGGCTTGCAATTACAAACTAACAACAGGTTTACAAATCATATTAAAATAAGGCTAAATAAGGCTAAGAAGGCTAAATTTCACCTTAATCGTATTTTCAAAAATTCAAAAATTAATACAAAAATTAAAACTAATATGTATAAGCTATATGTCCGACCAATCCTCATGTATGCTTCTCCCGTCTGGTGTCGGCAACCACAGTTGTCAAGCCATCAAATGGAATTACTTAGGGTATTCGAGAGAGGATGTCTTAGATCAACTGCCAATATAAGGCGTGCGCGCGGTTCCTTTAAACATATTCGCGCTTCCCAAATTTACGAAACCTCTTCTTGCATGAGGATTGATCGGTTTGCGGCTCTCTCGCATATTGGTTTTAACAACAAATGTTTAAATTTTGACAATTCTAAGTTCAGTACTCTAATGCGCAGATTTGGCAATGACCTGACATATAATTGCATGCCAAGGCTATTAGATCAGCATAACGCTGGTAATTTGATTATTAACGATGATTTAAAAATCTTTAATACCAGGTACGACAATCGTCCTGGGCTGGTATATAATACTAAATAATATTAAAGTTTGATTTTCTTCATATCTCAATATTGTTCCTTATGTATATTTTAATCTGGCTTTTTATTTAATTTTTGCCAAAAATGCTATATAATTTTTTTTTTTTTTTATTTTATTTTGAACCAAACTTATTCGTTGGCCGTGATAAGGTTCTCTTAGATTACCACTTGGCATATACTTTTGTTATTTTATTCTTAAGTTTTTGATTGAAATAAAACTACTCAAGCAAAAAAAAAAAAAAAAATCGGCACATTTTTCGCTTTGTCGCTCATCATTGAAACGCTTTAGAACCTCTTGGAAACGATGTAACAACGCCGTAACAGCTAAACGTTCAGCAAAATCATTGCCTCCACCCGCACCAAGTCCGACACTGGTCAATATATTGGCATTTGTTGTTGACATGGTAGCATTTATACCATTGCGATTATTATTGCATTTATACAATCGCAATAAGAGAACTGCAATAATGTCTTAAAACATGTTTTGGCGAATATTTCGCGCAGCTTCCAATCGGATACGTAGCAAATATTTTTGTCAGACGCTGAATGAATGGAACCCTCGTTGAGCAAAACGACGATTTGCATAATAATCTGTTGTGGCATTTCATCTGCAAACGGCAGAACCTCAGAAACGGCAGAACGTAGTAATTCAGTTACTTCACAATCAATGGTTTCGTCCAGAACAATTTCCTAAACCTGCGATCCTCACAAAGAATTTCGGATTAGTATTTGACAGCTAGAGATGATGACATAATCGATTACTCTCATACAAAAATTTCGACTCATGTTCGATCGAATGCTGTCATACGAAAAAATAATCGGAGTGGAATTTTATTCGATTCGAAAGCTCGTTCGTTCACGGATGCTGTAATTCGGCCCCTGATCTTAAAGAAGTCGTTCATACCAAAACCGTTTGCAATACAATCAAAATGGTCCAGAATAAGGTTTTGGCGAAAGTTTACTTGTCGATGAAGTTTTTTTGCAATCAAGAATTGACATCAAGATAGCACAGAATCTTTGGCAATCAAAATTCCGGGTGTAATCGATTGGACACATGTTGCTATTAAAAAAATCAAGTGCGTTCGGTGATGAATATGTAAATAGAAAAGGTTATTGTAGCCTGAATATTCAAGCCATTTACAATGCCAATGAAGAATTCACGAGTTTCGATACGCAATGGCCAGGATTCGTGCATGGCAGTCGAATATTAAAAAGATCAGCAGTATATATTGTACCATGCAACGAAAGTCATTTTTATTTTTCACAAAATATCTAGGTTATTTTATATTCAAGCATAATATAGTGGTAGCACGTTTGGAGTTCCGGCTCTAACTCGTCGTATATGGGATGGGATTCGTTCTATTTTATGCCTGATCACACTTCGTTGCCACAGAAACTATTTTAAATTACGTGCTTGATGATTGCGTTATCATAGTATGTAACTGAAAAAAAGATAGGTATCCTACTTTTGTGCAAACATCTGTGTCGAAAGATGTTTTAGCTGTGCAAAATTGAATTTGCTACAACATAGTATGTGCCCTCCCAACCTGATCATCGCGAATTATCCAAATTAAATTTATTAGGCAATGATCCCTAAGATATATCACAACAAAACTTCTACATAAAAATGCGCGAAATCAAAACAATCGCCAATTTAGTTATACATTTAAATTTAATTTATGACAATGAAAAAAAAAAAAATTAAATTCAACCCATAGGATACGTATTCATTGTTTTCATACTCAAAATATATTAACATAAGTTACAGAAAAGAACCAAATAACAAATAACTTATTATTTTACATTGCTATACTTTTAGCTAAGTAGTTTAAAATTTTACACAACCAGAGAAACTCTCCCGCTATTACTATAAATGTTGCCAGCATAAAATTAAAGTATTAAAGTAAACAATAAAAACTTACAAACATTTTAAGAGTCGCTCCATCGATGAAAGATCTTTCATGGGAGTTGGCTTTCGCTGATCCAAAGATATTGTTGTATTTAGCTGCAACAACATTAGCAGTAATTGCTTTTACAATATGTAACTTAAAATTATCTCTTTTGTATACATACACACACTTAAATTTACATAAAATTATTTTCGCAAAGAGCGAAAAAATGCTAGAAGCAGAAGCTGAAATTTATTGCATGCGATATATTTTTCAGGGGCATGGCCAATGAGAGTATATTATAAATAAGAGTATGCATGACTATCAGATATATTTTGTCTGCATTTTTCGATGAGCAGTTCCCAGTTTAGAACTGCGGAAAAATTATAGAATTAAACAGAACTACAAAGCTACAAAATGAATCAAGTCTCTCTTCTTGTATTCCTTGGCTTGCTACCAGGCGACCAGAAAACAGAAGCAAGCAACATTCTTTTTGTTTTCGATATGATCGTACCCCTTTTCTTTTCTGCCCTCTGCCCATGAAGCGCATCGTGAACCCTGTCTGTCTCTGTCGCTCTCGCATGTACGCGCTTTAGCGCATGCTCAAGTGTTTTTTTTCAATACTGATTTGTGAATGAATGTGTGTAGGCTGTAGCGCATGTGTAAGTGTTTTTTGGGTCGACACAAATTTGGTTGTTATTGTAGTCAGCTGTTAAGATTGTTTACATTTGTTGGTATAGTTAGCTAGAAATTTTCGGCGTTTTTAAGTTATTCTTATTGGAAGCTCTACAGTTGTCACTTTTGCTTAATAGTATTTTTAAATAGATATTATCAATTTACGAGTTATTCAACACATAAACTCTTAATGTTTATATGCAATATTTTTATTGCTCTTCATTTCAGTATAGCCAATTTTTAATCAACATAAAAATTATTTATATACATATGTGTACTAGGGTGGACCTTGTGTCGATATTTTGGTAGATGAGGGCTCTATTCCGTGCCTTTTTGAAAAAAAATGACAATGCCGAAAAAAAAAATTAAAAAAAAAAAAAATTAGGGGTTGCGCACGAGCCGAGAAAAAGGTCCACTTTGCCAAAATTAGGGGGGAAATTGCCATAGGTCATCAGGGGTCACCCGTAGAGGGGAAGAATGTATGGCCGACCCCCATTTACTTTTTACCGCCAACATTTTCCCCCAAGACACCCACCCCCTATCTCCTCCCCTTAGGGGGGTCACCATACAAAAATGGAGGTTGCTCAGTATTTTCGAAAAACACCATAGGTCATCAGGGGTCACCCCTAGGGGGGCAAAATATATGACCGACCCCCATTAACTTTTCATCCCCAACATCTTTTCCGAACAAACTTACCCTCTATCTCCACTCCTTGAGGGACTCCCCATACAAAAATACTGAAAATCTATGTATTTACAGTTGCACAATATCGAGATTTTTTGATTTTTTTACAGAAATTCCACCAATATTCAAGAGTGGTCATTGTTTGGAAAGTCTTGAAAAATTTGAAACGCACACGTAGCAGATGCCCCCATTCATCAGTACCTGGCAGTAAAATATTGCAAAATACGTAGTAGTTATAAATAGCAGTTCATTCATCGATTGTTGTCATTCAACAAGTGCCGACGACCGCGAAAAGTAAATTGATTTTTCTCCCGTTTTTTAAAAGTTAAGATGACAACACAACTTAGATCGCGCGACGATATTTTTTTGATTGGTTATCCAAGCATGAATATTACGGGGAACAAATTACCGTCGAAGAAGCAAGTGCTAAGAATGCATTTCTTCAACATTCGCAAACGAAACATGTCGAAGAAAAATAGTGCGGTTATAGTCGTGGACGCAGTGATGATTTTTTGGCGCCAAGCAGCTATTCCGACGAAAGCCAGAGGAGATGTTACAAGAAAAATAGCTGCGCTGCACGATGAGTGGGATGCTTTAAGAAAGTCATCTCACAGAAAGACTGAGTCCACTAGAGAAAAAGAGAATAAATTTTCTGATAGCTTGGATAATCTTTTCGACATCGCACACGCCAACGCCCTTGAGAAAATGACAAATACCGAAGACATTGAGTTTCTGCTAAAGCAAAGAGAAGATGACCGGCCAGGAACTATGGGAGGTGTGGACGCTACTGATACTCGAACGAGGAAAAGAAAAGCTGAGCGCGAAGAACAAGAAGAGTTGCGACGCAAACGTGCAACGGAATCTAGTAGAGATCAGTTCGCTAAAGGCGGTAAGCTATTTCGCGCTTTGTGTGTTCGTCCAATGTTTATATTCAAATGAAATTCTTTCAATTGCAGTGGTTAAATTTTCAAGCAGTGATTCAAGCGATGATAATGGGAGACAGGACGAAAACTTCCCGGCAGAAGCTGGCCCATCAAATGTTGGTGACAGAAGAGGTTACAAACAATGTTTTACTGAACGAGTGCTATCAGCTTTGGACAAGTGCAAAGTGACTGACCGAGACGCGGTCGGCATTATGATAGCGGCGGCAGAAGCATTTGGACGCGATCCTCAACAATACACAATAAACCGTACGTCGCTTCGGAGATGTCGGCGTTCAAATCGAGAGAACATGCTGAGTTATGTGAAAGACAATCCAGAAGTAAGATCGCATAGATTTATTTGCTCTCATTCAGAATTCTTATTCTTCAACGCGTTTCATTTATCTCCAGCTTGTCGCAGCTAAATCCTTCGTAGTCCATTGGGATGGCAAAATGCTTTTGGATTTTGTGGGTACAAAGAAGGTGGACCGTCTACCGGTAATTGTCTCGTACGGAGAAAAAGAACAACTTCTTGGAGTTCCCAAAGTAGAAGATGGGAAAGGAAAAGGCCGGAGAATAGCACATGCCGTTTATCAACTGTTGGTATCTTGGCATATGACACATCGAATACAAGGACTTTCTTTCGACACGACATCAACGAACAGTGGCCCATTCTCCGGAGCCGCAGTTGCTCTTGAGCGGCTGTTGGAGAGAGAAATCTTATATTTACCTTGCAGTCACCACGTATACGAACTGGTGCTAAGGGAAGTTTTTGAGACAAAAATGGGAAAGACCAGTGCACCAGGCGTTCCTTGCTTTGACCGTTTCAAACAGGAATGGGACGCTGTAAAGGTTAAACCATTCCATTCTGGCTTGATAGACGATCAAGTCGTCAGAAAAATTCCTGTGGCAATGCAAGTCGGCATAAAGGAGTTTTGCTTAGATCAATTGAAGGAGAAACACCCTCGCGATGACTACAAAGAAATGCTACAATTAATTCTTTTGTTTCTGGGTGAAAAACTTGAGAATTACCATTTCCGACCTCCAGGACCCGTTTCCCATGCTCGATGGATGGCAAAAGCCATTTACAGCCTCAAGATGTTTTTGTTTCGGAGAACTTTTCACTTATCTGTATGTGAATTGAATGGTATTCGACACGTTTATATTTTTGTGGTGCGACTTTACGTCAAGGCATGGTTTGGTTCTTCTCGAGCAGCTGAGGCGCCGAATCAAGATTGGAAGTTTTTGAAGGACATCGTCGAGTACAAGTCCGTTGACCAGGATTTATCTCGGGTAATGATAAAGAAATTTATCGGTCACCTATGGTATCTCGCCGATGAGCACATAGCCCTTGCCTTTTTCGATGACAAGGTTTCAAATGAGTTGAAGGCCAAAATGGCCCAAGCATTGCTAGAAAATGAGAATGACAAAGGTGAAGAAGATGAAGAAGACGAAGAAGGTGAAGAAGATGAAGAAGACGAAGAAGGTGAAGAAGATGAAGAAGACGACCCGGTTCCCCTAGCTCCTCGCGTCGTAATCAAAAGCACCAGCGTTAAAAAAATCGAGGTGAAATTCAAAGATGTGAATGAGGAATTCTTGGCTAAAGACTTGAGCAACTTCGTCTCTCATAATACCAAAAATTTATTTGTACGATTTGGAATATCGCAAGATTTCATTCTTGCAAATCCAGCAACCTGGAAATCTCGCGCAGACTATCAAGAAGGTCGTAGAATTGTAAATAACTTGCGCGTTGTGAACGACACTGCCGAAAGAGGAGTAAAAATGATACAAGATTATAATAGAATACTGTGTCAAGGCGAAGAAGAGAAACAGTATTTACTACATGTTATCGATTCTTACCGCAAGAAATACCCATCAGCGAACAAAAATATGTTAATTTGACTATATTATATTAAAAGTGCTTAGTAGTACTACTCAATTACAGCTTCTTTTATTTTTGTATGGGGAGTCCCTCAAGGAGTGGAGATAGAGGGTAAGTTTGTTCGGAAAAGATGTTGGGGATGAAAAGTTAATGGGGGTCGGTCATATATTTTGCCCCCCTAGGGGTGACCCCTGATGACCTATGGTGTTTTTCGAAAATACTGAGCAACCTCCATTTGTGTATGGTGACCCCCCTAAGGGGAGGAGATAGGGGGTGGGTGTCTTGGGGGAAAATGTTGGCGGTAAAAAGTAAATGGGGGTCGGCCATACATTCTTCCCCTCTACGGGTGACCCCTGATGACCTATGGCAATTTCCCCCCTAATTTTGGCAAAGTGGACCTTTTTCTCGGCTCGTGCGCAACCCCTAATTTTTTTTTTTTTTAATTTTTTTTTTCGGCATTGTCATTTTTTTCCAAAAAGGCACGGAATAGAGCCCTCATCTACCAAAATATCGCAAAAATTTCATTTCAAGGTCCACCTTAATGTGTACCTATATTCTAGATATAACTACACTTGAAATTTTAAGTAATGCGAAGAAGTTTATGCGTACTATAGAGTGCTCTATGGCCGGATAGTTTATTAAAATTTTTCTTCTTTCTTTGCTAACTTGTAAAAAGCTGATTTTAAGATTTTTAAAAATAAAAATTAGCTGAAATAAATGCAATTAAAACATTTAAAAACCCTTTCTCCTTTATAAAGTACAAAACAAAATTTTTTAAATATTATTTATTCTTATTATATTTTATTGTATACAATTTTTTTTATATCGATGACCATATAAAAAAATATGCTATTATATATATACAGTTGTTGTTAATAACTTCAATTAAATTTGTATGTAAAACTTTAAAGTAAAACTGTAAAAGTTAAAAAGTGTTGTGAGCACAACATTTTCAATTATGAAGCAAAACTGAGTTTCAGTTCCATTTATTTAAATTTGTTTCTATAAAATAACTAAACGATTATTGCCTAGGAAGGAATTTTTAAAAAATTTATATACAATTGATTTTTGCAAGGAGAGATTCGAGATACACGTTGGAGAAGTTGTCAGTTTTTTTTTAATAATTGTGAAAAATTTTTATATTATATTAATTTTATAATATATAATAATTTATTGCTGTTTGTTAATTTATTGGTAATAATCATTGTTATTAACGAACATTAACAACAAATCTGAAGATAAAGCCATACACGCTTCACTGCATGGACTCTAAGTCCAAACAAAGCGGTATTCCATCCCGCAAAGAAAAAAACCACCGGATAAGGCTCCCACAAGGTCAGCTATTCATGATGCTTCCTCTGACCGCCCGCCAACTATTGGTGCTGCTACCCTACTCACTCCCGCTTATACTGCTTCTTGTTCTACTGATAATGTCCTGTCACAATCCACGCCTGCTGAGCCCTTACTCGGTCTTCACACTCATGAGCAATCTATGGAATTTACTATTTCGTCGTCTCCGGGCATTTCAAATGATGCAGAACAGTTCATGCAGCTTAGTAACAACAACAATGATGTTACGCAGAAATCATCTGATGAGAACTCTTCACTTGTAAAACAAAAACGATTTAAAGGGTCGAATTCCGGTATTGCCAAATCTTCGAACAACCTAAATATGGCTTCACAAAACAGATTTCAGTTGTTGGCCGACTTAACTTTGGATAATATTGATGGATAATAATAATATAAATGCTACTTATATTTATTCTTCAAATGTTAATGATTCTAATATTAATTCTTTTTCTGTCAATATTAATCATAAATCGGGCAGAATCGCAGGACCCCCTTCTAAGGCTAAAAAATTTTGTCCACCAATTTTTTTATTTAATTCAGACGTAAATAAATTGATTAGTCAATTAAATGCTAAGACCCCTAAAATTGAATTTAAAATAATTAATTTAAACAAATTTAAATCCAAAATTTTTTTTAAAGAGCTCTCAGTGCATAACGAGATCATGGAGTTATTGAAAAACAAAGGAATACAATCCTATTCTTTCACTTCACCAGAACTTAGGCAGCCTTCAGTGATATTAAGGGGGCTTTTCTATAAAACCGATCTCAATGACATTAAAAATGACATAGATAGTCAAGTTCCAAACCTTGTTGCAAATATTTCAACATTTTACACACGCAATTCAAAACTAAACAATATTGAAAAGGGCCTCATCTTTGTCACGTTAGTTCCAGGTGGCGAAATTAAAAACATAAATCGTATTAAATTTATTTTAACCCTTCGTGGGACCCTAAGTAAATTATACGTCAAAGGTCCCTAAGGTCCGCTGGGACATAATATGAAAATTGCCTATAAAATGCACTAAAAATGATTGAACACGGGCAAATTTTGGTTTTAAATTAAATATTAATTATTTTTATTGAGATATAGTCTTAATCTAATATTATTTTATTGTTCTGCTCGCTGAATCCTGGACGTTTTGCACGGCATGCAACGGTGCATCTGCTCTGAATGCTCCATACAAACAAACTTCCTGCAATCGCAGCATGCAAATCTTGTTTTACGTTGCCTGTTGTTGTGTTGTTGACATAAATAGCAAGCTTTCCGTTGACCCCTGTGTTGGATTGGTGGTGCTTCGCTTGTAATGCTCTCTTCTAGTGGTATGACGTTGTAGTCCATCATAGCTCTCTTGATATGGGGGTAGCGGGTTATACGATTATTGAGCGCCCTTTCTTCGCTTTTGGGAGTAGCCAACTGCTGAACTAATTTGTATAAGAACGACCGCCTCTTGTCGTTTTTCTGGCTCGGATTGAGGTCATTATAGGCGATAAATGACGCCAATGCAGCAACGTCCACAATATTATAAAACATGGCCAGTGGCCAGCGTTTAGTACCTCTTTTACACGTGTATGTACCTAGCATTTGGTCCATCGTGTCCACTCGAGCTTTATTTTTGTTGTAATCCACAATGGCCATTGGTTTTTTATGTGCTCCTTCGACGGCGTTTGTATAATGTGCTGTTGAAATGAGTACCACTGCTTTATTTTTCTTCGGCACATATGAGCATAGCGCAACGTTGTTGTCATGGTAGCCGAACAATGTACTATCAATTGGGCGATTGCGATTCTTCCTAAACTCACTGGGAATACAAGCTTTATTTGTGCGTAAGGTACCAACATATGCTGTTCTTTGGGTAATCAAGTTTTCAGCCAATTCAAGAGACGAAAAGAAGTTGTCTGCATACACAATGCGGCCAGTAAATAAGTATTTCTGCGCGAGCTTCATTGTCACTTTGTAGCCCAGCTGGGTTTCACGCTCCTGTCCTGGTGCTTTTCCAGAGTATATGATACCTTTGAGCGGATATTTGGTTTTTGCGTCACATATGCACCACACCTTTATTCCGTATTTTGCAGGCTTTGATGGAATGTACTGTGTAAATGATGTCCGTTCTCTATATGGAAACAGTTGTTCATCTACTGTTAGAGCATCATGTGGTTCGTACCGACTTGCCAAATTAGCTTGCAGCATGAGCCAAATATCATCAATTGCTGCCGTTTTGCTGCTCTGTGACCTTTCCATGCATGTGTTCACGTTGTCAAATCGTATGTACCTCAATAGCAGTTTGAATCTTTTGAATGACATTACAGCTCTGAAGATTGGTGGATGATTTGTATCAAACAGGCAGTAAGCTGGTTCATTGTTTGACTTATATAGGCCAGAAGCTATAAGCATTGCCAGGAACGCATCAAACTCCTTGGGTGTCAGTGGTTGCCATTCTTTGGGTCGTGTTGGATTAGCTTCATTCCACGCTTCAATAGTTTGTTTGGCTTTTCGGTTATTTTCTCTTACGATTATGTGTGACATTTCCTCGGTAAAAATTGTTTTGAATATGCTCAATGGATCATCCGAAGTCATTATTGGTCCTATTCCTCTACTTCTCATGGTGATGATATTATGGTGATGATATTGTGCGATCTTACACGTGAAGTTGGTGGCGGCGCTTTCTTCCATTTCATACCATTTTTGCCAACAGTCATCTGAAGTTGTTTCTTGATTTGGCGGCGTTTCATCATCATCGTCACTTGCATCTTCGTCCCAGTATTCAATAGTGGCTCCACTTTCGCAATCAGAGGCTTCTTCATTTATTTGGAACGACGGATCACTTATTTCATTATCGAAATCACAACTTTGTTCATTTAGTATTTCATTTATATTGATATTTGCTTCGCACATTTTTCTTTAGCTCAATTCAATTCAAAAGTTAGTACACAACTGTTGAATATTCTTGAAGCAACTGGTTTATATACCTTTTTTTTCCCCAACATTCAGGTAGGCACGCAGGTATAAGACAAATGCATCAGGGATGAACAAAGCAATAAAATAAGCAAACTTATACCTCCCCCTGCTCATTTCTTGGAAAACCCAATTAGCAAAAATATTTATTTTACCTTGAAACTAAACGCAGCTGCAATTTTGAGCCATAAAACAATGAATTCCACGAAGTAATACCGTTAATTTGCTTAATTTTCATACTATGTCCCAGGGGACTTTAGGGACCTTTCTCGTAGGCAGTAAAAGTAAATCCTTAGATCTCGGTAACCACTGGTCCGATTTTAATGATCGAACCCGTAAAAGACGCAGAACTAAATGTTCCAGGAATACATGGTAACTTTGGTAGGGGGTCGTAGTGGCCAAAATAGGAGTAATTTGCGATTCAAAATCGAAAAAGTCCCTACGGACCTTAGGGTCCCACGAAGGGTTAAATCATGTGGTAACCTGGGAAGCCCCTAGATCCACAAACAAAATTATCTAATGTAAGCGTTGCCAATCCTGGGGACATTCATTCAGGGGACATGTGTCAAGTGCAATGAAGATCATGAACAGGGAATGTGTTCTAGACTACTTCAGGACAAGGCTGAGCCGTTTTGTGTTAATTGTAAGCAATTTGGACATCCCTCCAACTATAGAGGTTGCTCATCATATAAATCTTATCTTAAGAAAAAAAAAAAATCGAATCGAAAAAGAATTATTATTTGAAAACCAGAAAAAATTGCTTACAGCTGAAAGAAACGTTGCCTCGGCCACACGTTCCTTTTCTAATTTAACACCTGGCATATCTTATGCTAGTAATTTTTATTCTAATCCATCTAATTCAAAAGTCTCCTCGACTAAAAGATCTCCTCTCATTGAAGAATTCCTTAATTTAGCCTGCTATTTCCAGGCTCCCTCCTTAACTTCTCTTGAAGAACAAATTTAAAAATTTATTTTTACATATAAATCACTGCCAATAAAGACGCCAAATTAGAGTATATTTTGCTGCTCAAAGAAGTTTTCATGAGTTATGGTCCATAATTCACTATCCTTTCTCACTTTTAATGTTAGATCTTTAATTAACAAAAGTCGGAGAATTGACTTACTTTCAACTCTGAATCGAAATCGGATCGATATAGCCTTCATTCAAGAAACACATATCTCTTTCAAGAATAAAATCAATATGGATAATTACAATTTCATTCACCAGTGCTCACCTCCAGGCATTGGTATTTTAATCAAATCTCATATGAAATATACTCCTGTTACTATTCCTGATTTAAGTTTTCCAAATGTTTTCATTGTGATTTATTTAACTGTTGACTCGTTTCCGAAAAAAGTTTTAGTAGGCAGCATTTATTTTCCTTCCTGTGCACCAACTTTAAGAATGCTCCGCGCTCTTCTTTAATAAAAAATTTCTCCCGCGATTTTGATGGCACTGTTTTCGGTGGCGATTTCAATGCCAAAAACAGAACATGGGGAGACTTATTTGATAATATAAACGGAAAGACTCTAAACAATTGGGTGCAGGACTCAGCTATTGATTTTCATAGACTCTGTGACGTAAGCCCCTCATACCCAAACGGAGCATCCTTTCTTGATCATTTTGTTTTAAGTTCAAATTTGATTGACCTCATAAATATAAATTTCTCTATTTCAAGTCTACCTTCCTTCTCAGACCATTTTCCTTTATATCTCAAAATCACAGTTCCCAACCTTGACTTTGTAATAAATACTCCAACACTCAACGAAAAATTCTTGGTAAAATTGACAAATAACTTTTGTTAATCCTTAAGAAAACCAAATTGTGCACTTGATTAAATTTTATCATAAATGCTTCATATTTTTATCAATTCGAAAGAAACTTTATCCATTTGATTAAAAATATAATAACGTGTTAACAAACTGAATGTGTTGATCTGAAAAAATGTATTTTATATGTTTGAAAAATGCTTTTATCAACTTGATAGAAACTTATCCACAATAACAAAATCGTCAATCAGTCGGAATAAAATTTTATAAATTTTATAAATAGAGTTAAAAAACTTACTTCGTTGGGTTGATAAATAGGTTTGTTGTGCTGAAGAAATCATTTATAAAATTGATAATCGCATGAGTCAAGCGGATAAAATTTTAGTTTCGTAATGATGAAATGAATTATCAATTCCAAAAACGTTTAATCATTACAACTAAAATAGATGTCTGGCATTTCGGTGGCGTTATTTGTTGTTCGCGGAAATTTTAAAAAGAAGTTTTGTGAGTTGTCTACTTTTTATTTAATTTGTTAAATTTTGAGAAAAATTATTTCCAGAACAAAACAGTGGGAGTAAAGAGTTTGCTTAACAGTTCTACAGCAGCATATAATGTTATAGATTTGAATTATTTTCTTTGAAAACTAATGTAAAAATTATATTCTTAGTGATACATTACATACATTTAGAAAACTACCGCGAAAAGAGGAAGGAAGAGAGGCGCCTTTTCAGACGCAAGAAAAGAGAACAGGAAAAGCGTGAGCGTGAGGAACTAGAGGTATACCAGGGCAAGAAGGATGCACGAAAATTCTATCAACAGGTTAAGCGTCTAACCCAAGGTTTCAAGCCCGGAGCATCCACTTGCAGAGACGAAAATGGAGATCTGAATACGGATACACAGTGTGTGCTTAGATTGTGGAGACAGCACTTCTCCAATTTACTTACTGGCGACGATTCCACTAATGCCGCCCATCGAGAGCGCAGTGCAGTGCCACCAATCGACGATGACAGAGTGGAAGTATCACCACCTAGCCATGAAGAGGTTCGAGTTGCTATCCAACGACTCAAAAACAATAAAGCAGCGGGTGCTGACGGCCTGTCAGCTGAATTGTTTAAAACCGGCGGCGATGAATTGATAAGGCGCATGCATCAGCTCATCAGCAAAATATGGCTAGCAGAAAGCATGCCCGACGATTGGAACCTCAGTGTACTGTGCCCTATACTTAAGAAAGGAGACCCTACAATCTGCGCTAGTTATAGAGGTATCAGTCTTATTTCCATCGCATATAAGGTTCTCTCAAGCGTACTGTGTGAAAGATTAAAGCCGATTACAAAAACACTGATTGGACCTTATCAGTGTGGCTTTCGACCTGGTAAGTCCACCATAGACCAGATTTTCACGCTACGACAAATCCTGGAGAAAACCCACGAAAATCAAATTGACACACACCATCTCTTTGTCGATTTTAAAGCTGCGTTCGATAGCCCGAGAAGGGATTGCCTATACGCAACAATGTCTGAGTTCGGTATACCTGCAAAGTTGATTAGACTTTGCAGAATGACGTTGAGCAACACACGCAGCTCCGTCAAGGTAGGAAATGACCTCTCCGAAACCTTCAATACCGAAAGAGGTTTCAGGCAAGGCGATCCACTGTCTTGCGATCTCTTCAACATCATCATGGAGGGGATCGTACGAAAGGCCGGTGTGCATCGTAATGGCACCATTTTCTATAAAGGTGTCCAGCTCCTTGCGTACGCTGATGATATTGATATTGTCGGCAGAACCAAGAGAGATGTTACCGCTGCCTTCGCCGCTATCGAAAAGGAATCAGCCAAAGTGGGTTTAACGATAAATGAGGGCAAAACAAAATATATGCTGTCTACAAACAAGGGAGCTCGGCGTTTAGACTCCCACGTTTCATCCGGCAGGTATAACTTTGAAGTAGTCAGCCTGTAGATAAAGCGAAGAACAATAATTGCTAATAGGTGCTACTACGGGCTCAGTAAGCAACTAAGTTCCAGAGCCCTCTCTCGATCGACAAAACTAACACTCTACAAGACGCTCGTTCTACCTGTGCTGCTTTATGGCGCTGAGGCATGGGTAGTTTCGCAAACTGACGCAGCCGCTTTGGGGGTGTTCGAGAGAAAAGTTCTCCGCAAAATCTTCGGTCCTGTACGAGTCGGCGATGACTATCGCATCCGAATGAACCACGAGCTGTATGAGCTCTACGGAGACATTGACGTAGTTCGGCGTATAACTGTGCAGCGACTACGCTGGCTGGGTCATGTCTATCGTATGGACGACGAAGCTCCAGCGAAAAAGGTGCTCGAGGCGAGGGTCGCTGGGCAACGACGACGAGGGAGACCATGCCTCCGATGGATGGACCAGGCTGAGGAAGCCCTAACCGCACTTGGTGTATCCGATTGGAGAAGGCGCGCGCAAAGCAGAGGCGCCTGGCGAGAGCTGATGAGGTCGGTCGAAATCCGGACACGGGTTGTCACGGCCATCTAAGTAAGTAAGTAAGTAAGTGATACATTACTAAGGTCCCTATTATGAATTAATAGGATTAGATTACAGATAATATTAAAAATCTCTATAATCTCAAGCATCAATGGCAAAAAACCTTGGAAAATTATTTATCATCGAAATTTCAATCGTAAAATAGTTTTATAAACACCTCTAAATCTCAAGCCATTTGCATCAGAAACGCTTCTGGTAAATGTAACTATAAAGTTGTTCCTGAAAGCAAATATCTTAATCTTACCCTTAACGGAGTAAATTTCCTTTTAAGAATAGTATAAAATATTTAGGCATCACTTTTAATAATCTCTTTAAATTCAATTACCATGCCAGAATTATCATTAAAAAAGTTAGCTTGATAAAAGCCATATTCTCAAGATTGTTTCACAGTAAATCATTAAGTGAAAAAACAAAGATACTTATATGCAATGTGAGTATTCGCTCTGTCATTTTATACGCATTCCCAATCTGCTTTACGATCTCGCCAACGGTTGCCAAGAAATTAGAAATAGTTGAAAGAAAGGTACTTAGACTTTGTATCAACAAAAATTTTTAATCAAGAACGAAACGATTCTCTAATAACTATGTTTACAGAAAAGCCCTCATAACTCCACATTGCCGATATGCCTTACAGCTCAAAAAAGAATGGTTAACAGTTTAGAATATCACAAAAATATTCTCATGAATGATATCTATAGGCGGGAATCAGAATTCAACTGGTCCGACTCACGTTACTTATCATATGAGGGCATTATCCATTTGTAGAATTTAGCAGAGAACCGATCTGAACGATTTTTATGCTAATACTTCTTCTAATACCCATAGGGATTAAGATTATTCCTCATTCTTATTATATAATTCCATTACATTAGTTCAAAATTTTAATCAATATTAAAAATATTCAAATTAAGGTGCCTTACATATAGTTAAGTATCTCCTTATCAATATTTGTAACAAATACGTCACATTGTATTTTTTGTATTGTTAGTTTATTACTTTTAAGATAACAATTGTATCTATCTAGTTTTAAGTCATTGAGATTTCCTCTAAAGCCGATAATGAGTACTGAGCAAAACTCATCAATCTACTCAAAGAAATGTAATATTTAAATAGCATATTCTCATTCAAACTTCCTTTTATAGCATGATGCTTTGTATCTCTTTATAATCAATTCCTTTTGATTAATAAAACATTATAATCTAAAACACAAAACATATGTCAAACATAATAGATTGTACCTTATAACAATTATGTCATTAATAAGAAATGTCTCAATAAAATTTGAATTTGAATTTGAATTTGATTTTTGCAATTAAGTAAAAAAGCAAAGGCTAAGTTTGTATAACATTAAACATATTTATGATAATTATAAATGAAATAATAATAGTAACATCATATATATACATATATATATATATATATATTATATATATTAATATAAATATATATACACATTTCGTTGACAACTACTTTCGTAAACTCTTGAAGTTCCAAGAAATAACCACTGTTTCAGAGGGTTAATTTTCACTTTGAAATAAATGATATCCTTGGTTAATGATCTGTTCCAGGACCCTGAAGTGAAATTCGTTATGTTAGGTAGGATAAACCAAGATTCCCTTAAAAATTACTTTTGTGTACTTAGGTCACAGCTAGGTAGCAACACCGATCCGTCCGTGGGAGAATTTCAGTATCTCTCCGGAAGAATATTGTCCATGAAGATCTTAACAAATAATTTTCGTAGTCGTAATAAGAATTGTGAAGAGGATAATGACATAATATTGGAATGAAACTGACTGCCTAGACGTTATGAGGAAACTACTATAGAAGAAGTAAAAAAATTTTCAGCATATAAAAAATTTTCCCTTAAGCCCTTTAATACCTCCCTTAGCATATAACTCCCTTAAGCCTTAAGTGGGCCGATATTTTGGTACGGCATGAAGGCGAAATTTGTCAACAAAATAAAATGCGAAAGTTGCCAAGAAAATCTTGTAAAGTTGGAGAAGTTTTCTTTCGATTCGGAAAGTTTTATTGACATCAAAATCTATAGTGACAAAAGACTTGTCTTAAAAAATCCTTCCGACGAGTTCTTCGAAATTTGTCAACAACATTTTTCAATTTACAAAAGCATTTTCGAAAAAAGTTGTCATGAACCCAATTTAAAAGCTCGTATTGTTAAGTCATGCGTAGAGCATTCCAATATTGTAACCTGGTTCGATGAAAATGGAAACTGTTTTGAACACAGGCGTTATATTCTTGAACATCTAATAACAGTTTTGATCCGAAAAAACTGTAGATGGTTGAGAGAGAAGTTTGTGTCAGAAGAAATGAAAAGAAAAATTAGTTCTAATCAAATTGTTATGGCAAAAATGCAAAGATTTAATAATATGTAGAAGGTCTGTAGAAATGTGTAGTTTTTTTTTTATTGTCAGTCAGTTAGTTTAATTGCATATGTAAATATGTATACATATGTTGTTACTTTTATTATTTCATTTATAATTATCATAAATATGTTTAATGTTATACAAACTTAGCCTTTGATTTTTTACTTAATTGCAAAAATCAATTGTATATACATTTTGAAAATTTCCTTCCTAGGTAATAATCGTTTAGTTATTTTATAGAAGCAAATTTAAATAAATGTTACTGAAACTCAGTTTTGCTTCAAAATTGAAAATGTTGTGCTCACAACACTTTTTAACTTTTACAGTTAACTTTAAAGTTTTACATAAAAATTGAATTGAAGTTATTAACAACAACTGTATATATATAATAGCATATCGATGGCCATACGTTGACACATCGTAACTAAAAATTCATTAATTTTACAGGAGAAGCAAAACACTTAAAAAACAAAACGAAATGGTCATTTCAGCTCTGGAAAGGACTTTGACCGAGCTTCTTATTATGATCAATTGTGTTGTGTGTGATGTGAAATGCTTGCACACAAATGATCGAGAACTGGACCTACATGTTTTACGCCGACTCCGAACGGCTTATGTTCTCAAGAAGCTTTTCATGGCAGTTTTTACTCTCTGAGGTTTGCCATTGTCTGCAGAGAGGTGACGGCCGAACAGAAAAATGAATTCAATTGAAAAAACTTTCTGTGTCGGATGGAGGATTCGAACCTGGGTTCTCTGGCGTAAGAGTCACACACTCTACCCACTACGCCACGGCCGCCACTTACCGTGGCGCAAAATACTTAACAACAATTAAAATCAATAAGCAATTTTATTTTTAAAAATAAAATTGGGATTTTGTTTGGTGTACTGTTTGTCATTTTGGAAGAAAAACCTTAGTTAAAATTTTTATAAAAATATTAAAAATATCAATTTCAAAAAATCGTTAGTTACGAGGTGTCAACGTATGGTCATCGATATAAAAAAATTGTATACAATAAAATATAATTAGAATAAATAATATTTAAAAAATTTTGTTTTGTACTTTATAAAGGAGAAAGGGTTTTTAAATGTTTTAATTGCATTTATTTCAGCTAATTTTTATTTTTAAAAATTTTAAAATCAGCTTTTTACAAGTTAGCAAAGAAAGAAGAAAAATTTTAATAAACTATCCGGCCATAGAGCACTCTATAGTACGCATAAACTTCTTCGCATTACTTAAAATTTCAACTGTAGTTATATCGAGAATATAGGTACATACATGCATATAAATAATTTTTATGTTGACTAAAAATTGGCTATACTAAAATGAAGAGCAATAAAAATATTGCTTGTAAACATTAAAAGTTTATGTGTTGAATAACTCGTAAATTGATAATATCTATTTGAAAATACTATTAATCAAAAATGCCAACTGTAGAGCTTCCAATAAGAATAACTTCAAAATGCCGAAAATTTCTAGCTAACTATACCAACAAATGTTAACAATCTTAACAGCTGACTACAATAACAACAACACATTCATTCACACGCAGGCGTGTTAGCGGGGAGAAGGGAAAGGGGGGTAAGATCATATCGACAGCAGAAAACAAAAAGAATATTGCTTGCTTTGTTTTCTGATTGCCTGATAGCAAGATCAGAAATACGAGCACTTTGTTGCATTGATTTTCTCTGCCAACAAGCATAAAACAAACGAAAAATGAAAAATCCAAAATTTATTTCATTTCAGCTTACACACATACATTGAAATCAGTGTATCAGCTTACACACATACATTCAAATTTGTGTCGACCCAAAAAACACTTCCACATGCGCTACAGCCTACACACATTCATTCACAAATCAGTATTGAAAAAAAACACTTGCGCATGCGCTAAAGCGCGTACATGCGAGAGCGACAGAGACAGACAGGGTTCACGATGCGCTTTATAGGCAGAGGGCAGAAAAGAAAAGGGGTCCGATCATATCGAAAACAAAAAGAATGTTGCTTGCTTCTGTTTTCTGGTCGCCTGGTAGCAAGCCAAGGAATACAAGAAGAGAGACTTGATTAATTTTGTAGTTTTGTAGTTCATCGTGCTCATCGAAAAATATATCTGATAGTCATGCATTAGGGCGGGTCGATTTAAAAATCGCTCAATGCTCTGTGAAAATCGTATTCTAGGGATCAAAATAAGAAACTTTGTCGAAGGAACCATACCTCTAAAACGAATTCTGATGTCCCCCAATTTGGGTCGAACTTTTGGGTAGGGGCAAATTTTTAAATTAGGGGCAAACCCCCACTAACTTTGGAGGCTTGACCCACCCATGCCAGTGGCACACCCCCTGGAACCCACCTGTGGGGTTCCCCATACAAACATTTAAAAAAATCACCAGTTTTGGCACTTTACATGAGAAAATCAGCGAAATGGCTATGTTTTTTCTTTATTTTTGTTTATTTATTTATAATAATATTTATTATTTATTTATAATAATATCTATTTTTTATCTTTTGAAATTTATTTAGTCAGAACATACGTAAATGAAAAAATTAATTTAAGTTAGTTATAGAAAAGAAACTAAAAAAATTATTGTTTGAAGTCTTTTTTACTTTCAAGTCGGGGCAATTTCGCACGGCTCTCTAATGTCGTCGCCATAACAGCCTCTTCATTTTCCGGTATAACCCGTTTGGAAACGCTAGCTAGCAATTGAACATGTCGTTCCGTTCCTTGTATGTGTGATGCAATTTTTGGATCATTACACGGTGGATCATCTTGATTTAAATATTCTTTCAATGTATCGTACGGAATGCTTCGTTTTACGAAATACGTTTTTTATGTCATTCATATTGATCATTTCCGTGTAACTTGTGCAATTAAACTTTATATGTGGTTTTTTATAAGCTCTAAGTTGCGTTGGGTCGTCAACATCTGTTCGATAGCGTAGAATTATGTTGATAGCACAGTCGCGCTTTCTTTGCTATCATCAAACAACATTGATAACAAGATATTTTCCTAATGCGCATAATATGAATTATCTGTAATTACTTGATTGACAATTTTGCGTAAACGAGGTTCTAGAAATCGTGACCAACTAATGAAGTTGAAAAATAATGCACTGCCGTACACGACAGAGCTGTAATACTTGATATTGAAGTACATTGGCACATAACATTTAATTATAAATTCAACCAGAATTCTTAAATTTGCATCTGGATTTTCCGTTGTCACATATAATCGTAATAATCTAGCGGCCTTGGTGAGCCACCGAGAATGTACAATTTTCCCTGGTTTGATGTTAGCCAGATCCACCGAAACCACGCCGCTAGAAATTGCATGGGCCATGTCGTATAAGTACTTCGAATCGGTGGAAAATTCAATTTTTTTTCTGGAGCGGGGGCATATTTTGCAACTCAATTTTCTGGAAGCCGTCCACCACCTGAAAATATGTAATAATAAAATAATTAAAAATGGTTGACAATTATAATAAATGAGTGATAGCAATAACTTACCGGAAGAGTTTCACAAGTTTCGATTTGACGGCTCAGTTTTCCGGTTGCCGATCTTGGTCCAGTGCTGGTTGATTTATCCAAAGCTTCAAACAAATGCCGAAACAGAAGTTCGTTGAAGTGTAGAAGGCAAACGAACCAATGCAATGGTCTTTTTAACAGCAATTCGAATCGTCGTATAATTCCACCGTGTGGGCCAGTGTTTGTTGGCTCACCGTCAGTGCATATTCCAAATAATGCATCCAGTGATATATTTTTATCGTTGAAAAAATCTTTTAATTTGGTTGTTTTGTATTCAGCGGTTTCATGTTCCAGTCTTACGTAACCAATCAATTCAGAATTGGGTTCTCTCAAAATAACAAGATGAGGTTATTTTACCATCCTAGTATGATACTTCTCATCAACTTTAGCTGTCGTTAAAGTATCATCTTTTCTGCCATCGAATGAAAACGCTAACAAATTGGTATGATCTAACCGTTTGCGAACCACTTCTTGTCTGCATTTCTCTTTTTCTCTGCGAACTTTCGATTTATCCATGATGAGAGGTTTGCCATGCTTATCTTTCATTTTTAAATCTTGGAAAAGAGCGGTTCCCAATGCCGATGCTACTCTATCAGGCACACCAAATCTGTCACATACCAAGGCAAAGTTGAAACAATCGTATCTCTCTGTGTATTGTGAACTTGTGCTTCTATCCATATCTTCTTGAACCGGTGGCGGTGCGTATGTTGAATCATCGGGATCTTGGTATGTTGGCATTGATGACATAGACGTTGCTCCTTGCTCTTCAGTTTCCATCACAACTGCATCCATTGTTAGTCTTCTCTGATTATGTTGATCGTGCATGAACTCTTTGAGGCTTCGGGAACCCAGCCGCATGCACATGGAGCTGCCTTCAAATCGCATTTACATGTTCCAATGTAAAAAATTGTTTAAAGAGATTTTACATACTCTGTAAATTGTTGGGTTTTGTTTCTTCTCTTGATTTGCTCTTGATACTTGCCAAGCAATTTATTCAATTTATTAAATACACTTTTTTTCAGCATTATTTCCATACCAAGATTTTCCCAAATTCCATTCAACTTATCTTGTACTTGAATAGTGAATGATTTATGGGAAAACTTTTTTGTTCTGTCTTAGCACGTTCGCTTAAGTAAAAATAATATCTCAAGATATCCAGATGGGTTGGTAAATTAAGATCAGTCAAATCAGTAGACACACCAAAAACAGAAACATCGTGCTTGGGTATATGACTCATTGGGTTTTCGATAGTTGTTGATGTTGTTGTTGCTTTATCTTGCGGTGTAGAGGATGGTGGATTCATTGTAAACTTTTTGATTTGGAATGGTCAACTTCACTTATTATTTTTTTTTTAAATATTTTTTTATCTGAAATTAGCACTTCACACTTTGAGTTCTTCACAACGACTTAATGCATTCACAAAAACTGTTGCGTTATATATGGTCTACGAGACGAGGTAATAAGAATGAAATGGTAATTTCAATTCTACCTGCTGTGTCTTGTAGTGGCTTAAAAATGCACACAAGCAATTTTAGGATCTGCAATTGTGACACAGTGATACCTTAATTTTTTAACAGGGTTGCGGTGCATTACAGTGATACCTTAATTGTTAAAATGGTTGCATAAAACGCGCATTTCTTAAGAAGGTGCCATAAAATACCCACAAAAGGTTGAAAAAACAACCTTCATATCTTAAGTAGGTGCTATAAAAAAACTACACAAGTAAGTTTACGACATGCAGCTGTGTCTTGTGGTGCCTTAAAAAACGCACACAAGCAATTTTATACCTTAATTTTTTAAAAGGGTTGAATAAATTTCTAAAGAAAAAAAAAACTCCAAAAAGAAAAAAACATAGGCATTTCGCTGATTTTTTCATGTCAAGGGCCAAAACTGGCGATTTTTTGAAATGTTTGTATGGGGAACCCCCAGGGGGTTCCAGGGGGTGTGCCACTGGCATGGGTGGGTCGGGCCTCCAAAGTTAGTGGAAGTCGGTCATACATTTGGACTCGATTGGAGCACTCTTAATGGGTCAAAGTAGGATTTTTCAAAATTTGGCCCTACCCAAAAGTTCGACCCAAATTGGGGGACATCAGAATTCGTTTTAGAGGTATGGTTCCTTCGGCAAAGTTTCTTATTTTGATCCCTAGAATACGATTTTCACAGAGCAATGGGCGATTTTTTTGCCTCCCCACAAATCTACCCGGCCTATCATGCATACTCTTGGCCGACATATTAGAATTTGTTGTTTTAGCCAGTTTTCTAACCAATTTTTGTTTAAGCTATGTTGCTCCACTAAAAATATATTGCTGCAACTATTTTGGTTATTTTTAAGAAAAACTTTTCACAAAGATAATAAAAAAATATTTTTTTCTTTTGTTATATATTAAGTGTGTGCATATAACTGTTTTTTTCTTTCTTTAAAACATGATCACTGTTGTTTCATGTATATCACTTAAATACTGATGTTTTTTTTCTCTCACTATTTTCTTAATTAGATTTAGGATAGATATTAAACGTTTTTTTTATTTTTTGACCCCTTTTTTTTCGATACTTTACGAAATTGTCATGTATTTTTAACCGACTTGAAGTTGGCGCTTCTGATTAAAAGTCTGATTATATTAGCGCCGACCTTAAAAGCTTTAGTATTCATAAAGAAATTAATATTTTTATGATAATAAAACAAATTAGAAAAAAAATGCAAATAATAAGTTTTCCAATGTAATAACATGCTTAAATAAATTGTCAAATATGACCAAGAAATTAAAGGGAAAATTTTAGAATTATTTCTTACTTTGTAGTGATTTTGCATTCGGATTTTTTGTTTTTAAAAAGTTTTTTGTTATATATGATATTTTTCTTTTGGATTTCATTTAAAAAAATATAGCAAGAGAATGTGGCTTAAGCCAATTTTTACACTTTTTTTGGTGCGTATTTTTCAAACCAAGCTAGCTACGAAGGTACCGGTGAACTGGTGATTTTATCTTCGTCGAGGCGTCTGCTTGCTCTGATTTTTGTGATCAAGTTTTGAGAAGTTGGAAGTGGTCCGTTAGCACACGAAGCTTTGTGGCCTGAGATGCGCTAAGCATTCGTCGAAAATAATTCTGATATACAGAAACTAAAAATAGAACCTGGTGCCAATTTGTCTTCAGCGAAAAAGTTTATAAAATGATTGTTTTATGGATCCGGTGGCAAATTTTTATGTTTTCCAGCTATCTCGCCTTTTAAATTTTTACTTTTATTTAGCTCGGCTTTTCCTTTAGTGCTTGTATTGCATTTAAAAATTTAAATTTTATAAAGGCCACAAAAAATGTATTCAACTTAATTTAAGTTTTTTTTTTTTTTAAAATTTTAAAAATTTTATCTTATGCGCTGTCAGGAAATGATCCAGGAAAAGTCAGCTTAAGTTTTCGTTTTTTGCTAGCAAAGCGAAAAATTCTATGCTGACTTGGCAAAATTGAGAAATTAGCGTTTCTTTTCCATTATTAGCGGAAACTTTACTATGAATTTGGAAATAAAGAATTTAAAAGTATCGATTTTTATAGTAGGCATTGTTGTGAGTTTAGGGTTTCTGACACATAGAGGTGCGGAAAGCAGTTAATAGATGATGTTTGAATTTGAATATTAGTAATAAAGATCTTTCGCTACAAGCGCCATTACAAATCATGGCAGAACAGCGGATGGAAGCCGTATTGCTCAGTGACATTAGCTGTGGAATATGGTATTGATTACGGACAGAATACAAAAATGCAGTAACTCCATCTGAGAATGCTTATAACAATTTACGAACTTACATTACGAACGTTATTTAGTGATCAAAAAATATCGGTCAGATTTTACTTTTTATTTTTGACTTAAAAAATTTAAAGCAGAAATAATTATTATTTTTTGCTCAAAATTTTAAAAGTTAAAATATAATTATATTTTGCTTTTTATTATAAAATGCATACCTGGTACGGTCTCTGGTTCAATTAACTTTTTATTTATATTACATAAAAAACTTTTGAAAAATGTACGCTTTTTATTATCCAATTAATTTTTAAAACTTTATAATAAAATATTCAGAAATGTGTGTCATATATGGAATTCATTGTTAGATTTATAAATAGAACGTTCTTCGTTCCTATCCAAGGGTTTTTTGTCGTAACTTACTCCAGTCATTGTTAAATTTTGCACCTTAGTCATTTCTGATATTATTTGCAGTCTAATAATAAGCTTTAATTGTTCAGAAAGCACCAAACGTTGTAGTTCGCTGGTGTATAAGTTTTGCGCCTTTTGAGTTTCTTCAGCCAAACGAGTGTTAGTTTTTCTTTTTGGGTTTTGTCGGGGTTCTCTATCAGCGTCAGATATAGGATTTTTTCGTTGCTTTTGACTGCTACAACCTACACTGGCTATTCTGAAATAGATAATAAATCAAAAAGTTTTTTCGAGAGTTCCACTAGCTAATTCATACCAGGAACTTTTTTTAATACGGGGTTATACTCCATTTCGAGCCACTCGAAAACTTTCTCCCAGTCTTTTAAAAGAATCCTTTCATTTCCTGTCGCTTTTAATTCTGTTTTCTTCTTTAATTCAGTCTTCAAACTTCTTTTGAGTTGCTTTATGGATACTTATTTTCCAATTAGTTCCACACATTCCTCATGCAGTTCGAGTAAAGCATTTTGTTTTCTAATTTTAAAATTCTGCGATTTGTTGAAAGCACTCTATATTTCGACAACGGTCGCACAAAGTCCTCTTACTTTTTTTCATTTATATTCATTTGAGTTTCTGTTTCGCATTAGTCGGAATCTGTACTGTTGCTTAATTAGTCATCCATTACTTCTTAAAATTTTAAAAAACACTTTAACTTTCGACTCCAACATTTTCCTGTGACCCGAACATTTTTATTTTACTTTTAAACATGTTCTATTTGTTCAACAATAGTATTGGCAAACTTTCAAGTTGCCACGCCCATCCGTATGGGCGCTAGAATAAGTAACTTTTGCTATGAAATTTTTTTTAAAACTTACCTTTAACTATTAAAACTATTTCATTTAATCTTTTATCATTATTATTATCATTAAAAAAAAAATTATTATTAATTACGTCACATACGATCACATTTCATGTAGACACATGCTTCCTCCCTAGGTTACTATAGGAGGAAGCATTTTTGAGTCACACAAATAGGTGGGTCTATTACTCCCACATTTTTAGAGAGGACGTTGAAACACGTGCTTAACTGTCCACTGTAAGTCAAATTGTAAGTCAGACACGTGTTTCGGCTCCTCCCTAAAAATATGGCGAATGGGGAGCTAATACACCCCTCTATTTGTGTGTCTCAAAAATGCTTCCTCCCATAGTAACCCCCAAAAATTGGTTAGATTTTACTTATTTTGCTTCCCCTTCGAGATATGGAACAACATAAAACCATAAGATATCGAAAAGATATCCTCGAAAAATTAGCAAAAGTGCCATATCTCGAAGGGGAAGCAAAATAGGTAAAAATTAACCATTTTTTGTCTCCCCTTTGCACATTTTTAGGGGGAAACGTCGAAACACGTGTTTAACTGTCCACTGTAAGTCAAATTGTAAATCCCCTCCCCCTTTTTAAGATCCCCTTTTAAGTACAGTCTGTCTATTTAAAACATATTTTTAAATGGTAACCCTCTAATACCAAAAATGAAAAAAACAAAATGAAATGATCAGCAACAGTTAACGAAACGAAAATGAAATGAAGTGAACAGCAACAGTTTCATAACAAAAGCAAAATGAAATGAACAGTAACAGTTACATAACAACAGCGATGTTGCGTTCAATAGACTGCAAACTAGCTTTATGATCCCATGGTCACTGGAACGGATACAGTTTCATTGTCATTGAAGCTAACCGAGTTCAGGGCCAATGGTTTGTGCAAGCTATGGCCACGAGCAGTCAGTTCATTGCACTAACGACATCAGCATTTTGGAAATACGTGCTTCAGCTGGCGTCGATCAAGCTAGCGGAGTCGTATTTCTTAAGTCGCTGCTGAGTTGAGTGCGGAGCCAAGATTGTTTGTGACCAAGGTGTGTGTGTGTGTGTATGTGTGTATATTGGTTTAGTTCACCTTTTTAGTTAGCATATTTAAGCTTATGTTAAGACAAAAAAGAAGTCAGTTGTTCTAATTGAAATTAAAAGTGGAGTTTGTATTCTATAACATATGAATAAAAAGTATCAGAATAAACTTAACTATAATCCAAAATAAAAAACTCTCAAAAGAAGTTGTTCTAATTGAAATTACAAGTGGAGTTTGTATTCTATAACATATGAATAAAAGTATCAGAATAAACTTAACTATAATCCAAAATAAAAAACTCTCAAAAGAAGTTGTTCTAATTGAAATTACAAGTGGAGTTTGTATTCTATAACATATGAATAAAAGTATCAGAATAAACTTAACTATAATCCAAAATAAAAAACTCTCAAAAGAAGTTGTTCTAATTGAAATTAAAAGTGGAGTTTGTATTCTATAACATATGAATAAAAGTATCAGAATAAACTTAACTATAATCCAAAATAAAAAACTCTCAAAAGAAGTTGTTCTAATTGAAATTAAAAGTGGAGTTTGTATTCTATAACATATGAATAAAAGTATCAGAATAAACTTAACTATAATCCAAAATAAAAAACTCTCAAAAGAAGTTGTTTTAATTGAAATTAAACGTGGAGTGTGTATTTTATAACAATTGGCGCAGCCGGTCTGTCGGACCAAAAAAAAAAAAAAAAAAAAAAAAAAACAAAAAAAAAACTATGAAGTGAAAATAAATTGTGGTTTACCAAACACACAGACAACAACTGAAAAACAACTAAACAACAACAACAATACGTTCCTTTTATTGACAGCGCTATAATCTCACATTTAAGGATAGAGAAATCAACGTCTAAACCAAAAACACCAACATAAAATAGTTACACCAAACACCAATCAGTTGCCGCATTAAAAAACAACAACAGCAACAACGAAGCAAAAACCATCAACTCTACACCGAGGTCACCAAAAAAAAAAAAAAAAAAAAAAAAAAAAAAAAAACAGCAACAACGAAGCAAAAAACATCAACTGTAAATGCAAAGCTCTACACCGAGGTCACCCAAAAAAAAAAAATAAACAACAGCAACAACGAAGCAAAAACCATCAACTGTAAATGCAAAGCTCTACACCGAGGTCACCCAAAAAAAAAAAAAAAAAAAAAACAGCAACAACGAAGCAAAAACCATCAACTGTAAATGCAAAGCTCTACACCGAGGTCACCAAAAAGACTTAGGAGCGGAAAGGTACGCGACGATTCCGGTATTAACTTAAAATCCTATTTAACACAGCAAATTGAAAGAGTGCAAGGGGGTGAGAAATTATCCACGATTACTTGCGATCGGATAGAAAAAAAACTAACTGAAACACAAGAAGAAAGATTAGAACAAATAAAAAAATTTAGAGAAGATTCGGAAAACTTCAAGCAAGAATTGGTAAAATTTCAGACCCACTCACACTCTTTCAAAGTAAGTGAAGATAGCTCTAGCTTGTACAATAATTGTACAAAAATAGAAGGTGATAGTAACTTAAGTGTTAGTTTGAATTGGTTAAGTGTTTCACTGTCTAAGTCAGAACAAGACCTTATCAGTTCGGTACGATTAGATTCAGCAAACAAAAAAAAAATGGCAATAGATTATTCAAAAATCGCTAAGCTCACGGCTCAATTGGTTCCCATATTTTCTGGTGACCAAAGCCCCCTAGTAGTGAGTGACCTTCAAATGTTTTTAGGTTGTTCGAAAAAGGTACTGGACTGTCTAGAAGACAGAGAACGGGAAGCCTTTCTAAATATAATACCAACAAGACTACGAGGGGGAGCTTATCAATTAGTGGCCTCAAACCCACCCACTTCGTTTCAGGATATTGAAACACTATTAAGCCGCACATACCTACCTAGAGAAACATACCAAGAATTAGTAAACAAACTACTGACCTTACGACAACATTCAAACGAAACTCTTATTGCCTATACGGCACGAATAAGCCACATACTACAACAATGTAAGGAAGCGGCGAGAATAAAATATGGTGCAACAGTTGCACCCGTGATAACACAATTAGAAGATTTTGCAAAGAACTCTCTAAAAAGCTCGGTTACGAATCCATACTTAAGCCAGTACTTACTAACAATAAAGGATGAGCCCTTAGACTTATTAGTACGAAAGGCACTAGATATGGAAAAATTACAACAAACGGCCTTGCCTATTCAGACTGCCCAAATGTATCCAGCATACCCAAATTTATCAACAGCATCAACTGCGATTCCACAATGGAAATTCAATGAATGTCCTTCTAATGGATACCCCCAACAACCCAGCCAGGCTCTAAATAGGTCTATTAGAGCTGCCGAACATTTAGCCGCAAAAATTACTTGCAATTTTTGTAGGAAAATAGGTCACACTTATACAGAATGTTTGACTAGGAAAAATACACCATTTTGCTCTAATTGCAAAATATATAACCATGACATTAGAGACTGTCGACGATTAAACAACACAAATACCAGACACTTAAGCAACGAACAATACAGACCAGGTGAACAGTTCAATAGAAATTTGGCAGGAAACTACAATAAGTATAACACTGACAGTACGCAAAAAATACACGCAGGGAACAGCGGTTATAACAGGGACACGAGAACCCCAAATATTCCGCGAATTTACAATTTGCGCATTAGATGCGATTTTTGCGGAAGGAATGGTCATTTAGTAGCTGAATGCCAACAAAAACAACGTTGGGAAGCCATGAATCAGGGAAACGAGTCGCGGTCGAGTCACAACTCCCCGACTCGACAATAAAAGAACACATTAGTAAAACAGGGGAACTGCAGCCACCTACATCCGTACCCACCATAAGAGTGCCTATAGATATCGCAAATCCAGACACAGTAAGTCTTATAGTGGACACGGGTGCGGAGGTTAGTTTAATTAAGAAAAGTAGTATAAAAGAAAACACAAAAATAGAAAAAATTAATAAATGCACTCTACAAACAGCTTTTGGTAAGGGCACGACCCTAGGGAACTGTCAGGGAAATATAACTATAAACTCCAAAAAAAATTACCCTTGCACTTTTCAAGTGATAAATGGTATTAGTGGCATGTCGGACGATGACCTATTAGGAAATGACTTCCTTTCCAAACACTGTAATGTCGATGGACCGAATGATCGTCTGATATTTCCACGTACAAAGTTTAACAGTGAAGAACTGCAAATACCCATGAAAAATAGACATAATTACATTAGAGAAAAACCTAAAAATCACGGAGGACAAGATCCCACTAAAACCACTTGAAAGCAATTCAAGTTCACTCGTACAGAGTCGAGCGCAGAAGAGTTTTGCTTGTCTATGATTGAGAGTAATAATCAAATACTCTGTCAAAGGGCAGACGAAATAGGACATTACACTGACAAGGTGGAGCCCAAGGAGGTAATACAAACCACCTGTAATGTCTTTAAGGCTTCTTCCATAAGGGAAGCTGGCTGCTTAACCGAAAACAACAATCAAAGGCTTATTACGATCATTCAATACGACAACAGAATTTTCATGTAGGAGATCAGGTCCTAGTAAAAAATGAAAATAGAAAGGGTAAATTAGCTCCCATTTGGCGAGGACCTTACCGGGTGATTGCTGTAAAAGGACCTGTCAATACACAGGTACAAGTAGGAAACAAACGAATAGTTATACATAACAACAGGTTAAAACCATATTACGAATAAAACAAATAATACAAACAAAATAAAAAAAAAAAAAAAAAAAAATTTTTATAAATTTGATAATAAAAACGAAAATTTAAATATTCCACTTTAATGACGTCCATCATATCTACGTATTTTTCACAGTGCAAAATGGAGTGGTGCTTAATTTTAATGGCGATAGGCCTAACCCAGGGAATTTCCATGGAGCAACCCCTAAATGTAACCCAGCTAAATGCCACAGGGGTTGTTTTCGAGGAACTGGGCGAACTATGGTTATACCAAAGTTCTTGGAGCGTATTAACGGAAATCGACCTCTCCGAATTGGACAACCAAACTACAGTAGCCGAATATGCAGACTATCTCAGTTCTCGCCTATGCAATCAATACAAAACAAAGGGAGGCACTTGTGAACCCCAGGAACGACACATACAGGCAGTAATCTCGCAAATAAAGGCTAGGACACAAACAATCCGGGAACTAATAAATACGCCACGTCAGAAACGATCTATATTCGACGGTATAGGAAGCGCATTACATTACTTGTTTGGTACAATGGATCACGCTAACGAAGAAGAGGTATATAGTAAGTTAGGAAAACTGGAATTGAAAGAAAACGAACTAATTGAACTCGAAAAACAGCAAGTCAGTGTAGTGTAGTTTCGACTCATTTATCGGGCCCCTAGACGTTCCAATGACTCAGGCAACAACGACTAAAGAGTGTGTACTTAAAATGTTGCTAAACCCTTTAAACGATAAAATGGACTGCCCGATTAACCTACAAACATCTCCACAGGACACCTTAATAAAACTTAACAGGCCTAACACTTGGTTATTCTCGGTGAAAACCCCACAAGTATTACATGTTTCGTGCGAAAGTAGTTTTTCAACGTCAAAAGTCGAACACCAAGGAATAATAACCATAACGCAACCCTGCCAAATACAAATTGAAGAATATACAATTAAGTTTCAAGGACACAACAGACATCCACTCAAAATAAAACAACCAGACTTTTCCCCTTTAGAACAAAGAGACATAAGAAATTTAAACACAAGCTATACAAAATCTCTTATACAAATGAAAAGCAACCGATCAATACAAATCTTAATGGGCAAGGATACAAACGAATTTATAAATAAAGGGACAAAAACATTAGAAGAGGTACACAAAAAGTTAGTTCAATTAGGTAAAGAAAAAAGCGCCTCACACCATCATAAGATCACACTAACTTCAATCTCTTTTTCAAGCTCGCTAATGCTATTGCTGGCTATGTACATTGCTTACAAAATCATTAATTTATTAAAAGAGAAACTACAAAAAACAAAAAAATCACCTATAGTACCTGTTGTAGATATCTATGTAGATACTATAAAAAAAAAAAAAAAAAACAAGATATTCATGAAATACCAACCGAAACACATAACTTCTAACTAAAATTAAGAAAATTAACTAATAAATCTAAGAAATTGTGAAAAAATCCTATATGATAAATCAAATATTATATGATACAAAAAAAAAAAGAAAAAAAAAACTAAGTAGCATACTCAAGTAAATTCTAAAAGAATAATTAAATATATATATATACAATTATACGATTTAAATTTTATAAGAATTTCGAAGTTTTAAAAATCAAATGTATATCTGTTACGGTCATAACACAAACAAAATTTAAGTTATTCAAGTGTATTAAAAATCACAAAAAAATATAATAATTACATTTATTCAATTCAGACTTAACTTTACGATTTATATGATCTTCATTTTATAAAAATTTAGAATCTATAAAAAATCCAATGTTGCCACACACACGGACTGTTGAACGACAGCAATCGAGAAATATTCCTTTTTTTTTAATAAACAAAAAAAAAGTGTAATATTTCTCTTGCAAAAAAATGGAAGGAAATGTTGCGTTCAATAGACTGCAAACTAGCTTTATGATCCCATGGTCACTGGAACGGATACAGTTTCATTGTCATTGAAGCTAACCGAGTTCAGGGCCAATGGTTTGTGCAAGCTATGGCCACGAGCAGTCAGTTCATTGCACTAACGACATCAGCATTTTGGAAATACGTGCTTCAACTGGCGTCGATCAAGCTAGCGGAGTCGTATTTCTTAAGTCGCTGCTGAGTTGAGTGCGGAGCCAAGATTGTTTGTGACCAAGGTGTGTGTGTGTGTGTGTGTGTGTATATTGGTTTAGTTCACCTTTTTAGTTAGCATATTTAAGCTTATGTTAAGACAAAAAAGAAGTCAGTTGTTCTAATTGAAATTAAAAGTGGAGTTTGTATTCTATAACATATGAATAAAAAGTATCAGAATAAACTTAACTATAATCCAAAATAAAAATTGGATTATACTCTGTCAGAGGGCAGTCGAAATAGGACATTACACTGACAAGGTGGAGCCCAAGGAGGTAATACAAACCACCTGTAATGTCTTTAAGGCTTCTTCCATAAGGGAAGCTGGCTGCTTAACCGAAGACAATAATCAAAGCCAAATATATGAAGTCATGGAACGAACAGTTGTTTTTAATTTACCTGCCGTCATACCGGAGCGGTGTCATAAGATTATTGAGCTACCAATTAATTTCAAAGAAGAAATGATCTGCCTATCACAGGAATTTTTAGAAGGGGTCCTTTTATCAAATTGTATACTACCCACAGGCAATAAAAAGCCCTTAGTAGGCGTCCTTAATACCACAAATAATACAGTAAGGCTTGCTAAACTTACTCTAAAACTGGCGTCTGCACTGGGATACGAAAGAGTTCCAATACTAAACGAAATTAACACTACCAATACATCAAAGGTACAATTAAAAATAAGTGATGAGAAAGATACTGATACAGACTGTGTTAAAAAAATTTTGTTCAATAAAATATACTCAGAGGAAATTAATTTACGAATGACTAAACTCGAAAAGGAAATTAAACTCAGACACACTTTAAATGATGAAGAAAAAAAATCCATACTAGATCTTTGCCGCGAATTTAATGACATATTCCACCTAAAAGGTGACAAACTGACAAACACTGGGGCTGTATCGCATGAAATACCACTCATTCAAGATCAAGCCCCAATAAATCAGAAAATGTATAGGTTGCCTGAGACACAACGACAAATAATAAATGACCAAATTAAAGAAATGTTAGGAGACGATATAGTTCAACCAAGCAAAAGTCCATGGAATTCGCCTCTTTTAGTAGTTCCCAAAAAAGCAGGACCAGATGGAGAAAAAAAATGGCGAGTCGTAGTAGATTTTCGTAAACTAAATGAAAAAACTATTGGCGACGCTTACCCATTACCACGAATTGAGGACATATTGGATCAATTATGTCATTCACGTTATTTTACGACACTGGATCTCGCCAGTGGTTATCACCAGGTACAAGTTCACCCAAGAGATCGACCCAAAACGGCCTTCAGCACAAACTATGGGCATTACGAGTTCAAACGTATGCCTTTTGGATTAAAAGGAGCCCCAGCCACGTTTCAACGGTTGATGAACTATGTATTAACAGGCTTACAAGGCATTGAATGCTTCGTGTATTTGGATGACATAGTCATCTTCGGAAAAAACTTGGAGGACCATAATAGAAAACTAGTAAAAGTTTTCTCCAAGCTAAGGCAAAATAACCTTAAACTCCAGCCTGAAAAGTGCCAGTTCTTATGTAAGGAAATAGTTTATTTAGGACATATCTGCTCAGAGAAAGGAGCACTCCCCGATCCCAAGAAAACAGAAAGTGTTAAAAATTTTCCAGTGCCAAAAACGGTGCGTCAACTTCAATCGTTTCTGGGCCTTGCAAATTATTACCGAAAGTTTATACCGGCATTTTCTAAAATAGTGAAACCAATTACCAACCTACTGCGCAAGGGCGTTAAATTTAAATGGACAGAGAAATGTCAAGAAGCATTTCAAAAAATAAAAAATGAACTCATTTCACCCCCCCTCCTAATTTAACCAGATTTTGCCAGACCCTTCAATCTTACAACAGACCAAGGCTTTCCCAAGGCGAAGTAGGAAGGGATAAGCCAATTGCTTATGCGAGCCGAACTCTAAACAAAGCCGAACAAAAATACTCGACAATAGAAAAAGAACTTCTGGCGATTGTGTGGGCTACAAAAAATTTTAGATGCTACCTACAGGGACGACCATTCACGGTTTATACAGATCATAAACCACTTAAAGGCGTGTTCAACACCAAAGATCCTACCACGCGACTGGTAAGGTTTCACCACAAGCTCTCGGAGTATGATTATAAAATCGAATATAAACCGGGAAAATACAATACCAACGCAGATGCTTTAAGCCGAATACCATCGGAAATAAACGATAGTACCAAGTTTATTACAACAGCTATTATACACACTAGACCAGAAGAAAGTATTACGGCATCTGAAGCAAACCAACTAAAATGCTATGCCATAACTCGAGCGCAGTCAAAAAGTTTAAAAGTACCTGCTACAATAGACACAGACAGCAGTCTAACCGAACAGAATAACACGAGTGTGAACAAAGAATCTAAACCTAACATACTAAAGGAAAACTTAAAAGTAGAAGTTTTAAGTAAGCCTGAGGAGATACAAATTATCTGTTTGTCATTTTGGAAGAAAAACCTTAGTTAAAATTTTTATAAAAATATTAAAAATATCAATTTCAAAAAATCGTTTGTTACGAGGTGTCAACGTATGGTCATCGATATAAAAAAATTGTATACAATAAAATATAATTAGAATAAATAATATTTAAAAAATTTTGTTTTGTACTTTATAAAGGAGAGAGGGTTTTTAAATGTTTTAATTGCATTTATTTCAGCTAATTTTTATTTTTAAAAATTTTAAAATCAGCTTTTTACAAGTTAGCAAAGAAAGAAGAAAAATTTTAATAAACTATCCGGCCATAGAGCACTCTATAGTACGCATAAACTTCTTCGCATTACTTAAAATTTCAACTGTAGTTATATCGAGAATATAGGTACATACATGCATATAAATAATTTTTATGTTGACTAAAAATTGGCTATACTGAAATGAAGAGCAATAAAAATATTGCTTGTAAACATTAAAAGTTTATGTGTTGAATAACTCGTAAATTGATAATATCTATTTGAAAATACTATTAATCAAAAATGCCAACTGTAGAGCTTCCAATAAGAATAACTTCAAAATGCCGAAAATTTCTAGCTAACTATACCAACAAATGTAAACAATCTTAACAGCTGACTACAATAACAACAACACATTCATTCACACGCAGGCGTGTTAGCGGGGAGAAGGGAAAGGGGGGTAAGATCATATCGACAGCAGAAAACAAAAAGAATATTGCTTGCTTTGTTTTCTGATTGCCTGATAGCAAGATCAGAAATACGAGCACTTTGTTGCATTGATTTTCTCTGCCAACAAGCATAAAACAAACGAAAAATGAAAAATCCAAAATTTATTTCATTTCAGCTTACACACATACATTGAAATCAGTGTATCAGCTGACACACATACATTCAAATTTGTGTCGACCCAAAAAACACTTACACATGCGCTACAGCCTACACACATTCATTCACAAATCAGTATTGAAAAAAAACACTTGCGCATGCGCTAAAGCGCGTACATGCGAGAGCGACAGAGACAGACAGGGTTCACGATGCGCTTTATAGGCAGAGGGCAGAAAAGAAAAGGGGTCCGATCATATCGAAAACAAAAAGAATGTTGCTTGCTTCTGTTTTCTGGTCGCCTGGTAGCAAGCCAAGGAATACAAGAAGAGAGACTTGATTAATTTTGTAGTTTTGTAGTTCATCGTGCTCATCGAAAAATATATCTGATAGTCATGCATTAGGGCGGGTCGATTTAAAAATCGCTCAATGCTCTGTGAAAATCGTATTCTAGGGATCAAAATAAGAAACTTTGTCGAAGGAACCATACCTCTAAAACGAATTCTGATGTCCCCCAATTTGGGTCGAACTTTTGGGTAGGGGCAAATTTTTAAATTAGGGGCAAACCCCCACTAACTTTGGAGGCTTGACCCACCCATGCCAGTGGCACACCCCCTGGAACCCCCCTGTGGGGTTCCCCATACAAACATTTAAAAAAATCACCAGTTATGGCACTTTACATGAGAAAATCAGCGAAATGGCTATGTTTTTTCTTTATTTTTGTTTATTTATTTATAATAATATTTATTATTTATTTATAATAATATCTATTTTTTATCTTTTGAAATTTATTTAGTCAGAACATACGTAAATGAAAAAATTAATTTAAGTTAGTTATAGAAAAGAAACTAAAAAAATTATTGTTTGAAGTCTTTTTTACTTTCAAGTCGGGGCAATTTCGCACGGCTCTCTAATGTCGTCGCCATAACAGCCTCTACATTTTCCGGTATAACCCGTTTGGAAACGCTAGCTAGCAATTGAACATGTCGTTCCGTTCCTTGTATGTGTGATGCAATTTTTGGATCATTACACGGTGGATCATCTTGATTTAAATATTCTTTCAATGTATCGTACGGAATGCTTCGTTTTACGAAATACGTTTTTTATGTCATTCATGTTGATCATTTCCGTGTAACTTGTGCAATTAAACTTTATATGTGGTTTTTTATAAGCTCTAAGTTGCGTTGGGTCGTCAACATCTGTTCGATAGCGTAGAATTATGTTGATAGCACAGTCGCGCTATCTTTGCTATCATCAAACAACATTGATAACAAGATATTTTCCTAATGCGCATAATATGAATTATCTGTAATTACTTGATTGACAATTTTGCGTAAACGAGGTTCTAGAAATCGTGACCAACTAATGAAGTTGAAAAATAATGCACTGCCGTACACGACAGAGCTGTAATACTTGATATTGAAGTACATTGGCACATAACATTTAATTATAAATTCAACCAGAATTCTTAAATTTGCATCTGGATTTTCCGTTGTCACATATAATCGTAATAATCTAGCGGCCTTGGTGAGCCACCGAGAATGTACAATTTTCCCTGGTTTGATGTTAGCCAGATCCACCGAAACCACGCCGCTAGAAATTGCATGGGCCATGTCGTATAAGTACTTCGAATCGGTGGAAAATTCAATTTTTTTTCTGGAGCGGGGGCATATTTTGCAACTCAATTTTCTGGAAGCCGTCCACCACCTGAAAATATGTAATAATAAAATAATTAAAAATGGTTGACAATTATAATAAATGAGTGATAGCAATAACTTACCGGAAGAGTTTCACAAGTTTCGATTTGACGGCTCAGTTTTCCGGTTGCCGATCTTGGTCCAGTGCTGGTTGATTTATCCAAAGCTTCAAACAAATGCCGAAACAGAAGTTCGTTGAAGTGTAGAAGGCAAACGAACCAATGCAATGGTCTTTTTAACAGCAATTCGAATCGTCGTATAATTCCACCGTGTGGGCCAGTGTTTGTTGGCTCACCGTCAGTGCATATTCCAAATAATGCATCCAGTGATATATTTTTATCGTTGAAAAAATCTTTTAATTTGGTTGTTTTGTATTCAGCGGTTTCATGTTCCAGTCTTACGTAACCAATCAATTCAGAATTGGGTTCTCTCAAAATAACAAGATGAGGTTATTTTACCATCCTAGTATGATACTTCTCATCAACTTTAGCTGTCGTTAAAGTATCATCTTTTCTGCCATCGAATGAAAACGCTAACAAATTGGTATGATCTAACCGTTTGCGAACCACTTCTTGTCTGCATTTCTCTTTTTCTCTGCGAACTTTCGATTTATCCATGATGAGAGGTTTGCCATGCTTATCTTTCATTTTTAAATCTTGGAAAAGAGCGGTTCCCAATGCCGATGCTACTCTATCAGGCACACCAAATCTGTCACATACCAAGGCAAAGTTGAAACAATCGTATCTCTCTGTGTATTGTGAACTTGTGCTTCTATCCATATCTTCTTGAACCGGTGGCGGTGCGTATGTTGAATCATCGGGATCTTGGTATGTTGGCATTGATGACATAGACGTTGCTCCTTGCTCTTCAGTTTCCATCACAACTGCATCCATTGTTAGTCTTCTCTGATTATGTTGATCGTGCATGAACTCTTTGAGGCTTCGGGAACCCAGCCGCATGCACATGGAGCTGCCTTCAAATCGCATTTACATGTTCCAATGTAAAAAATTGTTTAAAGAGATTTTACATACTCTGTAAATTGTTGGGTTTTGTTTCTTCTCTTGATTTGCTCTTGATACTTGCCAAGCAATTTATTCAATTTATTAAATACACTTTTTTTCAGCATTATTTCCATACCAAGATTTTCCCAAATTCCATTCAACTTATCTTGTACTTGAATAGTGAATGATTTATGGGAAAACTTTTTTTGTTCTGTCTTAGCACGTTCGCTTAAGTAAAAATAATATCTCAAGATATCCAGATGGGTTGGTAAATTAAGATCAGTCAAATCAGTAGACACACCAAAAACAGAAACATCGTGCTTGGGTATATGACTCATTGGGTTTTCGATAGTTGTTGATGTTGTTGTTGCTTTATCTTGCGGTGTAGAGGATGGTGGATTCATTGTAAACTTTTTGATTTGGAATGGTCAACTTCACTTATTATTTTTTTTTTAAATATTTTTTTATCTGAAATTAGCACTTCACACTTTGAGTTCTTCACAACGACTTAATGCATTCACAAAAACTGTTGCGTTATATATGGTCTACGAGACGAGGTAATAAGAATGAAATGGTAATTTCAATTCTACCTGCTGTGTCTTGTAGTGGCTTAAAAATGCACACAAGCAATTTTAGGATCTGCAATTGTGACACAGTGATACCTTAATTTTTTAACAGGGTTGCGGTGCATTACAGTGATACCTTAATTGTTAAAATGGTTGCATAAAACGCGCATTTCTTAAGAAGGTGCCATAAAATACCCACAAAAGGTTGAAAAAACAACCTTCATATCTTAAGTAGGTGCTATAAAAAAACTACACAAGTAAGTTTACGACATGCAGCTGTGTCTTGTGGTGCCTTAAAAAACGCACACAAGCAATTTTATACCTTAATTTTTTAAAAGGGTTGAATAAATTTCTAAAGAAAAAAAAAACTCCAAAAAGAAAAAAACATAGGCATTTCGCTGATTTTTTCATGTCAAGGGCCAAAACTGGCGATTTTTTGAAATGTTTGTATGGGGAACCCCCAGGGGGTTCCAGGGGGTGTGCCACTGGCATGGGTGGGTCGGGCCTCCAAAGTTAGTGGAAGTCGGTCATACATTTGGACTCGATTGGAGCACTCTTAATGGGTCAAAGTAGGATTTTTCAAAATTTGGCCCTACCCAAAAGTTCGACCCAAATTGGGGGACATCAGAATTCGTTTTAGAGGTATGGTTCCTTCGGCAAAGTTTCTTATTTTGATCCCTAGAATACGATTTTCACAGAGCAATGGGCGATTTTTTTGCCTCCCCACAAATCTACCCGGCCTATCATGCATACTCTTGGCCGACATATTAGAATTTGTTGTTTTAGCCAGTTTTCTAACCAATTTTTGTTTAAGCTATGTTGCTCCACTAAAAATATATTGCTGCAACTATTTTGGTTATTTTTAAGAAAAACTTTTCACAAAGATAATAAAAAAATATTTTTTTCTTTTGTTATATATTAAGTGTGTGCATATAACTGTTTTTTCTTTCTTTAAAACATGATCACTGTTGTTTCATGTATATCACTTAAATACTGATGTTTTTTTTCTCTCACTATTTTCTTAATTAGATTTAGGATAGATATTAAACGTTTTTTTATTTTTTGACCCCTTTTTTTTCGATACTTTACGAAATTGTCATGTATTTTTAACCGACTTGAAGTTGGCGCTTCTGATTAAAAGTCTGATTATATTAGCGCCGACCTTAAAAGCTTTAGTATTCATAAAGAAATTAATATTTTTATGATAATAAAACAAATTAGAAAAAAATGCAAATAATAAGTTTTCCAATGTAATAACATGCTTAAATAAATTGTCAAATATGACCAAGAAATTAAAGGGAAAATTTTAGAATTATTTCTTACTTTGTAGTGATTTTGCATTCGGATTTTTTGTTTTTAAAAAGTTTTTTGTTATATATGATATTTTTCTTTTGGATTTCATTTAAAAAAATATAGCAAGAGAATGTGGCTTAAGCCAATTTTTACACTTTTTTTGGTGCGTATTTTTCAAACCAAGCTAGCTACGAAGGTACCGGTGAACTGGTGATTTTATCTTCGTCGAGGCGTCTGCTTGCTCTGATTTTTGTGATCAAGTTTTGAGAAGTTGGAAGTGGTCCGTTAGCACACGAAGCTTTGTGGCCTGAGATGCGCTAAGCATTCGTCGAAAATAATTCTGATATACAGAAACTAAAAATAGAACCTGGTGCCAATTTGTCTTCAGCGAAAAAGTTTATAAAATGATTGTTTTATGGATCCGGTGGCAAATTTTTATGTTTTCCAGCTATCTCGCCTTTTAAATTTTTACTTTTATTTAGCTCGGCTTTTCCTTTAGTGCTTGTATTGCATTTAAAAATTTAAATTTTATAAAGGCCACAAAAAATGTATTCAACTTAATTTAAGTTTTTTTTTTTTTTTAAATTTTAAAAATTTTATCTTATGCGCTGTCAGGAAATGATCCAGGAAAAGTCAGCTTAAGTTTTCGTTTTTTGCTAGCAAAGCGAAAAATTCTATGCTGACTTGGCAAAATTGAGAAATTAGCGTTTCTTTTCCATTATTAGCGGAAACTTTACTATGAATTTGGAAATAAAGAATTTAAAAGTATCGATTTTTATAGTAGGCATTGTTGTGAGTTTAGGGTTTCTGACACATAGAGGTGCGGAAAGCAGTTAATAGATGATGTTTGAATTTGAATATTAGTAATAAAGATCTTTCGCTACAAGCGCCATTACAAATCATGGCAGAACAGCGGATGGAAGCCGTATTGCTCAGTGACATTAGCTGTGGAATATGGTATTGATTACGGACAGAATACAAAAATGCAGTAACTCCATCTGAGAATGCTTATAACAATTTACGAACTTACATTACGAACGTTATTTAGTGATCAAAAAATATCGGTCAGATTTTACTTTTTATTTTTGACTTAAAAAATTTAAAGCAGAAATAATTATTATTTTTTGCTCAAAATTTTAAAAGTTAAAATATAATTATATTTTGCTTTTTATTATAAAATGCATACCTGGTACGGTCTCTGGTTCAATTAACTTTTTATTTATATTACATAAAAAACTTTTGAAAAATGTACGCTTTTTATTATCCAATTAATTTTTAAAACTTTATAATAAAATATTCAGAAATGTGTGTCATATATGGAATTCATTGTTAGATTTATAAATAGAACGTTCTTCGTTCCTATCCAAGGGTTTTTTGTCGTAACTTACTCCAGTCATTGTTAAATTTTGCACCTTAGTCATTTCTGATATTATTTGCAGTCTAATAATAAGCTTTAATTGTTCAGAAAGCACCAAACGTTGTAGTTCGCTGGTGTATAAGTTTTGCGCCTTTTGAGTTTCTTCAGCCAAACGAGTGTTAGTTTTTCTTTTTGGGTTTTGTCGGGGTTCTCTATCAGCGTCAGATATAGGATTTTTTCGTTGCTTTTGACTGCTACAACCTACACTGGCTATTCTGAAATAGATAATAAATCAAAAAGTTTTTTCGAGAGTTCCACTAGCTAATTCATACCAGGAACTTTTTTTAATACGGGGTTATACTCCATTTCGAGCCACTCGAAAACTTTCTCCCAATCTTTTAAAAGAATCCTTTCATTTCCTGTCGCTTTTAATTCTGTTTTCTTCTTTAATTCAGTCTTCAAACTTCTTTTGAGTTGCTTTATGGATACTTATTTTCCAATTAGTTCCACACATTCCTCATGCAGTTCGAGTAAAGCATTTTGTTTTCTAATTTTAAAATTCTGCGATTTGTTGAAAGCACTCTATATTTCGACAACGGTCGCACAAAGTCCTCTTACTTTTTTTCATTTATATTCATTTGAGTTTCTGTTTCGCATTAGTCGGAATCTGTACTGTTGCTTAATTAGTCATCCATTACTTCTTAAAATTTTAAAAAACACTTAAACTTTCGACTCCAACATTTTCCTGTGACCCGAACATTTTTATTTTACTTTTAAACATGTTCTATTTGTTCAACAATAGTATTGGCAAACTTTCAAGTTGCCACGCCCATCCGTATGGGCGCTAGAATAAGTAACTTTTGCTATGAAATTTTTTTTAAAACTTACCTTTAACTATTAAAACTATTTCATTTAATCTTTTATCATTATTATTATCATTAAAAAAAGAATTATTATTAATTACGTCACATACGATCACATTTCATGTAGACACATGCTTCCTCCCTAGGTTACTATAGGAGGAAGCATTTTTGAGTCACACAAATAGGTGGGTCTATTACTCCCACATTTTTAGAGAGGACGTTGAAACACGTGCTTAACACTGATCATCATAGCGGTGGCCATTAAGTCCAACAAACTTCTGTATCAAACTATTAGGGAAGTATGAGGCTTAGTATTTTTTTTTATTTATTTAATGGCAATATTTGGTAAATGATCGCATGTAGTCTTAAGGTCCAGAAATATTATGGGACTATTTTTTTTTTTTATTATTAATATTTTCGAATACCTTCCCTTGAAAATATTGATTGATTGATTATACTGACACTAATGAATATGAATATGAATATGAATATGAATATGAATATGAATATGAATATGAATATGAATATGAATATGAATATGAATATGAATATGAATATGAATATGAATATGAATATGAATATGAATATGAATATGAATATGAATATGAATATGAATATGAATATGAATATGAATATGAATATGAATATGAATATGAATATGAATATGAATATGAATATGAATATGAATATGAATATGAATATGAATATGAATATGAATATGAATATGAATATGAATATGAATATGAATATGAATATGAATATGAATATGAATATGAATATGAATATGAATATGAATATGAATATTTGACTGTAAGTCAAATTGTAAGTCAGACACGTGTTTCGGCTCCTCCCTAAAAATATGGCGAATGGGGAGCTAATAGACCCCTCTATTTGTGTGTCTCAAAAATGCTTCCTCCCATAGTAACCCCCAAAAATTGGTTAGATTTTACTTATTTTGCTTCCCCTTCGAGATATGGAACAACATAAAACCATAAGATATCGAAAAGATATCCTCGAAAAATTAGCAAAAGTGCCATATCTCGAAGGGGAAGCAAAATAGGTAAAAATTAACCATTTTTTGTCTCCCCTTTGCACATTTTTAGGGGGAAACGTCGAAACACGTGTTTAACTGTCCACTGTAAGTCAAATTGTAAATCCCCTCCCCCTTTTTAAGATCCCCTTTTAAGTACAGTCTGTCTATTTAAAACATATTTTTAAATGGTAACCCTCTAATACCAAAAATGAAAAAAACAAAATGAAATGATCAGCAACAGTTAACGAAACGAAAATGAAATGAAGTGAACAGCAACAGTTTCATAACAAAAGCAAAATGAAATGAACAGTAACAGTTACATAACAACAGCGATGTTGCGTTCAATAGACTGCAAACTAGCTTTATGATCCCATGGTCACTGGAACGGATACAGTTTCATTGTCATTGAAGCTAACCGAGTTCAGGGCCAATGGTTTGTGCAAGCTATGGCCACGAGCAGTCAGTTCATTGCACTAACGACATCAGCATTTTGGAAATACGTGCTTCAGCTGGCGTCGATCAAGCTAGCGGAGTCGTATTTCTTAAGTCGCTGCTGAGTTGAGTGCGGAGCCAAGATTGTTTGTGACCAAGGTGTGTGTGTGTGTGTGTGTGTGTATATTGGTTTAGTTCACCTTTTTAGTTAGCATATTTAAGCTTATGTTAAGACAAAAAAGAAGTCAGTTGTTCTAATTGAAATTAAAAGTGGAGTTTGTATTCTATAACATATGAATAAAAAGTATCAGAATAAACTTAACTATAATCCAAAATAAAAAACTCTCAAAAGAAGTTGTTCTAATTGAAATTACAAGTGGAGTTTGTATTCTATAACATATGAATAAAAGTATCAGAATAAACTTAACTATAATCCAAAATAAAAAACTCTCAAAAGAAGTTGTTCTAATTGAAATTAAAAGTGGAGTTTGTATTCTATAACATATGAATAAAAGTATCAGAATAAACTTAACTATAATCCAAAATAAAAAACTCTCAAAAGAAGTTGTTCTAATTGAAATTAAAAGTGGAGTTTGTATTCTATAACATATGAATAAAAGTATCAGAATAAACTTAACTATAATCCAAAATAAAAAACTCTCAAAAGAAGTTGTTTTAATTGAAATTAAACGTGGAGTGTGTATTTTATAACAATTGGCGCAGCCGGTCTGTCGGACCAAAAGAAAAAAAAAAAAAAAAAAAACAAAAAAAAACTATGAAGTGAAAATAAATTGTGGTTTACCAAACACACAGACAACAACTGAAAAACAACTAAACAACAACAACAATACGTTCCTTTTATTGACAGCGCTATAATCTCACATTTAAGGATAGAGAAATCAACGTCTAAACCAAAAACACCAACATAAAATAGTTACACCAAACACCAATCAGTTGCCGCATTAAAAAACAACAACAGCAACAACGAAGCAAAAACCATCAACTCTACACCGAGGTCACCAAAAAAAAAAAAAAAAAAAAAAAAAAATAAACAACAGCAACAACGAAGCAAAAACCATCAACTGTAAATGCAAAGCTCTACACCGAGGTCACCCAAAAAAAAAAAATAAACAACAGCAACAACGAAGCAAAAACCATCAACTGTAAATGCAAAGCTCTACACCGAGGTCACCCAAAAAAAAAAAAAAAAAAAAACAGCAACAACGAAGCAAAAACCATCAACTGTAAATGCAAAGCTCTACACCGAGGTCACCAAAAAGACTTAGGAGCGGAAAGGTACGCGACGATTCCGGTATTAACTTAAAATCCTATTTAACACAGCAAATTGAAAGAGTGCAAGGGGGTGAGAAATTATCCACGATTACTTGCGATCGGATAGAAAAAAAACTAACTGAAACACAAGAAGAAAGATTAGAACAAATAAAAAAATTTAGAGAAGATTCGGAAAACTTCAAGCAAGAATTGGTAAAATTTCAGACCCACTCACACTTTTCAAAGTAAGTGAAGATAGCTCTAGCTTGTACAATAATTGTACAAAAATAGAAGGTGATAGTAACTTTAGTGTTAGTTTGAATTGGTTAAGTGTTTCACTGTCTAAGTCAGAACAAGACCTTATCAGTTCGGTACGATTAGATTCAGCAAACAAAAAAAAAATGGCAATAGATTATTCAAAAATCGCTAAGCTCACGGCTCAATTGGTTCCCATATTTTCTGGTGACCAAAGCCCCCTAGTAGTGAGTGACCTTCAAATGTTTTTAGGTTGTTCGAAAAAGGTACTGGACTGTCTAGAAGACAGAGAACGGGAAGCCTTTCTAAATATAATACCAACAAGACTACGAGGGGGAGCTTATCAATTAGTGGCCTCAAACCCACCCACTTCGTTTCAGGATATTGAAACACTATTAAGCCGCACATACCTACCTAGAGAAACATACCAAGAATTAGTAAACAAACTACTGACCTTACGACAACATTCAAACGAAACTCTTATTGCCTATACGGCACGAATAAGCCACATACTACAACAATGTAAGGGAGCGGCGAGAATAAAATATGGTGCAACAGTTGCACCCGTGATAACACAATTAGAAGATTTTGCAAAGAACTCTCTAAAAAGCTCGGTTACGAATCCATACTTAAGCCAGTACTTACTAACAATAAAGGATGAGCCCTTAGACTTATTAGTACGAAAGGCACTAGATATGGAAAAATTACAACAAACGGCCTTGCCTATTCAGACTGCCCAAATGTATCCAGCATACCTAAATTTATCAACAGCATCAACTGCGATTCCACAATGGAAATTCAATGAATGTCCTTCTAATGGATACCCCCAACAACCCAGCCAGGCTCTAAATAGGTCTATTAGAGCTGCCGAACATTTAGCCGCAAAAATTACTTGCAATTTTTGTAGGAAAAAAGGTCACACTTATACAGAATGTTTGACTAGGAAAAATACACCATTTTGCTCTAATTGCAAAATATATAACCATGACATTAGAGACTGTCGACGATTAAACAACACAAATACCAGACACTTAAGCAACGAACAATACAGACCAGGTGAACAGTTCAATAGAAATTTGGCAGGAAACTACAATAAGTATAACACTGACAGTACGCAAAAAATACACGCAGGGAACAGCGGTTATAACAGGGACACGAGAACCCCAAATATTCCGCGAATTTACAATGTGCGCATTAGATGCGATTTTTGCGGAAGGAATGGTCATTTAGTAGCTGAATGCCAACAAAAACAACGTTGGGAAGCCATGAATCAGGGAAACGAGTCGCGGTCGAGTCACAACTCCCCGACTCGACAATAAAAGAACACATTAGTAAAACAGGGGAACTGCAGCCACCTACATCCGTACCCACCATAAGAGTGCCTATAGATATCGCAAATCCAGACACAGTAAGTCTTATAGTGGACACGGGTGCGGAGGTTAGTTTAATTAAGAAAAGTAGTATAAAAGAAAACACAAAAATAGAAAAAATTAATAAATGCACTCTACAAACAGCTTTTGGTAAGGGCACGACCCTAGGGAACTGTCAGGGAAATATAACTATAAACTCCAAAAAAAATTACCCTTGCACTTTTCAAGTGATAAATGGTATTAGTGGCATGTCGGACGATGACCTATTAGGAAATGACTTCCTTTCCAAACACTGTAATGTCGATGGACCGAATGATCGTCTGATATTTCCACGTACAAAGTTTAACAGTGAAGAACTGCAAATACCCATGAAAAATAGACATAATTACATTAGAGAAAAACCTAAAAATCACGGAGGACAAGATCCCACTAAAACCACTTTAAAGCAATTCAAGTTCACTCGTACAGAGTCGAGCGCAGAAGAGTTTTGCTTGTCTATGATTGAGAGTAATAATCAAATACTCTGTCAGAGGGCAGTCGAAATAGGACATTACACTGACAAGGTGGAGCCCAAGGAGGTAATACAAACCACCTGTAATGTCTTTAAGGCTTCTTCCATAAGGGAAGCTGGCTGCTTAACCGAAAACAACAATCAAAGGCTTATTACGATCATTCAATACGACCACAGAATTTTCATGTAGGAGATCAGGTCCTAGTAAAAAATGAAAATAGAAAGGGTAAATTAGCTCCCATTTGGCGAGGACCTTACCGGGTGATTGCTGTAAAAGGACCTGTCAATACACAGGTACAAGTAGGAAACAAACGAATAGTTATACATAACAACAGGTTAAAACCATATTACGAATAAAACAAATAATACAAACAAAATAAAAAAAAAAAAAAAAAAAATTTTTATAAATTTGATAATAAAAACGAAAATTTAAATATTCCACTTTAATGACGTCCATCATATCTACGTATTTTTCACAGTGCAAAATGGAGTGGTGCTTAATTTTAATGGCGATAGGCCTAACCCAGGGAATTTCCATGGAGCAACCCCTAAATGTAACCCAGCTAAATGCCACAGGGGTTGTTTTCGAGGAACTGGGCGAACTATGGTTATACCAAAGTTCTTGGAGCGTATTAACGGAAATCGACCTCTCCGAATTGGACAACCAAACTACAGTAGCCGAATATGCAGACTATCTCAGTTCTCGCCTATGCAATCAATACAAAACAAAGGGAGGCACTTGTGAACCCCAGGAACGACACATACAGGCAGTAATCTCGCAAATAAAGGCTAGGACACAAACAATCCGGGAACTAATAAATACGCCACGTCAGAAACGATCTATATTCGACGGTATAGGAAGCGCATTACATTACTTGCTTGGTACAATGGATCACGCTAACGAAGAAGAGGTATATAGTAAGTTAGGAAAACTGGAATTGAAAGAAAACGAACTAATTGAACTAGAAAAACAGCAAGTCAGTGTAGTAAACTCGACTTTGAATAAAATACATAAACCCTTGTCCGTTTTAATGACTAATCAACAACAGATAGGATACCGAATAACCGAATTAGAAAACGTAACCGATCAAATAGAAAAAACACAAATGCGCCAAGACATACTCTACACGCTCTTGCTTCAAGTTATAGAACTAGAATCAAGACAACAAACCCTACTTGACGTAATAATAGCCACACAAAACAACAAAATACATCCATTACTTATTTCACCAAACACTCTAAATAAAATATATCTAAAAACAACATCTCTTTGCCAAGATTGTTTGCCAACGTTATATCAGACAACCAAAATTAAAACACATCTTCTTCATGACAAACTGATAATAAAGATAGAACTACCCATATTCGACCTTCCGAAAATGCAATATTTTCAAATATGGTGCTATCCAGTCCACTCTAATAGCGGACTTTCGGCGATACCCAATATACAATATTCATACTTAGCTATCAACTACAATAGACAGACTCTGGTACTATTAAAGGAACAAAGCCATCAAAAGTACATTAAAGTTAGCCGAAATATAAATTTCGACTCATTTATCGGGCCTCTAGACGTTCCAATAACTCTGGCAACAACGACTAAAGAGTGTGTACTTAAAATGTTGCTAAACCCTTTAAACGATAAAATGGACTGCCCGATTAACCTACAAACATCTCCACAGGACACCTTAATAAAACTTAACAGGCCTAACACTTGGTTATTCTCGGTGAAAACCCCACAAGTATTACATGTTTCGTGCGAAAGTAGTTTTTCAACGTCAAAAGTCGAACACCAAGGAATAATAACCATAACGCAACCCTGCCAAATACAAATTGAAGAATATACAATTAAGTTTCAAGGACACAACAGACATCCACTCAAAATAAAACAACCAGACTTTTCCCCTTTAGAACAAAGAGACATAAAACATTTAAACACAAGCTATACAAAATCTCTTATGCAAATGAAAAGCAACCGATCAATACAAATCTTAATGGGCAAGGATACAAACGAATTTATAAATAAAGGGACAAAAACATTAGAAGAGGTACACAAAAAGTTAGTTCAATTAGGTAAAGAAAAAAGCGCCTCACACCATCATAAGATCGCACTAACTTCAATCTCTTTTTCAAGCTCGCTAATGCTATTGCTGGCTATGTACATTGCTTACAAAATCATTAATTTATTAAAAGAGAAACTACAAAAAACAAAAAAATCACCTATAGTACCTGTTGTAGATATCTATGTAGATACTATAAAAAAAAAAAAAAAAAAACAAGATATTCATGAAATACCAACCGAAACACTTAACTTCTAACTAAAATTAAGAAAATTAACTAATATATCTAAGAAATTGTGAAAAAATCCTATATGATAAATCAAATATTATATGATACAAAAAAAAAAAGAAAAAAAAAAAAACTAAGTAGCATACTCAAGTAAATTCTAAAAGAATAATTAAATATATATATACAATTATACGATTTAAATTTTATAAGAATTTCGAAGTTTTAAAAATCAAATGTATATCTGTTACGGTCATAACACAAACAAAATTTAAGTTATTCAAGTGTATTAAAAATCACAAAAAAATATAATAATTACATTTATTCAATTCAGACTTAACTTTACGATTTATATGATCTTCATTTTATAAAAATTTAGAATCTATAAAAAATCCAATGTTGCCACACACACGGACTGTTGAACGACAGCAATCGAGAAATATTCCTTTTTTTTTAATAAAAAAAAAAAAATTTAATATTTCTCTTGCAAAAAAATGGAAGGAAATGTTGCGTTCAATAGACTGCAAACTAGCTTTATGATCCCATGGTCACTGGAACGGATACAGTTCATTGCACTAACGACATCAGCATTTTGGAAATACGTGCTTCAGCTGGCGTCGATCAAGCTAGCGGAGTCGTATTTCTTAAGTCGCTGCTGAGTTGAGTGCGGAGCCAAGATTGTTTGTGACCAAGGTGTTCGTGTGTGTGTGTGTGTGTATATTGGTTTAGTTCACCTTTTTAGTTAGCATATTTAAGCTTATGTTAAGACAAAAAAGTAGTCAGTTGTTCTAATTGAAATTACAACTGGAGTTTGTATTCTATAACATATGAATAAAAGTATCAGAATAAACTTAACTATAATCCAAAATAAAAAACTCTCAAAAGAAGTTGTTCTAATTGAAATTACAAGTGGAGTTTGTATTCTATAACATATGAATAAAAGTATCAGAATAAACTTAACTATAATCCAAAATAAAAAACTCTCAAAAGAAGTTGTTCTAATTGAAATTACAAGTGGAGTTTGTATTCTATAACATATGAATAAAAGTATCAGAATAAACTTAACTATAATCCAAAATAAAAAACTCTCAAAAGAAGTTGTTCTAATTGAAATTAAAAGTGGAGTTTGTATTCTATAACATATGAATAAAAGTATCAGAATAAACTTAACTATAATCCAAAATAAAAAACTCTCAAAAGAAGTTGTTCTAATTGAAATTAAAAGTGGAGTTTGTATTCTATAACATATGAATAAAAGTATCAGAATAAACTTAACTATAATCCAAAATAAAAAACTCTCAAAAGAAGTTGTTTTAATTGAAATTAAACGTGGAGTGTGTATTTTATAACAGCGAAATGAAATGAATAGCAATAAATTACATTTCTTTGTAAATTTCTTTCTTGTAAATTGCATTTACAATAATGACAGTTAAGCAAAAGCGGAATATTCGTTGCTTTTGCTATTTTGCTGACAGCATTTTAAGCCCTGGTTGTCACTCCTACCTTCCGAATCATTATACCATGCTTCATAGCATATCACTGCTTCAACTTGAGCTTTTCGAAAAATCAAACAGTTGCAGCATTAGCAGAAGTAGAAAACTAGTTTGAATAGTTTGCAAAGTGCTTCGGCAGTCGTCGTTTTGAATGACTGAAACTGAAAAAGTTTTTAAACAGTCTTGTAGACAGTTTTGCGGTTATGATTTCTGTTTATTCTTTCTAACTTTTGTACAAATATAATAATAATGCAATCATAATCATAAAAAAATTTAATAATTAATAAAGCGCGCGATCAAACTTACGAGAGGTGAACAACTTCTGCTGCTTCGACTTTCGATTTTGTCAAACTAGTTGCTGCAACTGTTTGATTTTTCGCAAGTACAAGTTCAAGCAATAGCAGGAGCCTTGACAAAAACTGAAAGTTTTTAAACGCTGTTATAAACAGTTTATAAAATAGTTTCTTATACTGAAGTGAAAACAGCTAAATGCTTCACAATAATTGTGTAGACATTTCTGCTATTCAAAGTGAATTAAATATTAGCGCATTTCATGTAATTATAAGCCGGGAGCTTAAAAAAACGGAAGTTATTTTAGTGTTCCGTAGAAAGCATGACTCATCATTCCTTTGCGTATATGTTTGTGTACACGAACGCAAACACATACACTACACTACGATGGCACAAAAAATGAACACAAACATTATCATTCAGTACTGTTCGACAGGAAAACATACGGTACTATTAGTAGTGGTTGCATGGTAAATACAAACAAAAGTACAAACTTAACACAAACGGCATACGGTAACTCTTAGTGTATCAGATACGGGGTAAGTGCGTTCAGAAGAAATGTTGTATTGTATGTTGTAAGGTCCTCATAAAATTGACCCCTCTAGGAGTCCATTTGCGGGAGATTTAACCCTGGATAACTACATTGCCCTCTTTTTTTGCTTACTACTTATAAAAAGATTTTAAAAATATGTCAAAATAAAATAAAAATTGAAAAAATTGTGTGTTTTTTTATTTCTAGTAAAATGAATTATAGTTTTTCCATTTTCAATAGTTTTTAATGCATTTTATGTACCATCAGCTCCCCAAGAGCGAGTTTTGAAACGAGTTAGTTGAATCCACTAACATTAGTTTTAATATACATTGTACAATATTGGAAATATGATTGGTTATCCAGGGATAAACTATTTTTGACAGTTTTTGTGTTTTTTGTATGGGGGCCTGAAGAAGGGTGACAGATAGGTGGTAGGTGAGAAACGGAAAATTAACTATTCGCAACCACAATTAAATTATTATTATTATTATTTATTCAATAAAATAAAACAAAAACGCTACAAGATTAAGATCTTATAAGTTATCGTAAAAGAATTCGATAAAAAAATTTAAATTGTTTTCGCTCTTTGCCTTTTTTGTCTCTCAAAAATCGGAACACATACAGTTCTTTTAGTGTAGCTACGCAACGGAATGATAATATTATGCTCATTGTTTGACTTTGCGTTTAAGCACATAAACTATAACGCTACAGAATAATGAGTGAATTCACCAACGCTACAGTACCCCAACATACGCTACGTTTGCAGTATATTTTCGTTCCCTATTGACTTTCGCTATTGACTAGCGGACTATTTTACATAGTCCGATACATGATCTTGTCGTAGCCCGAATTGGTACGTCTTATAAAAGCAATAAAACTTACAAAATTTCTCATTTATATTATTTACTTTTGAGAAATATGGACATGAAAAAGTATTTAAAATATGTACATGAAAATTTAAGAAGGTACAACCTTTAAGCCATTAATATTATTTATCTTTAAGAAAAACTTTCCTTTAATTTTATTAAGATATTTTAAGAAGGTACAAACATAACTTTTTAGTTAAAAGCCTTTTATCTGATGAACTGAATATGTATTGATATATGTAAGTATACGTTAAATTTATTTATAAATTCATATATATTTATATAAATAAATATATTGTATAAAAATATATATATTTATATAAATAAATATATTGTATAAATATATATTTATACAAAGATATATGCATATTTAAGATTCCATATTATATATGCTTAATAGGTATTTTGATAATGTAAGTACGTATATATAAATATTTTTGGATTTCAAATGCTTAGTATTTATTTCATATTAGGTATTGTTTTGTTATCTCACTCGAACATTTTCTTTACTTTGTTACTGATTTGTTATTATTTTACTTAATTTGCTATTGAATTACATTGGATGATATTCTTTGAAGCGCCTTCGACACTTTTTTACTTAATTTAATAAATACTATACACACATCTATAAGTAAAAATCACTTTCATTGTTTTAACATTGTGTATAAATATTATAATTTTTCTTAACGATACTCTATATTTGTTCCAGTTGTGGTTTTGTTTTAATGTTGTTGTTTCTTGTCAAAGAAATCTATAAAAATGAAAATAGAGACCTTCATATTGATACCAAATCAAAAGAAATAATAATGGTACAGTCGTTGAAAATTATTGTCCTAAAGGTGATTTAGGTTCAAAAAATAACTGTATGATCCATTTTTGCTAACAAGTTTCGTACTATGGCATTAAAGACATTTGGGACGTGGTTTTTTCGCAGAAACAAAGCAATTCATGAATTATTGCTTATCTTCTATATCTATCTATCTTTATCTATACTATTATATGATTTTGAAGCGTAAATTTTTGTTTCCAGGTAAACTTCAAAAGTACTGGGTCGATTTTTATGAAATGAGTTTTAAAGTATATATGTGCTATGAGCATATATGTGCTATAGCACAGCATAGGGATATTTTTATTTCGAAATTTTAACTAAGTTTAATTAAAGTGTTAAGTTTTTAAGAGTTTTAAGTTTTTTTCTGTTGGAGTTTTACGTGATAACGCACTTTATTCATGAAAAAACGTCGTGGCGAAGCCGCGGACCACTGTGGCCCGCTAGTATCTTCATAAAATCGTATCGGTCCAAAAGGAAATATTTTCTATTGCACGATACAGTTACAAGGTAGACTCATTTTTATAAGGCAAAAAATGTTACAACAAAAAGCAGTAGTGCCAAACGATAAGCGTCAAACGTAAAGGTAACAAAAACAATAAGTAAAACGTAAATTCGCACAGCTGACATTGACATCCAGCTCAATTGAACCATCCTTGTTATTCCACCATGATTCTATTGTGGTTAATAAAAGTAATGCGCAGTTAAAAAACGAGCCCTCCCGTTTATACATACGAGTAAAGGTCTGACTACCTATAATAGTCGCATGCTGGCAAACGTATTTTTTAAAATTTGAGCGAGTCTATGTGAATCTAATGAATGAGTTAAGTTTTGTGTATTTCGTTTATTGGAGTAATAATTCAAGCGAAACAGCAAAGACTATAGGCCTAACCAAAATAGACGAAACGAGACGACTGCAACTTGCCGAATGTCTGACGAGTTGAGACGCTAGCAGTTTGGTTCTTACGGAACAAAACGAATGGACAAGCTGTTTCGTTCAGCTTCGTTAAATTACGTTTGTTCATTTTGGGCAACAACATTGAATTGCATTAAAGCGAACATTTTCGTCGCTACTCGTTACTGAGCAACTCGTCTATTTTGGTTGGGCCTTGTGATTGTTTAAATTTTTTATATTATATTGGGTATTAATTAAAGAAAATTTCACAAATGTGCACAAACAATACACAAATTATTTTGTGACACTGCTCACAGTCAAAGTATAACCATTAAGGGTATTTTTTGATTTTGACAAAAGCCAGCAGACTTTCCGTTCAGTTATTGACATCAGCATATACCATCATGTGTCTATTATAGTTAGCCTTGGTTGTGATGGGATTTTTTTAAACTGGTCATACGCGTTAGTTTCAATTGTAGATACTTCTATTGAAGCGTTAGCTTCTTTAGCAAAGGTATTAACGAGAGTGAATTTTAAGCTTTACAAAAGCGTCAGTTATGCTTAAGCAACAACAAATGCATGCAAACGCAATATAAAATAACCCTCACTCGATGATGCTGAAATTAATGCTTAAAATACACTGTAGTGCTCAGTCTGCATACGAGTACAAGTAAAACCGAGTAAAACCGAATAAGTTATAGTGACGATCTTGCAGTAATTGGCACTAGTACAGAACTACCGATTTCACTAGCCCTAAGGTAACCTGCATTAGTTCCACTTCAATCTTCAATTTGCATTCAACTCGCGAATTTTACGTGAGCATGTCATAGACAGGGGTCAATTGCTACCTTTTACATTACCATTCGACTAGTCACTTCACTATTGCTACAGGGCCAGCTTATGCACTAATCAGAAAGATAAAAAAACAAAAAACCGTAGGCTTTGCGAAAGCAATCTTCAGTTAATAAATTAATACTTTTTTCATCACAATATTTTTCATGTTCTTTAACGAAATTGAAACACCTTACATATCATGTTTCCTCGAAAATATTACTTCGAACTATATAAGTCATGGATACAAAATCAAGACGTCAGAAACATAAACAATAAGCAATAAAGCTTGAAGTTTATTTAACTGACCCTTTTATGCATAACCTTTTCCCTATCCACTTTACTAGTTCTATAGGGCCAGCTTATTGGGTAGTCAGAAGGATAAAGAAAAAAAAAAAAACAACGTAGGTATTGGGAAAAGAAACTTCAATTAATAAAGTTATACATTTTTCTTCAGAACTTTTTTTTTCATATTATTCAATGAAATTGAAGCGCTTTATGTATCATGTTTTCTAGAAAAAATTACTTCGAACTATATAAGCCATTGTTACAAAATCGAGACATCAGAAACATAAACAATAAGCAGTACAAGCTAGAAGTTGATTGAACTCATGGTAGAATAATCTAGGTATAAGCAATAAGGAGAGCTGCTGACCGTTAATGTCAAATGAAACGCCAGAACATGGTACACAAAATATGTATACACCAAAACTTATTTATTTGCTTTGGACTTTGACAATCATGGTCAGAACAAAGAGAGCACTGTTACTCTCGATAATGATGGGTATGAATGCATATAAGTACAGCGAAATCATAGGTATACGATAAGTATAAAAAACAAAAAAAAAACGAAATGGCCATCGCAGCCCTTGAAAGGACTTTGACCGAGCTTCTTATGATCAGTTGTGTTGTGTGTGATGTGAAATGTTTGCAGACAAATGATCGAGAACTGGACCTACCATGTTTTACGCCGACTCCGAACGGCTTCTGTTCTCAAGAAGCTTTTCAAGGCAGATTTTACACTCTGAGGCTTGCCATTGTCTGCAGAAAAATGAATTCAATTGAAAAAATTTTCTGTGTCAGATGGAGGATTTGAACCTGGATTCTCTGGCGTAAGAGTCACACACTCTACCCACTACGCCACGGCCGCCACACGATAAGTATACTCAAAGTATAAATCACTCATTGCACATCTCTGCACAAGAGCTCGAAATAATGATCTCCGACTATTTAACTATAGATATATTGGCCGGTTTGCGGTTATTTGTAGAAATGTTTTGATATTCGTGTTCCTTGAAAATATGACAAAAAAGAGAAGGAAAAGCGTACGAGATTGTTCACGTGCTTGTGATATTACGTCAAACTGTTTTTTTATTGCAATAGTTTTTTTGTTTATGAATTTAAAAAAAAAAATTAAAAGTTATCTTTTTTTCCACAACGCGACACTAATTTTTGTACCCCAACGCGTACTGCGACATTCTGTTTGTAACGCCAAGAAGGAGGCGTGGGAGCATAGAAAAATGTATATATTTTTGATCAGCATCACCTCCTGAGTCGATTTCCGTCCGTCTGTCGGAATAACAGCCGTAATTTTAAAGCTATCGCGATGATATTCAAAATATAAGTTTATTTTTAAAAAAGGATCAAATGGGCCAAATCGGCTGAAAGCTACGCCGACCTCCCATACAAAGTGACTTTATTTTAACCGTAAAATGTCTTCAAAATCCACAAAAATAGAAAAACGCCTTGAAATTTGGCACGTAAGCTTTGATCTTCAATTCAAACCCTGGCTATGAAATTTGAAAAATCAAATGAAAACCACGCCTACCTCCCGTACAAAGTGACTTTATCTTAAAAGTAAAATCTCTTAAAAATCTGTTCAAATTAAAGAAATGTCTAGAAATTTTGCACATAGGCTTTGATATTTAATAAAGACCATCACAATGATATTTGGGAAAATCGGATGAAAACCACGCCTACTTCCCATATAAATTGGCTTTATTTTAAACGTAAAATCTCTTAAAAATCTTCAAAAATTAAAGAAATGTCTTTAAATTTTGCACATAAGCTTTGATATATAATATGAACCATCTCTATGATATTTGCAAAATCGGATCAAAACCACACCTACCTCCCATACAAAGTGACGTCATTAAAATAGGAAAGCTTTCGTTAATATATAAAACTGAATGTAATCGTGTATGTCGTGGCTAAAGACTTCGAATATACTTCAATATGGCCGCGGGGGGGTATTTTAGCTTCGGTACCCTGCCAAAGCTCCATCCTAACTAGTCTTTTTTTAATTTCTTGTTAAAAATCAAAGATTATTTATTTAAAGATCTATAACAATTTAAGTTTTTCAAAAAAATCAGATCTCCAACTTTTTATAACAATTTTTTTTTTTTTATTTTCATTTCCCATTAAAATACCGCCATCCCATTATGACATTTTGTGCACTTTTAGCCAAAATATATACAAATCACATACACCTATTAAACAAAATAATTTATTTAAAAAATTAATTTAGGCAACGATTGCAAAAGAAAATATAATATCGTGTTGCATATCAAATGAAAGCTGTTTATTTTAGGTTTAAAATGAGCTAGTAACTAGGGATGTGAAGGAGCTTCGCATCCGCATCCGCGGAGCATCCGCATCCGCGGAGCATCCGCATAAAATTGATATCCGCATCCGCACCCTCATTTTTCACTTTTTGATATCCGTAACAAAACTCGGTATTCATACAAACTTATATTATTGACACAAAACGTAATTAAAAAAAAAAGGCATTTTCATTATGCTTTATTATGATCTTCGAAATCGGTTAAGAAGCAATAAAGCATCAACATTACTCTTTATAAAATACAATTTACCGTTGATTGATTTTGACTGTTCAAAAAGTTTTCAATATGATTTTGATCATTTAAGTCCTAATTATAGCTTGTCGAGTCAAGCTGATCTCATTAAAAATGAAACATAAGACTATTTCATTTGTTATTCTTTTCATTGAAATGGTAATTGCTTTATTTTAATTTTTTTCTAATCACTTTGTTTTCGTCGTTCAGATACTCGTACCTGAAAAATTTTCAAAATTTTTTTTTGTAAGGGAAAGTGAGGAATCATGAGTCACGTTTTTATTTTACTCGATATCTTAAACAAATGTTACAACATTTGCAAATTGTAATAGGGTGTGGTATTCTACGGTGAAAAACGTAAATTTTGAACATTACCTTTTTTTATTGTTTTTGTTTTTCAAGTTTTGGTTGTTTGCAAAAAATCAATGTTTCTAGATTTCTAAAAATTATGGGGAATCGTGAGTCACCCACGTGAATCCAACGATAATAACTAGCACATTAACCTGTGTTGGTTCGTAGAGAAACGTTCAAGACTGATGCAAATCAATCGCAGAAAAAGATTTTCCGAAACTTCTTTTCGGGTGAGTATCTTACAGAGCAAATTGTACACATACACTGGTCAACTACCAATGTGAAAATATGCTTAGGCTAAGAGACGACGTTCACAGTTGTGTTGAACTATCTATCTTGAGATGGCAGTGCCTCAAGATTCCCCATGGCTCAAGATTCCTCACTTTTCACTACTTTTAAGTAAAAATAAATGTTATTTAGTTAAAAAACTATCTTTTAATCTCATTCCAAATATCCGCATCCTCGGATATTAATTTTATTTATCCACATCTACATCCGCATCAGCAAAATGACATCCGTCACATCCCTACTGTTAACCATCTACATAGCTTCTTTGGTTTAAATTCGAAACCATTTCTGTGGTTTGGAAAAATAAATTCAAATATTATTTTTTTTTTTGTAAATTCATAAGCAGAAAAAGTATTGCAAAAGAAATATATAACAATTTGGTGTAAAACCAAAAGCACTACTTAGACAAGAAGATATTAACGTTAGTTGATTTAATAATGAGTGTCCCAATAAGCAACATTTTTTATTCCTAGAAATAACGGCCTAGCGCATTGTATGATGTGTCATAAATATATAAAGTTGAAAAAATTCTGCACAAAAGCGTATGCCAGTTTTAGTTTCAGCTTAAAACATATTTGTACTTTTCGCCATGAAGCAACTAACAATGTGGTAGTAACAGTTCTTTTCGCGATTATAGGTTGTCAAAATGGTACAAAAAAGAAAACGAAAAAAGAAAAAAAAAATAAAAAGAGTGATATACAGACAAATAACAACCTATATTCACGGTTTGTGTGAATAAAGCCTGCTGTCACTACCACCTTGTTAGTTGCTTCATGCTTTTCGCTATTCTTCTGCCTTTTTACACGTCTGTCTGATTACCTGTATTCCACATTATCTGTATGTCAGTCTGTTTACTTTTGATGTTCCCTTCACTTCACATTTATTTATTTTCGCAGTATAAATCAGAGCACAAAAAAAAATCACATAATGCCTATCTGATTTCTGCAAAAACCGCTTTATCACTACTTTGTTTTCAGTGTGCTTTACAGAAACCGTAAGAGCTAGATTATGCTGTTGTGAAAAGCAAGTGTTGCATATTCAGCAAATTAAGAGGATTGTTTATTAAAAGGGAGTTTTTGTTTTACATTACTATCAGCAACTATAAAATCGCCTTGCGAAAACAAGTTCTTGGGATATATATAAGGGACCATAGCACTACTATAATTCCACATCTATTTGGACATATTTCTAACTAATATTTTTTAGAAATGAATCAGAATATTAAATAAATACTTTTACTTTGCGCGTAATTACTTAAAAGCAAGTGTTGCACACAAGAATTTATCGGGATGTAAACATGATTAAATGCAAAATATTAAATAGTAAAATTATAAAACGCCCTTTTTTATATCAGTGGGATGTAACATTGATTTGTACTCTGAGCGCAATGAGCGCAATTATGGTTTTTGAAATGTAGACTCAAATACGAGGATTGCCAAGCCACTATGTTTTGTTTTTTAAAACAAATCATATATTTTTGATTAACGATTTTAATAAATATTAGTAATAATGTATGTGCATAATTTTATATCATTATTCATTAAATTAAGATTATATATAAAATGTATAAAACATATACCTATAAAACCAACTTACTGTTAAGAAAAAATTTAAATTATATTTTTGTTTGTAAAAGACATTTTTTTCTTCACGATGCGAAAAATATGAACCGCTATCTTAAAGGTTTGTTATTTATATTTGTATTACAACAAACTTGATCAAAGACTGTCTTACTCTAATTGTAATTAGCTGAGTTTTTCCACACATTGATTGTGGAAGCGTGGTTTTATTTTAAGTGAAACGCAGCAAATTAAAAAAGTTTAAAACAAGATTGAAACCACAAAAATATTGAATTCAATTTGATCTTACACATTTGTCAATTCTATTTGATCTTACACATTTGTCAATTCTAAACAATTTTTCTCAAAATTTATAAATACTTAAGTATTTGATGAATGGCAATCCTATAGATACCACGATCTATATTGGCTCATGTCCCTCGTTTCCTTTACCAACGAATTTATGAAGCAAATGCTGTCGCCCGTGAAGCAAGCAGCGTGCAATCAACGAACACGTACGGGTGAATTGCACGTACAATAGCACTGCCAGACGTCCTGGTTTTTGATTGCTTGTTCCGGTTTTCCGGTTCAATCTTAATATGTCCTGGATTTTTCTAAAAAGGTCCAGTTTAAAGATTTAATTCGAAGCAAATTTGCAAAAATACATTTTTTGAAATTTGGAACAACTTTTTAAATGTGAAATAGTAGTCAGTTCATCTTTCATTTGCAGTTAGTTGAGCTTCTCCCTAGCAATGATCGATAATTGATATACCTCCTGCAGAATTTAATCTCTAATTAGCAACAGCTGTTAATAGCAACAGTATTTAATTTATTGTGTGCTTGTTTCCTGCGCCTGCTGTAACTTTACATGTAAGTTTTTAAACTTAAAATCGTACAGTATTTATATGCAATACCTAGTCATTATACTAATATTAAGCGAATTTTTTCACTTATTTCTTCTAAGTGGACTAAGGAAAGAAATTCGCTCAACATAAGCATGGTAGAAAGCATAACATAGTACAACACATGATTTTGGGTCTCAATTCTGAGAACTGCACGTGAAAATAGCTCCGAAAAGAAGAACTTCTGCATCATTCGTTTTGTCAAGTTACATGCCATAATAATTTAATATCGATTTCAAGTTAGTAAGTATCGTATAGGGGAATTTGTCACGTTTTAGGCTCTTTTGTTTGACATAACTCGAGAGCCACTAGTCCGATTTAGGTGAAACAAATTTAAGAAAATTAAGAATTATAATTCCTTTAATCTGTTCATAGAACTTTTCCCTACATAAGCAACAGTTTCGCAGTTATAAATAAATGTATGAAGAAAAAATATATTTTTTGCCTGAAAATTGAAATTTTTTTTTTAAATTCATAAAAAATCCAAACCTGAAAAAAGTGTCAAGTCCTATTACTTTCACGTAAAGTCACGAAACCTATGAACAAAATGAGACATAGATCATGAAACTCAATGTACGCGTTTCGCTTTTATTCACAATTAAGTAAAGGTATGAACTTCAAAAATTTGTTCAAAATTCTTTGGAAAAAACATTGATGACTTTTTATGATTCTCAGAATTAAAAAAAAAAAGGAATAAACAAAAGGTTATTTGATTTTTATGATTGCGGTACCAAAGTAATAAACTCTAATAAATGTGATTCTCAGATATAAAAAAAATTCCACCCACATTTATGAGTTTCGAACGTTTCGTATATAGCCACCCTTAAAATATGCGCCCATTCATTTTGCTCAATTTTTTGCTCAATAACTGGATTACAAATCCACAAATATGTTTTTTTTTTCTTTATAAACTTTATTTTGCATGAAAATAAAAATTGCGATTATATTACAGCTATTCTTACACAGAAAATATGACATTTTTATATGTTATATATGCATTAAAACAAAATTGAAAACATTTTCAATTATTGTCAATATCCATCCTCGTTGAAGTTGACGTTTGTGGTTCTGATGATCTTCTTTTCTTCGTAGGTTGTTCATATTCATGTTCTGAGTCTGCATCATCATCCGAGATAGACATAATATTCAAGGGCATGTTTTGTTCAGTGTGTCCACCAAAATCTTCGGTGCTTTCATCTTCAAACTGCATAATTTTAGAACTCCACCAACAAACCTCCGCAAGCAATGCATCTAATTTTTTGCCTTTGAATCGATTTTCCATTGGCATGGTCATCTGGTGGAACCTCTCTTCTTGTTCGTCTGATTCCTGAGGTAATTGTGCCAAGAAGGTATCAAGGTCGAAATGCATGAAATGTAATTTTAACGTAATGGATGCATTGATTTTTTCAAAATAATACAGCAACTTGTCCACTCGTGCCTGTATGTCATCTCGCTGTACACGGTTCTTTCCTAAAACGCCTTCGATGACATCTTTCAATGCGTGCTATGCACATAGGTGGTTATAATGGTTCGAAAGCACATTTGTGAAAGATTCGCTTTTCCTTAATTTTCGTATATCAGGTCCATTGAGAATACCTGTTTTAAATATAAAAAAAGCGAAAAAATTAATTAATTAAAAAAATTAATAATGCGAATATATCGAAGTGAACAATTTTAGATATGACAATATTTAAATACAGACGATACGTGCCGTTTCTAATTATAGCTTCACTCCGTTTTGGAATGATGGATTTCAAACAGTCATGGGCGTCCTCAATATCTTTGACTACTACTTCAACGAATTTTCCAGCTATTCCTAATTTCATATGGAGCGATGGCAACAAAATATCATCTAGATCCTTTATCAAAGGTTTATTACGTAATTTTAATTGTTTCTCCAGCTCGGGAGTTCTTGCTTTCCAATCTTTACATTCATATTGATTCCCTGCGTATCGTGAATCCCAATTACAAAGAAAGCAGAAGTATTTTGGAAAACCGCCCTTTAATATAATTCCTTGTATTATGTTGACAACCTTCACATCACAACAAATTTTCCATTTGTGTACATTGTATTTAATTTTCTTCAAAATTTCGCCCAATGTTTCATACGTTTCCTTCATAGTTGTGCTGAATCCCAATGGAATGGACGGTTTTTGGTTTGTTTTGTGCAACAGCACAGCACAAACACTCGGAGGCTTAGGTGTATCGGTATCAGCAGCGCGTTTAACTGGAAGTGTGGCAGTAAAAGCAGCAATGTATACTTTTGTTTTTAATTGTTTTCTGTTTAATCCATGACGATAATTTATGCATGCGTAGCACCTGGATTCATTATGTCCAGTTAGGTCTTCCACCCAAATTACTGGCTTCATAAAAGACAACTTTGCACCTTTTCCATGTACCCACATTATAAGGGTATTATAAGAACTTTTGCACACTGTGTTCGGCGCAAAATTTGCACCACTTAAATCTGCTTCATCAAAATAATGACAATACTCTGTTTTAAATTCCTCAGTAAACAATTTTTTTCGCTCCTGTTTGTCTATTTTTGGGACGATATTACCACAAACGTAGCAAAAATAATCCAATTTTGGGCACTTGTTATTTTGCAAATTGAAATAGTATATTATATGTTTTGTTCTTATTCACTCTTAAAAACCGGAGAAAAATTCACTTGTACTTTTCGCGTTCGTCGACACTTGTTGAATGACAAAAATTGATCAGTGAACACCTATAAATACTACGTACTTTTCAATATTTTACTGACAGGTACTTCTGAATGGACGCATCCAGGTATCCAACGGAAAAACACACATCATTAAAAAAGTGCACGTCCCTTTTTCCCCTTTAATTGACTAAACGGAGTACCAACCATAAAAAACAAGAACAGGAATTCAGCGTCCACGCACATTCATAATCGCAATCATAACGCAATCATAAAAATGAAATAACCTTTTGTTTATTACTTATTTCTTTTTTAATTCTGAGAATCATAAAAAAGTCATCAACGTTTTTTCCAAAAAATTTTGTACATATCTCGAGCAAATTTTTGTAATTCATACCTTTACTTAATTGTGAATAAAATCGAAACGCTTGCATCGATTTTCATGATCAATGTCTCATTTTGTTCATAGGTTATGTGACTTTACGTGAAAGTAATAGGACTTGACACTTTTTTCAGTTTTGGATTTTTTATGAATTTAAAAAAAAAAAATTTAAATTTTCAGGCAAAAAATATTTTTTTTTCTTCATACATTTATTTATAACTGCAAAACTATTGCTTATGTAGGGAAACGAACAGATTAAAGGAATTGTAATTCTTAATTTTTTTAAATTTGTTTCAGCTAAATCGGACTAGTGGCTCTCGAGTTATGTCAAACAAAAGAGCCTAAAACGTGACAAATTCCCCTATACGATACTTACTAACAGGGGAACAGGGGGCGAACCTTCACATGGCAACGTGTCTGACCGCCTCAACCTGGCGAGGCCAGCATTATCCATGTCGAAATCGTCTCAAGTCGACTCAAACCTCCAAGTGGTGTTCCCTGGGCAACGGCAAACTGGCATCCGTCAGTTTGACGGCTAATTTGAGCGGCGGGTCGATCCATAGACCTTAAACATGGAATGTGCGCAGGGTTTGGGTCCCGCCACATTACTACTGCCCAATGAAAACTAAACCAGCCTCGGATAAGAACCCCAATTACGTTGACGACCACCGCAAACGAAAAACGGACAATGATTTACGGATATGCACCTGGAATGTCCGAACCCTTTATAGGGAAGGTGCCATTATCCAACTGGCGGAAGCCCTCAAAACAATAAAGGCTGACATCACCGCCATCCAGGAAATGCGATGGAAAGGGCAAGGCTGCTCTAAACAAGCACACTGCGATATCTACTACAGCTGCCATGCGGAGAAGCGCGAATTCGGATGTGGATTCGTTGTTAGCCGGAAACTACGCCACCTTGTTTCCCGGTTCACACCTGTGAACGAAAGATTGGCCACGATCCGCATCAAGGCAAAATTTTTCTATATAAGCCTTATTTGCGCGCACGCCCCGACGGAGGAAAAGGACGAAGCCGTCAAAGACGCTTTCTACGCTAGTCTTGAGGACGTATATGACCACCTTCCGGTTCATGACGTGAAAATAGTCCTCGGCGATTTTAATGCGAAAGTCGGAAGGGAAGGCATCTTTGGCCCCACTGTCGGTCAGTTCAGTCTTCACGAGACCTCTACGAACAACGGTCTAAGACTGATCGACTTCGCCGCGGCACGAAACATGGTAGTTAGTAGCACCAGATTTAAGCACCTCGACATCCACAAGGCCACCTGGCTGTCCCCTGATCAAAAAACGCGAAACCAAATTGATCATATTGTAATCGACGGAAGGCATGCCTCTAGTGTTCTAGATGTGCGTACATTTCGGGGGGTCAACATTGACTCCGACCATTATCTTGTTGCAGCCAAGATCCGCATGCGATTATGCAATGCAAAGAACATACGCACAGGAATGCAACGAAAGCTAGATGTCGCTAAGCTGCAATTACAACGGACTGCCGAAGCCTACTCCGCTCAACTCTCGGTTAAGCTCAACCAACCAACCTCTGGACTCGACGACGCCGGTGGACTTTGGGCGCATATATCCCACTCCATGCGCGCTGTCGCTGAAGAAGTCATTGGTTTCCGGCGCCCGCAACCTCGGAACCAATGGTACGATCAGGAGTGTCGCATCGCGACTGCAGTAAAAAACGCCGCATACAGAAAAACGCTGCAGTCAGCTGCAACGCGAGCCGTGCGAGAAAACTACCGCGAAAAGAGGAAGGAAGAGAGGCGCCTTTTCAGACGCAAGAAAAGAGAGCAGGAAAAGCGTGAGCGTGAGGAACTAGAGGTATACCAGGGCAAGAAGGATGCACGAAAATTCTATCAACAGGTTAAGCGTCTAACCCAAGGTTTCAAGCCCGGAGCATCCACTTGCAGAGACGAAAATGGAGATCTGAATACGGATACACAGTGTGTGCTTAGATTGTGGAGACAGCACTTCTCCAATTTACTTACTGGCGACGATTCCACCAATGCCGCCCATGGAGAGCGCAGTGCAGTGCCACCAATCGACGATGACGGAGTGGAAGTATCACCACCTAGCCATGAAGAGGTTCGAGTTGCTATCCAACGACTCAAAAACAATAAAGCAGCGGGTGCTGACGGCCTGTCAGCTGAATTGTTTAAAACCGGCGGCGATGAATTGATAAGGCGCATGCATCAGCTCATCAGCAAAATATGGCTAGAAGAAAGCATGCCCGACGATTGGAACCTCAGTGTACTCTGCCCTATACTTAAGAAAGGAGACCCTACAATCTGCGCTAGTTATAGAGGTATCAGTCTTATTTCCATCGCATATAAGGTTCTCTCAAGCGTACTGTGTGAAAGATTAAAGCCGATTACAAAAACACTGATTGGACCTTATCAGTGTGGCTTTCGACCTGGTAAGTCCACCATAGACCAGATTTTCACGCTACGACAAATCCTGGAGAAAACCCACGAAAATCAAATTGACACACACCATCTCTTTGTCGATTTTAAAGCTGCGTTCGATAGCCCGAGAAGGGATTGCCTATACGCAATAATGTCTGAGTTCGGTATACCTGCAAAGTTGATTAGACTTTGCAGAATGACGTTGAGCAACACACGCAGCTCCGTCAAGGTAGGAAATGACCTCTCCGAAACCTTCAATACCGAAAGAGGTTTCAGGCAAGGCGATCCACTGTCTTGCGATCTCTTCAACATCATCATGGAGGGGATCGTACGAAAGGCCGGTGTGCATCGTAATGGCACCATTTTCTATAAAGGTGTCCAGCTCCTTGCGTACGCTGATGATATTGATATTGTTGGCAGAACCAAGAGAGATGTTACCGCTGCTTTCGCCGCTATCGAAAAGGAATCAGCAAAAGTGGGTTTGACGATAAATGAGGGTAAAACAAAGTATATGCTGTCTACAAACAAGGGAGCGCGGCGTTTAGACTCCCACGTTTCATCCGGCAGCTATAACTTTGAAGTAGTCAAGGAGTTCGTTTACCTTGGCACCGCCATTAACACTAACAACGAAATCAGCCTGGAGATAAAGCGAAGAACAATAATTGCTAATAGGTGCTACTACGGGCTCAGTAAGCAACTAAGTTCCAGAGCCCTCTCTCGATCGACAAAACTAACACTCTACAAGACGCTCGTTCTACCTGTGCTGCTTTATGGCGCTGAGGCATGGGTAGTTTCGCAAACTGACGCAGCCGCTCTGGGGGTGTTCGAGAGAAAAGTTCTTCGCAAAATCTTCGGTCCTGTTCGAGTCGGCGATGACTATCGCATCCGAATGAACCACGAGCTGTATGAGCTCTACGGAGACATTGACGTAGTTCGGCGTATAACTGTGCAGCGACTACGCTGGCTGGGTCATGTCCATCGTATGGACGACGAAGCTCCAGCGAAAAAGGTGCTCGAGGCGAGGGTCGCTGGTCAACGACGACGAGGGAGACCATGCCTCCGATGGATGGACCAGGCTGAGGAAGCCCTAACCGCGCTTGGTGTATCCGATTGGAGAAGGCGCGCGCAAAGCAGAGGCGCCTGGCGAGAGCTGATGAGGTCGGTCGAAATCCGGACACGGGTTGTCACGGCCATCTAAGTAAGTAAGTAAGATACTTACTAACTTGAAATCGATATTAAATTATTATGGCATGTAACTTGACAAAACGAATGATGCAAAACTTTTTCTTTTTGGGGATACTTTCACGTGCAGTTCTTAGAATTGAGTCCCAAATCGATGAGCTGAAAAATGTTGTACTGTGTAATTCAATGCAAAGTCAGTTTTAAGTTGACTTGCACAGAGTCTTACAATTATATTAAAGGCAAGTCGGATATTTTGAAACAGTTCAAAGTAATGAAAAATATGACTGAAATTTGATTTGTAATTTTTTTATGAATTTTTATTGAAGAATTAAATTTAGTATTTTTTGTTAAGAAATGTACATAAAAAAATTTGTGAAAATACAATTTTTCAATCATAACTTTTTATTAAAGTTTATTACTTTAAAACTTTATTTTAAAGTTTTTTTCTGTCGACAGTTGAAGCGTCGACGCGAATAACATTGTAAGCGACAAATTATAAGTATTCAGACAAATTATTTGAAAAAAGTTTTTAATGGCGCCGTTGTTGGAGAGGTAGAGTGGTATTTTTCAATAGTTTCATCAAAGTGTCCCGGTTTTGCAATCAACATATCTGGCAGCTCTAATGTGCGAGTAACTTTGCCCACCCCTACCATATAGCATCACTAAGTATGATTTTAAAGAACTAACGCTAGTACACATCTGTATAAATTTTTTCTAAACTAATAAATAAGTCGTGTAGAGAAAGGTTGAGTCTAAGTGCACTAATTTCTAATTTTCTTTTGTCAGTTTATTATCACATGAGGACAGAACAGAAGCTAAAAGTCAAGTATTTTTTCATAAAGCACAAGTGTTTTTACATAAAGCCAAAAAATTCGCAAAATGGCTCATAGAAAAAGTAAGTAATATATGATAGATTATTATTTTCTTTAATATGTTCTGAAAGTACTCGTATTGGACTACAATTTTGTGTTTTTACACGCAGAGAAAAAAAAAAGTTTATCGCCAATTTGCAGTAAATGAACTTCGTTTATCGTGCTTGGAAACGTTTTTTGCAAGCGTTTCAACCGTTACGAGAAACGGAAAAATTTGCGGAAAACGGGTTATTTAGTTGCAGGAAAAGAATTTCGTTTGTTATAAGAGCGTGGAATTTTTTTAATGCGGCAAATAAAGAATTTGTTTGTTGCATTTCTAGTTCTATTCAATTTCAATTTCTATTTCTATTTCAATTCAATTCAATTCAATATCTAATAAAACCAAACAAAAAAACGAACAACAAATTTGCGTCAGCTGGGGACTCGAACCTAGGCTGTTTCGCATGCACATTAAGCACCTTAGCCACAATGCCACGGCCACCAAAAATATCTGATGGAAAGTTTTCGTTTTTGTCAGGCTTCTGTCGAGCTTCTGTCCATGATAAATGTTTAACTTTTGGCATAAACGAAAAAACATTGTGTAACTTTACTTCAATACAATTGAACTCCAAGCAGCAGCACAAGGTGAATATTAGCCGATTGAAAATTCAATTGACGGTGGTGCAACACGTTAAGCAGAGCGCAAAGTAAACCAGACATCGCCGAGTCCGGGTTCGAATTCCAATGATTGAAGTGAGATAAATATCAATTATATCAAGTCATATTGAATTTAAGTGTTAGAAGAAATGTTTGTAATAAAATAAAAATTTGAATATTTAAATTCAATAAAAATGCTATTTTTAGTAAAGCGAATTGCGTGCTATTTTTTTTTTATTTTTTCGATATTTTCGCTATTTTTTTGTTAGTTACATCTGAATATTCGTTTGCAGCTACTACAGCTCGCAAACGAAGTATAATTGGCTAATTTTTTAGTTGCGCTAAACGAAAAATGTCTCTGCGTGTAGTGCGTTAAATTTTTTGTCAGTTCTATCCAGGCCCGTAGACAAGGGGGGAGTTTTCCCCTTAGGGTCCAGAAAGTATAAAGAAATAACACAATTGAGACTGCTAATTCAAAATGTTAAATTTTTTTTTAAGATAAATTGTGGTAAAGATGTTAATTTTTTTGAAAACTTCACTTAAATTATGAAAAAATTTTTTTGGCCAAGTGAAAGATTAACTTTGCTTATAAAAGTCAGACTCATTATATTGGAATTAATCTCCAAGGAGTTTGTATATTAAAAATCGGTTTCAATGCTCAAAAAGTGAATATATATGAAATTAGAACGAATATAATTCTATAAATTGAAGAAAATCAGCTTGACATTTTTATGCAATATCTCAGCTTATTGGACCCAAAACTTTTGAAAAAGCATTCATTTGAATGGAATTTTGTTTTTTAATTTTTAAAAGCTGTATAGTGCAAAAAATACATGAACTACGAAATTTAACACATTATGGGGTATTCCACGTAAAGCAAATGACTGAAAAGTTTGGCCATTTTATTTTGTTGTTTTCTTGGTATATAGGACATCTAAAAATTTCAACTTGGCACAAAAATTTAGCCCTGTGCGAAGTCTTTTCCAAATAACAGGTTTCGGAAAATCACCTTAAATTTAAATACGCTTTTTTTCGAAAAAAATTCTTAACAGAAAAAATGTTTGTAAAACATTTTATACAGTCAAATTATATAGTGATTTGATGATTTGTTAATCATGTTACCAAATTTTCATTAAAGAAATGAATAATGACAGTTTTTTAAGCTTCGGCATTTTTAAAATTCTTTTTTTTATATTTAAAAATGAAAAAACAATTTGGAAGTTCAAAAAATTTTGTTTTCAGTTTTTTAATTTACAAATAATTTAAATATAAATCCACGACCGATTAAATTCTTAAATATGCAAAAAAAAAGCTGAGTAATTATTTTAACATTAACATGAACTTATTTTTATGAGATATCTTCAATAATAAATTGGGTATAAGATACTGGTGCTGTGCAAAAACCAGTTTTCGAATTACGATTTTTGAAAAATAGTCTGAAATTAAAATATGAATTTTATTATAGTCGATTTCTCTGCTCAAAATATTTTATTAAAAAAAAAAAAATATATATACATAGTATTTGTTATTGGAATTAAATCATAAGGAATTGAAACTGTTAAATTTTTAAAGATCTTAAAATATTTTCTTTGTAATATTATTTAAATTGTCGAAATCGATTTTGAGAGCAGCAATATTTTAGACCTTAACGATAACTCGAACTATGGTTCACACAGGTTCAAATAGTTGCACACAAGCTGGGGATCAATGAAAGCGTAAGATTGCCAAAAAAAATCCAAATCTAAAGACTAAAATTTTTTTTCTCCCGTTTATGTGAAATTTCCATTATTAAAAATGGTTTTAATTTTTCATAGAAACATACTTTAAAATAAATAAATTTAACGCGTTTGTGTTTCTACAAAACAAAATTTAAAACAAGCGTAATTCTCATTTCATATTCTTATTAATTTCATATTCTCATTTTCATATAAATCTCATTTTTTTTGTATAGTTTTCTCTTATTATTTCTTTTTTATAACAAAAAAAAACATCGCTGAAAAAATTATGTGTAGTAGAATTATTGAGCAGACAATTGAGACCAAGCTGAGAAAAATCATTTGATTGTTCGAAAATATTTTTTAATGGGACTTACAAAATTTGAAGATAAGATGAAATAAAAGCTAATTAATTATTTTGATAAATAAAATATTTCAATATTTTAAGCCGCAATATTTTAAGCCAACCCAAAAGTCACCCCCCATTTCTAAGGTTGTAGACGCCATGCCGAGGGAGATTGCACCGGTGGTGCAGGGTCTAGGGGCTTTAGATCGCGAATGGTGTCTCCTCAGGGCAGCCCACTCCCTGTTGTATTTTAGTAGGGTAGGGCGGATAATGGTGATCTCTGTCCGTTCGGTCCGTTTTTCTCCCCAACTCGTGGGATATTTTATGAACCAAAAAACTAAAAAAAAAGGAAGGGTGCACTGTGGGGACGAGTCCCGAAGCGGTGGAATCCCAAAAGGATTTAACCGTGGAAGGGTGCGGGAAGCCGCAAGGTAACCCGCCGGTCCTGGTGGACGATAAAACTCTGAAAGGAGTGGAATCGTCAGCCAGACCTGTCGAAGCTGCAACACCAGGGAATGAAGCTGAGTCTGAGGCTAAGCGGCTTCTTGCTAGGGAGAAGCAAAGGCGGAGGAGGAAGCGTAAGAAGGCGGGCACAACTGCGAGGGAGATTGCTTTGGAGTCCCCCGTCAATAAAATGAAGGACCAATTCCAAAGAATGTCATGCGATGAGTCCACCCCGGAAACGAACGAGCTTAAAAGATTCAGGGAACAACCTGGATCTTCCGGCGAAGTGGATAAAGGTGTGACTCGAACATGTGAGTCGAAAGGTGGACAGCTCACGGCTGTTAGCTCTTCGGATAAGGACGGGGAAGGTGGACATCCTGTAAAGGTTGATAGCCTTCCACATAAAGGAAGGATGATGGAAGTTGGTGGACGACCCTCAAAAGTCGATAGCCAGTGGAAATCGTGGAGGGCTGATAGCCAGAAACCGAGCGGTAGCAAACCTTTGCCTACACAAAGAGTTGCGTCCGCGAAGTCGAAGGCTTCAGCGGGACGGAAATTCAACCCGGAAGGGGTTATTGGAAGCGGCCGTGCATCCTATGCTACGGTAGCGGAAAAGGACCTCTTAATGGGCATCGTTGATTGCCCCATCGATGGTTAGTTGGGAGAGTCCCAGTTGGCGGCCTTTAAATCCGCCCTCTTGGAGGCTCTCGACACCATCAATGAGAGCGATGGCGATGTAGGATTTGTTGGCAATGCAAACTTGGAGGATGGAATTATTGCACTCAAATGCAAGAATCCATTATCTAAGGTATGGCTGTGCCGAGCCGTGCCAAAGCTCATGAACTTATGGAAAGGGGCTGAGTTGCGGGTCGACCGACTATACGCATTAAAGGACGTTAGAAGGATGTCATCATTGTTTACGGTACTTTCGAAAGCCAGAACCGGTGCGTTGCGGGCACTTCTAAATGGAGAGTTAGCAATGCAACGAAGTTCGGAGATGCAAAGGAAGGAGGCGTCAAGTTCACTGCGTGGTGCCGGACGGATGAGATGGAAGCGATCAGGCTGGCAGGGGGGAAACTCAACTGCGGCCTTGATCAAGCTCTCATCAAATTCCAAAAGGATGCAAGGTGAGCTCGACGAAACCCTGATACGGGGCTGGTGGGGAATTCTGCAAAGGAGGAACCACCAGGGCGGGTGGTGGGCCCGTACCCGTACCAGAAAAACCTCGTGGTGTGTCAGCTCAATCTACACTATAGTAGGACAGCATCAGCAATGATGATGCGTTGCATGGAGGAGGATGGAATTGACATAGCAATGCTCCAAGAACCTTGGCTTCTTCACAATAGAATCAAAGGCCTCTCGGAGCGGAAAGCCACGCTGTACCAACCGGTGGCAGATGGCAGACGGAGGACTTGTATCCTGGTGAGACATGGTATACTAGCAGTACATATGCCACACCTATGTTCCCCGGATCTTACCGTTGTGAGAATCGGGGATGGTACAGGTACTTGTATGATGGCTTCAGCGTTTCTTCCTTACGACTCTCCGGACCAGCCACCTTCAAAAGAGGTGGAGAACCTGGTAAAGTACTGTGAGGAAAGAGGCATTGGAGTGAACATAGGATGTGATACCAACGCGCATAATACTGCGTGGGGAAGCACCAACAACAATGACAGAGGAGAGCAACTGCTTGAATTTGTGGAGAGGTATAATCTGTTGGTAGCAAATAGAGGAGTACAGCCGACTTTCGTTGATGCAAGGCGAGCGAAAGTCATTGACGTCACTCTTATTTGTAGAAAGATTCTGAGCAGAATAGAAAACTGGAGTGTCGTGGATAGGCTAACCATGTCGGACCACAGATCCATTAATTTTGAAGTCAACTTCGGAGGTCAGGATTCCCAAGAACACGGATCCTGTGAAATATAAGGCGAAGTTGAGGGAAACACTGACCCCAAATGCTATAAAAGTACCAGGGAATACAGCGGAAGTGGAAAGCCATGTCAAACATCTTAGTTCGGCCATGGTCGAAGCTTACGAGGTGGCATATCCTACAACTTCAATAGACGAGGGTGATCCGACGCCATGGTGGTGTACAGAACTCGAATCTCTGAAGAAGAAGGTTATGAAGGCCTTCAATCCGCACATGAGAGGGAGAACCCCAGAAACATGGGCAGAATATAATGCACGGAAAAGGGAATTGAAGAACCTTATACGACACCGTAAAAGGCAGTCGTGGAGAGATTTTGGCTCTGGGATGGATACTATTTCAGAAGCATGCAGGCTTAAGAAAATGGTTTCAAAATATCCATTCTCCAAAGTGGGACTGATCCGAAAAACGGATGGAACCATGGCAGAGAACCTGGAAGAGTCGATGCAAGTTCTGATGGAGGTGCATTTTCCTGGAAGTTTTAAGTCTGATGACCCATGGACAAACCTGAAGAAAGGGATGCACAGGGTTGATAGACTGGAAGCCGAAAGAATGATCACTATAGACGGGGTGAGGAGTTCTATACGCTCATTTGCTCCGTACAAAACATCAGGGATGGACGGTATATTTCCGGCTATGATGCAATGGGGGGAAGATCTCATTCCACCTAGGCTGTGGGGTATATTCGTTACTTCCTTAGCGACTGGGTATGTTCCGAGAGTCTGGAGAGAGGCGAAAGTTGCCTTTCTCCCGAAACCCGGAAAAAAAGATTATGCGTAGTCGAAGTCGTTCAGACCGATCAGCCTTACGTCTTTCTTCTTGAAAACGATGGAAAGAGTGCTGTCTTGAGAGCACTTCACTGATGCATAATCCTCTGAGTAGATGCCAATATGCTTATAGAGCAGGCATGTATACGGAGAGTGCTCTCCACAAATTAGTTAGAGTGGCTGGAAAAGAGTCATTTTCAGGAGGCATCGCGATGGCCACATTTATGGACATCGAGGGTGCTTTCGACAAAATATGCTTTGGAAAGCTGCGACAGGCTCTGACAGAACGCAATGTAAGCCCAATGATAACAAATTGGGTAGACAATATTCTAAAGCACAGGGCTGTCAACATGCAGAACGGTAGAGTCAAGACTAGAGGTAGAGTAAGTAGAGGATGTCCTCAAGGAGGGGTGTTATCGCCAACCCTGTGGAACATCACTGTGGACTCACTTTTGGCTAGACTAGACGAATCGGGCATACACACGATAGGGTATGCAGATGACATTGCGTTGGTGGTCTGTGGTAAGTTCATTGGCACCATTTCTGACATCATGAAGGGAGCACTCCGAATGGTGGAGGAGTGGTGTCAAGAACAAGGCCTCACCGTGAACGCAGGAAAATCAGACAATATTCTCTTTACTAGAAAGAGGGTCGGCCTGAGGAGAGAACCACTTAGACTTTTTGGAGCTGAAATCAACATGTCCACGAAAGTTAAATATCTAGGGGTAACTCTAGATAGTAAACTGAACTGGAACGAACATGTAGGAGACAGGATTCAAAAGGCCAAGAGGGTTCTGTTTCAGTGTAGACGCGTTTGTGGTCTAAAATGGGGGATAAGCCCAGAGTCTATGAAATGGATCTACACTATGATGGTTAGACCTGTCATCACCTATGCTTCGGTGATGTGGTGGACAAAAGTCAGTCAGAAAACCATTAAGAAGTGACTAGACAGACTCCAACGGCTGGCGTGTGTTGGAATAACAGGGGCAATACGCACCACTCCAACAAGCGCAATGGAGGTTTTGTTAGGTATGCTACCGTTGGATTTAGAAATAAAAAAAACGGCAGCGCTAACAGCCCTCAGGATGTTGCGAAATGCTACGTGGCATGGAGCAATAGCCCTCCATGGTCATATGCACATCCTGGACATGACACAGTGAAATGTCAGGAAGACGTGTATGCCTATGGACGGAAGGCAGAGAGTGAGAATAACAGAAAAATGTTATAAAACTCTAATAACAGATGGATTTGTGAAAAAACCGCTGGTGCGACATCAGTATATTCACAGACGGCTCTCTGATGAATGGCAGAGCCGGGTCTGGTGTCTACTCAGAAAAGTTGAACCTATCCTGTGCACTGAGGCTGGGGAGGTTCGTGTCTGTATACTAGGCGGAAATGCTTGGTGTAGTGCATGCGCTGGACCACTTAATAGATGGCCGGGTAAATGACAAGGAAATTGTCATTGCCCTTGACAATCAGTCGGTTGTTAGGTGCATGCAACGGACAGATATTACTTCTAGGTTGGCCATAGAATGTCTTACCCAACTCAAAAGGTGCGCTCAGACAAATGAGCTCACACTTATGTGGGTGCGAGGACATTCTGGCATAGAACAGAATGAAAAGGCTGATTCTTTAGCAAGAGAAGGATCAGCAGAAGAATTCTGTGGACCAGAACCACGTATAGCCATAGGCGACAACATGGTGGCAGGCCTTATTAAGCAATGGACGGACTCGGAACACCGTACAAGGTGGGAAGAAGCTGGTAATTGCAGGCAATCAAAGGCGGCCGTGAAATGGTCAAGTTGTGAGGCAGCAAAAGTCACCCGATACAATCGGAAGACTTTGAGCTGGCTTACTGTACTGGTCACAGGACACGGTCCCTACATGTACCATCTCAGGAAGATGACTCTGACCGAGGACGATGCGTGTGGGTTATGCCTAGAGGAGCCGGAAACAGCAGCACACATTCTGTGCCAGTGTCCGGCGGTGGCAAGCATAAGATTGACCATTCTGGGACGTCCATTTATTGACGAAGCCGAGATTGGTCAACTGACCTACAAAGACATGCTTGAGGTGACAAAGGGTGCTTATATAAGGAGCATGCTCACTTATGAGTGCTCCGAGCAGTAGCATCCTCCGTCAAATAGGGGAAGAAAAGGGACCCACTGTGGTCTGATTCGGCCAATCCCCGACTTATTATATATAAGCCGCATAAAAACAAACAAACTTCATTGAATGGACTTTACATTTAGTATTCGAGGGGTCCCTGGGGTCGCTGATCACGAATCTGACGTCAAAACAAAGAAAAAAATTAAAAAAATTGCGTCGAAAAGGGGGCTTAAAAATATTTGTTTTCAATTAGGCTATTCACAGTTTAAACGTATATTAAAAAAGCGTATTTATGGCATTTGTTATTTTTGAAACTGTGAGCACCTCAGTATGTATTTGCCGTATTCAATGATTTTGCAACGCTGCTATATATGCTTTAGATAGGGCATACAAATACGAGACACAAAAAACACGTCCAAGGGATACTTTTATTTACGCGTGTTTGCGTATTTGCGTTTGCATGCAAAACAACAACAAAGACAAATACGCTTACGTAAGTTGGCGTAAAAATAACAAATCGCAAATTAAACAGGCGTGAGTACTTAAACTGTGAATAGCCTAAATATAAAAACTTTTGTTTTAAATTTTATTTTTAAATAAATGTTTTTAAACTGAAAATGTTTACTTGAAAAATACATTTAAAAACATTATTTTGAAAACAAAGGCTTTTGTTTTAAATTCTACTTTACAAACAGTGGCGGCCGTGGCGTAGTGGGTAGAGTGTGTGACTCTTACGCCAGATAACCCAGGTTCGAATCCTCCATCTGACACAGAAAGTTTTTTCAATTGAATTAATTTTTCTGTTCGGCCGTCACCTCTCTGCAGACAATGGCAAACTTCAGAGAGTAGAAACTGCCAGGAAAAGCTTCTTGAGAACATAAGCCGTTCGGAGTCGGCGTAAAACATGTAGGTCCAGTTCTCGATCATTTGTGTGGAAACATTTCACATCACACACAACACAATTGATCATAAGAAGCTCGGTCAAAGTCCTTTGAAGGGCTAAGATGGCCATTTCATTTTTTTTTTTATTTTTATTTTGGTGCTAGAACCATGTCTGCTCTTGTTGCGATTTCTTTGTCGTCTGACTTTGCCTTCGCTTAAAAATTATCTGTGATTTTTATTTCCAATGTTATGCGATATCAAACATTTGGCTGGTATGGGCGGAGCCACGCCCGTTTTGAAAAAGAGGGTGAAAAGTACTTTACAACCTATTCTTTTACCTACTAAATATACAAAAAATTTAATTTAAATTGGTCAGCCGTTTCGGAGGAATTCGGCCGCAAACATTGTGACACGATATTTTTTTATATTAAGTTAGCAAAATTTAAGAAATAATTTGTGTTTAGAGCTGTAAAGTAATTGTATGTTACACAATTAACTAATTTCAGATGATTATCAACGAAAGAAAAAGACGTCGGCCAATGTATTTTTCTGAAGTGTTTGAATCGGTTTAAGCTTCTCACCTTTTTTTTTTTTGCATTTTAAAAGAATATTTTAAGATTTCTGCTAGGAATAAATTCTATACTTCAGCTCAGTAATGCCATATAGAAAAAAATGTATGTTTAGTTTCAAACAATTTTGAGATGGCAGTTCCTTTTAAATACAATTACGCAATTTAACCGCCTTTTATTCAGGGTACGTTCGTAGAAACGCTTGGCGTAAACTTATAGTTATACAGTTTCAGTATAAAAACGTTTGTTCATTGAATACCATAATTGATTTTCTTTTTACTACACCTGATATACATACTAAATACTAATTTAAGTGATATCATAGCATCTGTGGGAGGGATGTCAGTGGCAAAAATACATCGATGTATTTCTTTGATTCGATTTATAGACATCATACATCAATGCATATGTACATCGATAATTTTGCGATTCATCGGAGGGCATACATCGGTGCATAGATTTGTATAGGAGTTTTTAGATATTATTGTACAAAACAAATATATTATTAGCAAAAGTGTACTAAACTTCAAATTCATTACTATAGCTGAGCTAATTACGTTTCTTACTTTTTCATAAGACAAAATAAATCATAAAAATTTTAATTTTTAAGTCATCAAATATTCTCCCTTAATATTAAGAGTTTTTTATAAAAACGAAATTATTCGAAATTATGTTCACTCGATATGTCTTAAAACGCTATTGAATTTTATGTGGTGAAAATGTGGAGGGGAGTGGATGATGATCATAAAAAAAGCCTAAAAAACTCTAAATTACTGAAGGAAATTGCTTTACTTGTGGAACTTAATCTGTTTGGATGATATGGATAGCAAACCTGTAATCAAAAGTTTTTCTCTAAAAACCTAAAAATTAAGAAAACATTTTTGATGTCAGAGCTTTGTTAATTCTTTCTGCTCTGATAAAATTTGAATCAAATGCATTTACACTATCGAAACTGCACACAATTGATTGTTGCGCTTGTGGCCGAAAAGGCAATGCAAGTGAAATATTTGATGCACTTGAAGCTACCGTCGATGGAGTCGGAGCTGTTTCTTTTGTAGCTGCAGACGAAGCACTCGTAGATTTGAACATAGGGTAAGATAGGTTGAATTGTGGACGTTTCTTATGTGTTTTATAAAGTTTGATATATTTCCGGCACTCCTTATAGGCTTTTTGCACAAATTAAAATTTGCGTTGTTTTCTCTGCGTTTCTCAAAAAACCTCCAAACCACACTTTTTGGAGCCATTTCTAATTGTTGGTCAAACTCATTGCTTTATTTTTGCACAATTGAAAAACTGAAATGGCTGGATCTCAATGTACTAGAGATGTCAGTTTTTAAAAAACATCGATGCATCGACTATTTATACATCGAGTGGAAAATATTCGATGCATCAAAGCAAAAGATCGATATTTCCGAAACATCGATGTTTTTCCGACATCCCCTATCTGTGGCTACGAATTTTTCACAAGCTTCGGACTATTCCAGCTCATTGCACTTACAGTACGTTTACATATCGTGATTAAATCGAGATTAAGCCATTTGAGGAAATTAATCCTTTCCGCTAATCTTGTTGATTTTTGCGTGGATCGTGGTAAGAAATTAATCTACTTCTTAATCTCCTCAAAAAGGTTTGCAACCGTGTAAATATCGATAATATAATATCGGTAGTTACTTAAAAAATGCAACTCTGTAAAAGAGTGATAACAGTAAATGTCAAATATTTGTTTACAACTTGTTGCGGCGCTTAATTTATATAATTATATAAAATTTGTAAATGGAATGTTATATAAGGTAAAAAGTACACAATGTGTTATGTTAAAAAAATAAAAAATGTAAAGTAAAACATTGAAGTTAACATATATTAGAGAAGGTAAATACATGGATCAAAACAAAGCAACGAAATTTCAAATTTAATCTCGATCAAGATAGAGTAAACAGTTGAGATTAAAGAAGGGGATTAGGCTAATCATCTTCTTTCTCATAATCCTCATATGTAAACGTACTATTAAACTGTATTTATCTTCGGGTTTGTTAAGAGGTGTAACAAATGTTTAAAAAAAGTAATTGAAAACCTCTTCTGTAAAAAATCCGGAATAAATGTAGTTCTATTTGGCATGATAGGCACACTCAAACACATAAGGAGAATTGGCCTCTTGGACTAGACACCTAAATAAAAATATATTAAATGCTTATTGCTGGTTTTGCTTAAATTCTTAATTCAAAGAATCTTTTCTTATACGACTAAAACTTAATTTGGACTGATGGTTAGTAATGCTCACGAGCTCACTCCGTGTGGCCATGTTGTCATCGTTGCCATAATATCACACATAAAAATGCTGACACCACCATTTCATAAATGGGACGAAGTGTCGCAATAGATGCATGCTGCATTGCAGCAGGTTCCTCACCTGCAATACAAAATAGAAATATAGAAAAACTTTAATTGTGCATGTTTGTATCATTTTACTGTGTTCGTACCATTTAAGACATGGACCATCACTGTTTCTTTGATATCATTACCAAGCATGCAAGTGTAGTTTCCGGTATCATGCCGGTTGGCATTAGCTATGTAGAGCCTACTTAAGACTCGACCAGGCAGCATATCCGTCTTGACACTGAAATTTTAAGCAAAATTTATTCTATTACTTATTATATGAATGTTTTTGGTAATTAAAGAAAGTTGTCAATTACTGTCAAGAAATATATAATGCATCACAAAGAGATTTGAATTCATGTGCGTTCATTGGATTCAAATATTCCTATATTTAATTGTATAAACGAGTTTAAACTTCTTAAGAGTGACTTTTATTTTTGGAGTTTACTCCTTTAGAATCGATTTCATATATTTCCCGCGGTATGAAAATTTATAGCGAGTGAAATCGAGCGTTATCTAAAAAATCAAGGGTTATGGCCTAATTAGCCAAACATAGATCAACGCAACACAGCCGGTTCTTTTGTCACATAGAAATAGCGACGTAGAAGTCTGTTGAATTTTAATTTCTATGTTACGTCGGCTGACATTTCAGCATAAAGTGTGCTTTTAGTAAGGTTGTTAGCATCACAATTTGATTTTTGAGTAATATTTTCTTGTTTGCTTTTATTTATTAAAGCGAAATGTAAGTATTTTAATTTAAATTGATTTTTTATTAATAATTGAAATATGTTTTTGAATGGTAGACGACGAAAAACAAATTGATCTAGTGAATTATTTGGCACTTGCTGTGTTTGCTACGTTGGTAGCATAATCAACAAAAAGCCATAGTATGTTGCGTCATGTTAACCTGTGTTACGTCAAGTTTGCATAATCAGACCATTACGCAGTCAGCGTTGCACAGCAAAATATCAACAACGAAGAAATACCAACAAAATACATACAGCAGAGAGAGTTTCAATAAACTCGATGTTGCTCTCTACTCTTCTCTTTTTATGTTCAGCTAGCCACAGCACAACAAAAAAAATTGTGTTTGAATATGTGTGCATTTGCAACGTAGCCGTTGCTCATACGAGTAGTTTATATTAAAGAGCGCTTGTATTATAAATTGATAATAATATAAGAACTTGGTTAATTATAAATCCAACAAGTTTTATATCATTGAAATTAGTTAAAACTTCGTCGAGTTATTTAAATTTTAAGCATTAATTTTTTAAGAAACAGCACAAAATCCTTGTTTTTCATGCTGCTTTGCGTAAACTGAGTTTTTCGCAAATAAGATCAAGCAAAACATAGTAGGGCTGTTCACAATCAAGTGCAAATGGTCTTGCATCATAGCATTTGCAAAATGGTAGAGTAATTTTTACTCTACACTAACAAAATATACAGAGATGCATTTACTACGCTTGTGTAAATATGCAACACTTAAAACCCATAGTTTATATTTACTATACATATGCAATACTGAACTCTAAGCTAACAGCTGATTGTCAAAAAATAAAGTTAAAAAAATAAAAGTAAAAAACAAAGATATGGAATATATGTAAATAAAAAAACGAATTAAATGGGAGAAACCCAATAAAAAATTCATTAAAGAGTCAGTGAGCTATCTGCCGTTAATTTTATTCTTTACAACAAGTATTGCAAAGTAAACCGAAAAAAAACCGCTCACGATTGATGGCAAATTTTTACAATTGCATAAATTTGCAATGCAAATACTCAAGATTGTGAAAAGCCCTAGAAATTTTAGTGATTTTGTAGTGAAGTAAAAATACTTCAAATTGAATAAGTCGACGAATTTTCCACCGATTTCAATTAAATAAAACTTGCTGGACTTAGAATTAGCTAGAATATTTATTGCTATGATATAACGGGACATTTAATACAAAATATGTCCACAAATTGATCTTAAATAGAAAAAATATGAAAATTAAGGAAATTTTTAGCTGTTTCATCATACAGATGAAGGATTGCGCTTAATACAATTTCTTTAAAGAAAAAGTTAATTAAGATTTAGTTTCTGGAAGAACAATGGGAACGACTAGATATGTTACAGCCATTGATGCTATGTTTTCACGATTACCACGAACCTAATATTACAGTATTTAATAATCACGTTACTATTAATGAAATTCATCGATTTATCTCATAATGAAATTGTGTAATAAATATATTTTAAAAAGTATACAATCCTTTTACTAATATAAGAGATGCCTTAATTCACCACCTTTACCTTTAATATACATCTCAAATTCCAAGGTAATCGATCTAGAGGAGTAAACTCCAGTCGCTCGTTGTAGCTGACACGCACACTTCTTTTTATTTTTTATCGAATGTAACGAAATACGCACCGGCGCACGTTGGAGAAAATAGAAGCAAAACGCGCGCATAGAGGTATAAAAAGAATATTTCATAATTGCGTAATATTTATAATAATTGCATAATTCCTTTACGGACCAGAACCCATATCAAATATTGTTATCAGTCTTACCACTTTTTTTTTGTTGTGGTTCAAAGGCACCCCTAAGTTTCGATATTATATTAATCAATTAACTTGATTTTACACACTACTTCTTAGACAATACTAAATTGTCTATAAATTGATTACTTCTTAATAAAACTAAATAAAAATTCGCCCACATAATCAAAAAATATAGGTCTTCAATTCGGCATATCTTACATTAATTTTGTATATCCTTATCCTTAAAATAAAAGCTGTTTTCATTTGAATAGAATTTCTACAGGTAATCGCGGTTAATCATCAAATCAACATAGCGGTATCTTGTATTTGTTGCGAAGACAACGGTACCAATATTTTCTGCCGATACTTGCTGATGTTAGCTTTTTTTAATAATGAAAAACTGTCTAAAAATCTATCTTATTTTTTTTTTTTCTTAATAAATACATTATTACAACAAAGTGGAATAATTAATGTGTTAATATTTTGTTCATAATATGTAAGGTTTTGGATCCTCAAATAATAGAAATACAGCCAGAACATTTTTTGAAAATGCTAACATTTTTTCAGAAATTACCGGCATTGAGGAATCCTTGATCCATCGTTTTTATGTAATATTGACCACTATTAATACATCGCATAATATTGATCCGGAAAAGTTTAGAACTTATGCGAGGGAAACAGCCGAATTTTGAATTCAATGATATGGGTGGTGGTATATGTCACCCACTGTCCATAAAGTTTTGATTCATGGTGGTGACATGATCCAATATCCCACTATACCAGAAGTATAGTGGACCTATTAAAGTCTTGGGTCATACAAAGATTGTAAATCAAAACTCTTAATTAATATATTTACAGGTATGCTTTCAGAAGAAGCTCAAGAGCATTGCAACTAGTGGCGTAACTCCATAGGTGCAAGACTTTGCAATGCACCGGGGCCCTTGGGCGATAGGGGCCTTTCGCTGACACTACACTACTTCACTGACGTTGCAAATTTAAAAGAAATGTATGGCAAAATTAAAAAAACACAGCTTCGAAGAATCGTTTCATTGAACGTGGATTGTTGAACGTAACGTTACGTCGGAGTGTAATTTATTTAGATATAATCAAAAAGTTTCTTAATTAGGGAGATTCACATGTACTATCTTGTTATATTGTAATAATGTCTTAAGATTAAAAACTAATTTGCCATGGTGTTGCGTACTTAAAACGTACTAAAATATTACACCCCTGAAAGCTATGTTTATTTTGGTGTCGAAACAAATCAGCTGTTTTTGTTTACATTCGTTTTTCAAAAAATAACAGCAATTGGACCAATAGTCTATTAAGAACTTGTCGTTTGTGGTGTTTTCTCCAATAAATATTTGTGAAGTGAGTTTATTTTGTGTAATATAATTATTTACAATAGTTATTAACCCTCATCCGCATTCCTTTTCTTAATACAAAAAAGTATTACTGTCATCAAATTGATGACACTAATATATAAAACAGTAAAAAATATTTTTTTTATGTTTTTATTGAATCCATGTCTATGAATGATTTTAATGTAAAAATAAATATTATTTTAATTATATTACATCTATTGAATATATATTACCCGATAATAGTAAAAAAAGAATATTTATAAATTCTTAAAAAGTTCAATACAAATGAAAAACATTATTTGAATTGACCTTTTCTGATGCAATTCTGGCATAATGTGTAGCAATAACGTGGAAAAATATATTTCAAACAATTGTCACAGTGTTTGCTGTGCATATTTCGATTTTCTGATCGTTTGCAATAATGACATATTGCACTTTTTCTTGATTTTGGTGCATGTTCCAATGAAACTGATGTGTTTACTCGTCGTTCAATAAACGGGTAACACAATGATTGGCCAATCTCAATCAAAAACAAACGTCCTCGTTGATTTTTTTTTGTAATATTCCATTCCGGATTCAATGCCTTGAATATTATGAAAGCATTGGATGCTGATATGCCAACCATGTTGCAGAAAATAGCAACAGGCCAACGATTCATTTTCCTTTTGCAACGATATGTACCAACCAATTTATCCAGCACATTCACTCCATCTTTTGTTTCATTATAGAATTTTATAATATCTGTTTTTTTTTTTGCTTTATCAGTAACATCAATTCTAACAGTCGAATAATAAGTTGATAATAATGAAACAAAACGACTTTTTTTTTAGGAACATATGATAGCATGCATGCACGAAGATGATGGTCGAATACATATGAAGTATGATACAAGTCTTTTTTTTTTTCATATCAAGTAATAATGGTGGAATTTCTTTACGGTTCTTGCGAATTGTGCCAACTAAAGTCATTTGACATTTTTTTAATTCAACACAAAGATAGTGAGAAGTGAAAAAATTGTCACAAGGAACATTTCTTCCATTCAAACCTATAAAAAAGTGAAAAACTAAACAAAAAAACCTAATAAGAGATAACATACCACCAGTCATCTCAAGCACAACACGTTCACCTTGATTTATTTCAGCAGAACAATTTCGATCATGGCCAGTATATACTTGAAGGTTGTAGGCATAATATGTTTGAGAATCTGCACAAATCCATAATTTTATACCAGATTTCACTGGTTTTGATGGTATATATTGTTGGAATGGTGATCTTCCACGAAATGGCAGCAATTGTTCATCTACTGTAATGAAATTACCTGGGCAGTATAACTTTTTGTTATTTTGCACCCATTTTTCGAAAATAAATCGAATTGGAGCAAGCTTGTCTCTTCCTTTATCTCTTTGCTCTTTATCGTCAAACCGTAAACAGCATTTTTTTGAATTACACTAACGACATACATGCAGAAAAAATTGGTCTACCATGCTTGTCGTCCCACAGTTCACTCAAACACTCTCCATTTGATCGATAAACACCAGTTAATATCAAAATACCATAGTATGCACGCATAGTTATTATATCAACATTATCCCAATCTTCTTTATACTGACGAATACCATACAAATTGGTCATATTGTCAATATTGTCAAGCGTCATCAATTTGATGACAAATACTTATTAAGGAAAGTTTTTATACAGCACATTTGTCACATGTGCATTTATATACGATTTAACCATTGAGCCGAAATCTTAGATCGATTTCATAAAAAACACAAAGAATATAAGCATTTTAAATCAAAAATGTCATCAATTTGATGACAAATCCGGATGAAGGTTAAAACCTATTTTTTTTAATGTGTTCTAGGCGTGTTTATTTTGAACTTTTTTTTGAAAAATGGACAAAAAAAAGAAAAAAGTGGAGCATTTAAGCGCAAACTATAAAAGGAAAAAGCTGGAAAACTGCCGAAATTACCAAAATTAGACAAGTTTTTTGTTGCTGCAGGTTCAGGAAATAATGAAGAGTAATGTTCAGATCATACTGATAAAGGGAATAAGTATCCTAGCAGTAAGGTAATTGAAGAGTCTGTTACAGATACTACTAGTTTAGAAACTCAGTACACCCAGTTTTATCCAACAGAAAGTGCAGCAGAGAAAGAACCGCCCACCGTGTCAGCATATTACGCCTTTGAAAATTTGGAAAAAAAGGAATTGAGCATGGTAGAGAAAAGGGTTATTGTGGATATGGGCCCTGTTCAGCCTTCAGGACCTTTTCCGAAAGATCCTTTACAGGACAACAGATGCTTTTCTTAATCATTTTATATATCAAGCACAAATTATGGTGCAGTAAGGCGCTTTTGGCTATGTTATTCAAAAGCTACGGATGCGGTTTATTGTTAACCATGCTGGTTATTTACGTTGGAAAATAGTGGCATGTGTATAGGTTGTAGGTCTTGGCAACGCCTTTCACAAAGAATTAATAGTTTGTCAAGTGCTCATAGAAATGCATGTGCTGTTTACGAGGCTTGGAATAAGAGAAATACTATTGACAAGAACATAGAGAATGACATTCTAAAAGAGTCCTTACCATCCATTTTGGAAAATGGCTTTATAGCGCATTTTCGACACCATAATTACTTTGGCAAAGAGCTCACTTGCGTTAAGAGGACACCGAGAAGATTTTAGTCAGACGCATAAACAAGAAAATTTTATGTCAATTGTCCAGCTCGTAGCAAGATATGATCATAATTTTGCGTCAAGTTTTAGATATGCCTAAAGGTATTTGTGGTTAATTTTTTTTTTTTTTACTTGAACTTACTTACTTACTTGCTTAGGTGGCCGTAACAACCCGTGTCCGGGTTTCGACCGACCTCATCAGCTCTCGCCAGTCGCTTCTGTTTTGCGCGCGCCTTCTCCAATCGTATAAACCAAGTAAGGTTAGGGCTTCCTCAGCCTGGTCCATCCATCGGAGGCATGGTCTCCCTTGTCGTCGTTGACCAGCGACCCTCGCCTCGAGCACCTTTTTCGCTGGAGCTTCGTCGTCCATACGATGGACATGACCCAGCCAGCGTAGTCGCTGCACAGTTATACGCCGAACTACGTCAATGTCTTCGTAGAGCTCATAAAGCTCGTGATTCATTCGGATGCGATAGTCATCGCCGACTCGAACAGGACCGAAGATTTTGCGAAGAACTTTTCTCTCGAACACCCCCAGAGCGGCTGCGTCAGTTTGCGAAACTACCCATGCCTCAGCACCATAAAGCAGCACAGGTTTAACGAGCGTCTTGTAGAGTGTTAGTTTTGTCGATCGGGAGAGGGCTCTGGAACTTAGTTGCTTACTGAGCCCGTAGTAGCACCTATTAGCAATTATTGTTCTTCGCTTTAAAAGCCCACAAGACAAACCCACTTCGGCTGATTCCTTTTCGATAGCGGCGAAAGCAGCGGTAACATCTCTCTTGGTTCTGCCAACAATATCAATATCATCAGCGTACGCAAGGAGCTGGACACCTTAGACACCAGAGAAAATGGTGCCATTACGATGCACACCGGCCTTTCGTACGATCCCCTCCATGATGATGTTGAAGAGATCGCATGACAGTGGATCGCCTTGCCTGAAACCTCTTTCGGTATTGAAGGTTTTGGAGAGGTCATTTCCTACCTTGACGGAGCTGCGTGTGTTGCTCAACGTCATTCTGCAACGTCTAATCAACTTTGCAGGTATACCGAACTCAGACATTGTTGTGTATAGGCAATCCCTTCTCGGGCTATCGAACGCAGCTTCAAAATAGACCAAGAGATGGTGTGTGTCAATTTGATTTTCGTGGGGTTTCTCCAGGACTTGTCGTAGCGTGAAAATCTGGTCTATGGTGGACTTATCAGGTCGAAAGCCACACTGATAAGGTCCAATCAGTGTGTCTGTAATTGACTATAATCTTTCACACAGTACGCTTGAGAGAACCGTATATGCGATGGAAATAAGACTGATACCTCTATAAGTGGCGCAGATTGTTGGGTCTCCTTTCGTAAGTATAGGGCACAGTACGCTGAGGTTCCAATCGTCGGGCATGCTTTCTGCTAGCCATATTTTGCTGATGAGCTGATGCATGCTCCTTATCAATTCAGCGCCGCCGGTTTTAAACAATTCAGCTGACAGGCCGTCAGCATCCGCTGCTTTATTGTTTTTGAGTCGTTGGATAGCAACTCGAACCTCTTCATGGCTAGGTTGTGATACTTCTATTCCGTCATCGTCGATTGGTGACACTGAACTGCGCTCTCCATGGGCGGCATTGGTGGAATCGTCGCCAGTAAGTTAATTGGAGAAGTGCTGTCTCCACAATCTAAGCACACACTGTGTATCCGTATTCAGATCTCCATTTTCGTCTCTACAAGTGAACTTGAACTTACTTAATGAATATCTTAGGGTCAACAAAATACTTAAGTCCGAAAATTCAAAATGAACCGATAGCGAACTTGAACATTGTTAACTGGCGCAAATAAGATCATCACCGTTTTTCGCCGTGATTTTGGACACAACTAAAGACATTTTAAAGGTGGATCAATCTAGCTTGGTTGTCAGATATGCATTGATAAATCGGTCCGAGAATGGACATCCGACTAACGTTCAAGTGAAAGAAGTATTTTTAAGTTTTTATGAAGTAACTGAACACTCTGCAGCAGATTTAATAGACCAAGTTACAAAACTTTTTCAAGATAAAAATTGTGTTGGACAGGGATATGATGGAGCCAATGTGATGAGTCAAAAAAAAAAAATTTAAGATATACAACCAAATGCCGAATACGTACATTGCGCTAGTCACAAAACTGTGCAAATTTACTTTATTTAAGAACAAAATCTACTTTATTTAAGAACAAAATCAAAGTTGCGCAGTTTTGGTTACTTATCTTTGCACCAGCTTTTAGTAAAATACATTGATGCATTGAATTGTTGCGTTTATGAAGTCAGCCCTTATTTTAAAAATACAACCATGGTTTCTCATTATGCTTCCACTTAAGCTCCAAAGCATATATTTCCAAACGCTCTTCTTTTTCCATCTGACGGATTCTGATTCTTTCATCTTTTTCAATTTCCAATACTTTCAAATCTTATTCTCTGTTCCTAAATTTATTATCAGACTTTACTTTCTCTTCTTGCAATTTAAATTTTTTTTCATTAATTTTTCTTTCTCCTAATCAACCTTGCTTTGAAGCATTGATGTTCGATCAGCTTAAAAAGCAGACAGGTACACAGGAGAAGATTTCGGCCCAAACTTTTTCATTCTAGCGGCGAAGTCTTTTGCTTTTTGTGGAACCGAGGACGGAAGGCTTTGAGCATGCGTTGAGTTAGTTGGAGTGTGTGCAGGTGAGCTGTTTGTGGTACACTCTATATCGCAAATTACTTTGTAGTCCATATCGACAACTTCTGCAAAGCTACATTCGTCGTCGTGAGTTTCCACAAAGTCAGTAGCATCCTCGGAGCACATACTAAACAAATGGCTCGATTCAAGCATTTCAGAGTTTATAGTGTCAATGACATCGTATTCAGCTGTTGCGCTTCTCTTTTCGCCAAAAATTTCCTGCAGATGATGATAGTGAGCACACATTTGCAAAATTTTGAATTGATTAAAAAGTTTCTCCCGTGATTTCAGAAGATATATTCACAAACGTAAAACTAACCTTCAACACTGGAAGCTCCCTTGTACATTTTGTTGTTGTGTTGAAAATATTCGCCATGACATTTTGCAAATGCCGCGATGCCAGGCAATTGCCCGTAACTGGGAATAGCCCTAATATCACAAATTTAACACTCGCGACAGCACAGTTTACAAGTTGAAAACATTTGGGCTATTCACAGCAGGTCTGTTTAATTTACGATTTGTTATTTTTAAGCCAACTTACCTAAGCGTATTTTTCTTTGTTGTTGTTTTGCATGCAAATGCAAATACGCAAACATGAGTAAATAAAAGTGGCCCTTGGACGTGTTTTTTGTGTCTCGTATTTTTATGCCCTATCTACAGCATTTACAACAGGGTTGCAACATCATTGAATACGGCAAACATATTCTGAGGTGCTCACAGTGGCAAAAATAAAAAATGTTATAAATACGCTTTGTTAATTTAGGTTTAAATTGTGAACAGTCCATTTGAATATTTACTTCGTTTGCAATTTCTACGAAATTCGTCGTTTTGACAACTAGCCGGCATTCTCATTTTCCACTATTCTTTGACGCATGAGGACACTAAGCGAATCGGTCCTACCTTATAATTTTGCCATTATAAGCACAAAACAAAAACAACATACAGTGTTTGTTGACAAGTTGTGTTTTTTTTTTTTTTCGTTGGTTTTATACTCGTTTTATACTTTTTACTTATTATTTTCCACTGCCTATTCATTTTCAAAAATATATAACCCAAGAACTCAGTGTCCAACACCGAGCATTTTAACACATTTCAATTTTACTTTATATGCTTGCTTTGATGAAGTGCTCGTTTTTCTTGTTTTCGTTATACTTTATACTCGTTTGTTCTTGCTCCCTATGTTGTTTATGTTTCAATGCTGTTAAAGATGAGAGTTGAATAGCATGTAAACCAGAGATAAAGAGATAGTAAACTTCGATTTTTTCAAGGCCATTCCATGCTGTAAGAAAACCAGGTGAAAGCGTTTTTTTCACCTCTCACAAAAATTGTACCCGCATCTGTCAAAAACAGCAGAAATAAATGGCTGCGTTCAGCAGGTATAATCATGTTTCAATCATTGGCTGCATTCAGCGGAAAATTTGCTACGTAGCTGTAGAACAACTTTCGGGCTGAATGGTATGTTGCATAAAGTGCTCGCACAACACGTTCCCTGAGCGGTCGCCATCTTAGGTAGCGTAAATATTTTATGCTACTTCAGTTGAGCGGCTTACGCTTACTTTATTTTGACAGATAAATATACCAAATATTAAATTTATAAATTACTAAATTATTAAATTGCTTAGTAGTGCTTTTAATTAAAACTATTTATTTGAAACGTGTGCACACAGAACATAAAAAAAATAAATTTGAGACAAAAAGCATTTATTGTCGAACAGCTGTTTGCCGTTTGACGTTTCGAAAAAAAAATAGTTCAGCAGAAAGTATCACTTTATGCATGGCAGAATTATAAGGTAGGGCCGGTTGGCTCAGTGTCCTTGAGCGTCAACTAATAGTGGATAATGAAAAGGTTGGTAAGTTGTCAAAACGACGAATTTACAAGGAATTGCAAATTAAGAAAAATTTTTAGATATAGATTTAGATATAGATATAGATATAGATATAGATATAGATATAGATATAGATATAGATATAGATATAGATATAGATATAGATATATATATATAGATATAGATATAGATATATATATAGATATAGATGTAGATATAGATATAGATATAGATATAGATATAGATATAGATATAGATATAGATATAGATATAGATATAGATATAGATATAGATATAGATATAGATATAGAAATAGATATAGATATAGATATAGATATTTATATAGATATAGATATAGATAGATATATATATATATATAAATATAGATATAGATATAGATATAGATATAGATATAGATATAGATATAGATATAGATATAGATATAGATATAGATATAGATATAGATATAGATATAGATATAGATATAGATATAGATATAGATATAGATATAGATATAGATATAGATATAGATATAGATATAGATATAGATATAGATATAGATATAGATATAGATATAGATATAGATATAGATATAGATATAGATATAGATATAGATATAGATATAGATATAGATATAGATATAGATATAGATATAGATATATATATAGATATAGATATAGATATAGATAAAGATATAGATATAGATATAGATGGGTGTCAAGGGGGTGGACTGTTTGCTTCAACCTGGCGGAGCCAGCTCGATATTCACAGTTAAACTCCAAGTCTACTCTCATGCTACCACATAAATATTTGTGTGCTAGCACGCTTGTCTGATGGCAAGTGCCTGCCCGTGGTGGCACCTGGGTGCTGTGCTACCAACCGGCAGCATGGCGGCGGATGAGAGGGGCGAAACCCAAAAAAAACCCAGAAGCGTTTGACCCATAGTGGGCGGCTCACTGCTCTGCGTCTGTACCGTAGCGGTCGGCAGTATTCACACTTGTCTGTAGGTATAAACGGATAAGGGAAGGTCACCCCGGTAATAAACCATTTACCAGGAATGTCGTGTAATAACGCAACTACTCCAGGAGGAAAGCACAGTAGTGGAAATCCACCCGTGGGCAATCCCACGGTCGAGGCTAGGATTCTGGAAGCCTCAAACAACATTTCTGCCCCAAAAACTGCTGCAGCGGTGGTGCACTCGGCCGCTGCACAAGTCAAAGCTACGAGCAGCAACACTACAAGCGAGAACCCATTTAAAATGTGCTCAAAGGTTCAGCGATCGCCAACTAAAGGCACACCCGAAGGAACAAAGCTGCAGCATAGAGAGTCTGTCATCAAGGCAACCCCTGAAGCAGCAGCAAGCGTCAGTGTAGATGACCCTGTCATAGATGTCGAACGCAGCAGTGACTCGCGGAAACCTCCGCCAAAAAAGACTCGACTGCAGCAGCTTGCTGTCCAAGAGACTGCTCTAAAGCCATCCTATAGCGAAGTGGCTAATTCGTCTCCTCTGCCAAAAACTCCGGCAAAGCGAATGGTTGAGCCCTGGACAAAGGTCTCTAGAAAGCCCAAAAAATGCAAAAACCGCCTCAGAAGCTGGCTAGACCTGATGCAATCGTCGTAGCAAAAGCAGATGAGCTTTCATATAGCGATATCATCATGCGGATGAAACAGGAAAAATCGCTTGAAAAGTTCGGCGAAAACGTTTCGAGAGTAAGGCGCACTGAAAAGGGCAAAGTGCTTATCCAGCTTAAGCGCGCAACCACCCAGTCAACCCAGGAGCTAAAGAAAGAATTTGATATGGTTTTCAATGGCCAAGCCGAAACGAGGACTCTCACGGAAGAAACACAGGTCGAGATCAAGGATCTTAACGAGGTTACAACATCGGAAGATGTCTGCAGCGCAGTCCAAAAGCAGCTCGGCGACTTAAAGGTGAAAAGAGTGAAATCACTCCGTAAAGCCTATGCAGGCACGCAAACAGCGGTCATAAGCCTTCTAGCACTGCAGGCGAGGAAGCAGAGTCCGCGAAAAAGTTACGCCAACCAGATGCTTTAAGTGTCTCGACTTTGGACACACTTTGCTGTATGAAATGCGGCAAAGAGGGCCACAAAGCAAAAGAGTGTTCTGCGGAGCAAGCTGTTTCTTGTGCTTAGAAAGGAAATGCTCGGAAATAAATCACCGTGCCGGAAGCTGGAAATGGTCGTCCTTTTCAGGAGCTAGCAAACCTAGGAAATGATGAGGTTCTTACAGTTGAATCTCAGCAACTGTCGCGCAGCGCAAGATCTTTTAGCGCAAACCGTTCGAGATCTAAGCACTGATGTTGCTATCTTGAGTGAGCCTTATAACGCGAAAGCACCAGGAGTCGGGGCATCAGACATTTCTGGAAGAGCCGCCATATGGTCCTGCGGAAGACATCCTTCCCTAATGAGGCAGCATACACGTGCAAACGGTTTTGTTCGTGTAGAAGTTATGGGCACACATATTGTAAGCTGCTACCTTGCACCAAGTCTATCCATAGAAGAGTTTGCTGTTACTGTCGACGCAATAGTTGACGATGTTAGAGGAATCAGTCCAGATGTTATTGCTGGTGACTTCAACGCGTGGGCCGTAGACTGGGGAAGCCAGAGAACGAACCAAGGAAGGCTCATAATTCTGGAGGCTCTTGCTTCGTTAGATGTTGTGCTTTTAAACACGGGAACGCAGTGTACATTCTCCAACGCGAATGGCAGCTCAGTAATTGACCTGACATTTGCCAGTTGTGACCTGAGCACGCAAGTACAGTGGCAAGTAAGCGACGTCTAGAAGTTACTACCGCGCCAGAGGGACCGACAGGTTCGAAGAACTGCGCAAGGTCTATAGAGAGCGCAGGAAGCTGCTCAAACACAAGATTCGTTCGAGGAAGCGCGAGTGCTTCTTGCATTTATGCGACGAAGCGGACGTAACCCCATGGGGTACCGCCTATAGACTGGTAATGAAAAAGATGAAGTCATTCGGACGACCACCACCCACGTGCCCTCACATACTTAGCCGCATTGTAAGTGTGCTCTTCCCTCAGCAACCACCGATGCAGCCCGTCATTAATCATGGCGACGTGCAAGTCATTTCCATGGTAACCGCAGAAGAGGTAATGAAAATCTCCAATGCTGTTCATAGCGAGAAGGCCCCAGGGCCAGATAAAATCCCGAACCGCGCGCTAAATATGGCCATCGCAGCCCAAACACAAGCCTTCGTACAGCTGTATAACGCTTGTCTCACAGAGGGCATATTCCCCGCACAATGGAAGACGCAAAAGCTTGTGCTAATACCAAAAGGTAGCGGCTCTCTGGAGGATCCCTCAGCCTACCGACCAATATGCTTGCTCAACACGATAGGCAAGATCTTCGAGAAATTGCTGTACAACCGCCTGGAAGAAGCAATACAATCCAGAGGAGGACTCTCGAGCCAACAGTTTGGTTTCCGAAAGAGCCACTCTACCTCCGATGCAAAAAGGCAAAGCAGTATTGCCTGGTGGCAAAGCTGGATGTGCGAAATGCCTTTAATTCCGCAAACTGTGATACGATAATGAAAGCGCTCGCAAAGTTTGAAATTCCACGCTACCTCTCTAAGACATTATCGAACTACTTCGATGGTAGAATACTACGCTATGCAACAGACGAGGGGATAATGGTGTATAACGTCTCCGGTGGTGTCCCACAGGGGTCAGTCCTAGGGCCCCTGCTGTGGAACGTTATGTATGACGACGTCCTTAGACTCGCAGTTCCCACAGGCGTTAAGATCGTCGGCTTTGCGGACGACCTAGCGGTTGTGGCCACTGCAAAACATCTTCAAGAAGTCGAGGCACTCAGTAGTGTGGCGATCGGCATTATATATAACTGGCTTATGTCAGTAGGTCTTTGTCTAGCCGAACATAAAACAGAAGCGGTGCTCATAAGCAGCCGCAAAAAGATGGAAGTTGCAAGCATCAATGTTAATGGGACGCTGGTGCAATCAAAGGAATGCATTAAATACCTTGGCGTGATGATTGACTCCCGATTAACATTTAAACAGCATCTCCAGTATGCCCATCAAAAAGCATCCAACGCATGCATGTCTTTGCATGTCTTTGCAAGAATGATGCCGAATACGAGAGGCCCCAAACAGGCGCGCAGGATACTTCTCCTTAATGTAGTACGATCCATCGTGATGTATGGGTCAACGGTGTGGGCCACAGTAATGAAAACGAAGTCATCCCGACGTGGTGTTGAATCAATGCACAGACTTGGCGCACTCAGGGTATGCTGTGCCTTCAGATACCTATCAAGCTCGATACCTATCGACCTTCAAGTAGAGGAAACGCTGTTCGAAGTCAATAGCGAAAACCCAACAGTTCGCAAAAGACTCGCACGGGAGAGAAGCCTGCTAAAGTGGTAGGATCGCTGGGATAGCTCAGTTAAGGGTCGATGGACTCATCAGCTCATCCCTAACATTACCGTTTGGTTTGGTAGAATTCACGGCTCCATGAACTTCTACATTACGCAGATTTTAAGCGGGCACGGTTGCTTCAGGGCATATCTGCACAAATACAAGCACGTAGCAGATCCCTATTGTACCCATTGCGAGGGAAGTATACCAGAAGACGCGGCCCATGTCCTCTTCGAGTGCCCCACGTTCCAAAATGCCAGACTTGAGGCTTCGGTCAGTCTCTGCGAAACGGTAACTGATCAAAACTTTGTTACCCTTATGCTGAGAAATGAAGCTAACTGGTCAGTGGTTAGCACCTTAGCACGACTGATTATCGACGAACTGCGAAGAGTTGAGAGTTTGCGAAATAGATAAGGTAGAGGATATATACAAGCCCATGACCAAATCTTTTAGAATACGGACACAAGTCCAACAGTTTCCAGCTTAGTGCTGTTCCCATGCTCCGTGAAGTCATGCTTTGCGGCGGTCCCACGGGGCTTATACAAGGGCGAAGATTCAATGCGGAGGTTAGGTTTAGTGCGTAAGAATCGCACACTCCCACCTGCACGGTGGAGCCTTTTGAAGGTGCCCCCTTCGCGAATAAAAAAAAAAAAAAAAAAAAAAAAAAGATATAGATATAGATATAGATATAGATATAGATATAGATATAGATATAGATATAGATATAGATATAGATATAGATATAGATATAGATATAGATATAGATATAGATATAGATATAGATATAGATATAGATATAGATATAGATATAGATATAGATATAGATATAGATATAGATATAGATATAGATATAGATATAGATATAGATATAGATATAGATATAGATATAGATATAGATATAGATATAGATATAGATATAGATATAGATATAGATATAGATATAGATATAGATATAGATATAGATATAGATATAGATATAAATGACCTTTTGACAAATTAACATCAAAAACGCTACAATTGTTAACAAAGGAACTCATGCGACTTAAAGGAGCAGTAGCCATATAATTTGTTCTACTAAATGGCAAATAAATTAAGTTGTTAGCGTTTCTACTGCTTCTACGGTTAGTGTTAAAATTTATGTGAGAAAGAAGTTCTGGAGAATCGAATACACCTGTTATGAGCTGGTGTAAATATACGATATCTGCCGATTTCCTTCGATCACCTAAAGACTGCATTTTTAATAGTTTTAAACGATCCTCATAAGGAGGAAGGTCTAATATGTCAGTTCCACTTAAGCCCCTTAGAGCAAACTGAACAAAACGTTTTTGGATTCTTTCTTTCGATCAACATGCACATTGTAACTTGGGGACCAAACTTGACTTGCATACTCTAAGTGAGGACGCACTATTGCATAATACAACGTTGTAGTTGTAATCATGCTATTAAATTCTTTGGCCCAGCGTTTTATAAAACCAAGCATTGAAGACGCTTTTTTACAAATATTATCAATATGAATGTTAAACGACAGCTTAGAATCCATGCATATACCTAGGTCTTTGACGGTGTCTACACGACTCAAGACAGTATCTTTAATTTTATAATCAAAAATAAAATTATTCCTTTTTCGCGAAAAGGTCATAGTTTGGCATTTATCTGGATTTAAAAACATATTATTTTTAGAGCACCAAACTTCAAAGGATTTTAGATCAGACTGGAGTAGATCTGAATTATCTCTAGAATTAATCGTTCTGTATATTTTCATATCATCGGCATAAATAAGCAGATGAGAGTGTTCAATGACGTGAGTTACATCATTGATAGCTAAAATAAACGGAAGAGGACCAAGGTGACTACCCTGAGGAACACCTGATCTAGCAATAAATTCAGAAGACAATGCGCCTCGGAAACGTATTTGATAAGATCGCTCCACCAAATACGATTTAATCCAGTTCACAAAATATTGTGGAAATCCCATTAACTCAAGTTTAAATAAGATTAGATTGTGTGGTAGCTTATCAAATGCCTTACTAAAGTCAGTGTAAACACAATCGACCTGGTTACCAGAATCAATAGAATTTAAGCAGAATGTTGTAAAATCGAGAAGATTAGACACAGTGGATCTGCCATTCACAAAACCATGCTGACGAGTTGTTATGACTTCTCCACAGTGAATTTTCACCCGATCATACACCATCCGCTCAAAAAGTTTTGGAATGGATGAGAGCTTAGCGATAGGCCTATAGTTACTGACATCGTTCCTGCAACCCTTTTTAAAAATAGGACTTATATTTTTCCAAAAATGATTTTTGGATTTTTGATTGAAAAAAAGTGATTGATGATTTTTTCCAAAAAAGTGGAAAATAACTTTCGTTAATAGATTTATTGAATAATAAAGAAAGTGGTTGACTCAAAACGGAACCGCATTGTGTTAACACTGCGGCAGGAACACCGTCAGGTCCAGCTCCAAACTCCTCATCGATCGATCTAATATACATTAAAATATCCTCTGGAGTGAATTTTAAATTATAACATGCAATAACAATAGAGTTCAGCTACTACAGCTATATCGCACTTCCTCAGCATTAACCCATCTAAAGCCACTACCCAGTAATCATTGAAAATATCAATGTAATGGATACCCGTAACCACAAACAAGTTAATGTGGGAAAAATTTACCCACCATGCTTCCGTTCAGCCACGTTTCTGTTAACGCGATAATATCCTCAGAGCAATTTTGAGTTGATAGAAATAAGCTCTGCCTTTTAGAACGTAGTCCCCTTACATTTTGATAGTAAAGGGACAGCCTACTTAGTTTTTTTGAGTCTGGCGAGCGGCTTGAGTCACCCTTTTAGACTTATTTTTTGGCTTGAACTCAGTAACATGAATATTATCGGCCCACAAATTAGAGTAAAGAACAGTTGTAAAATCTTCGGCTGCAACTGTTAGAATAAAAGAAGCATGGGAAGGCTTATTACCAATTTTTTTGCATGAACAGAATGCATTTGAGTTCACTAACTTGGATTGCCTGACAAACGTCAATATATTTTCTATTGATGTGTCGGGCTGAAGGCGTGAAATGAAAACATTTCTGGTCCTCGAAATTGCTCTTAAAGTCAAATGACTGTTAGGCGTAGTTGAAATCGTATTTGGACTACTAGTCAATGGAGGAATAGAAGATGGTGTATAAGAAATCACCGTATTATTATTTTCTGATGGCATTGCTGAGGGCTGCTCTGCCTTGGAAGGTCTGGAGAACGCCTTCCGACGCTTATTTTTGTTTTTGTTTTTCCTCTGTCTTTTTGAGCTTTTAAGGTCTTTTTCTGATGAAACTGACAAAATTCCGGAAAAA